>AWNI01000005.1:342072-363502 GCA_000517465.1 Moesziomyces aphidis | reverse complement strand
ACAATGGCTTGACGGAGGTCGCCATTCGTTTTGTGCAGCTCAATTTCCCTGGGGATGACGGGATCTCGCCAGGATCGGCCACGGCCCTGTATCTCCGCAGGGTCGCCAGGGACGTCCACCACCACTACGTCGATCTGGCGGTGGACTCGATCATGCAGCAGTTCTGGCAGGCTGCCACCTCCACCTGGCTTGCCAGCAACAAGCAAGCTCACGCCACGACACGATCGCAGTGGGAGGACCTGCGCAGTCGCTGTTACCGGGACAGGGCGCTGCTCAGCGATGCAGGCGAGCCTCTGACGGAGGACGGCATCTGGCTGCCACGATATGCAGATGGCATGGCAGGTGACGAGTCGACCCTGCTCCAGGCTGGCATCACCTACGGCTGCGAGGTGCACGAGCGACGCGCCGAACTGCAGGCAGCAAAGGAGGCGGAACAAGCTTGGTAAATATGTTGGGCCCGACGGCGCGCCCGGTGGTAATGCTAGACTCGACGCCGCGCCCTCTGCGACCCATGCTGGGCGCGAGCGACCGACGACTTGGCCTCGTTACGGCGCGCCCGGCGGAGGCCGCCGACGACAAATCCCTTCCCGTGGATCGACAAAGCACGCATTCCCGCCATCCAAGCTCACGTGTCCAACACGCCGTAAAACCGTCGCCATAATTACGCCAGACTCTTGCCACACACAACCAGATGATACGAATGCAAATATATTACCGCAACTATACAGAATGAAGGAAAAACTAGGACCCGAAGATGCCCACTTCCTGGGTCTCACGTCGGGGGTCGACGGTGCCGAAGATGCGGTCCCAGACACGCGTCTGCTTGCCGTAGTTCATGCCGGCCTTACCGTAGAGGTGGTGGTTGGAGTGGTCCTCAACGGTCAGCTCCATGCCGAAGGGGGCCAGGACCCTACCGAGCACAGGGTGTGCCCAGTAAGCCCTGATACCGCTGTGGCCGAGGGCCTCGACGTAGAGCGTGTAGCAAACGACGAGCCACATCTCGATAAAGTTCATCTTGGGCGAGATGGCGGTTGCGAGGAAGGGGACGATGAAGATCTCGAGCACCTCCTGGTAGTCCTCTGCGAGGATGGAGAGGATGGGCGTGGGATGCTTGGTTGCGTGGTGCTGCCTGTGGATGAACCAGAGGAAGTCGTATTCGTGGCAGGAGCGGTGGTAGAGGTAGAACCAGTAGTCGAGGGCGATTTCCCACCATCCGATCTTGAGTGGAGTGGCCCACGAGAGACCCTCGAAGACGTTGGTCATGTCACCGCGCCATGCGAGCATAAACGGCGCAAGCGTGCGGAAGATGGTGTAGATGAAAATGCTCTGGCCGAGGTGGTTGACGTGCTTGTCGTCGACAAGGTCACGACCGCGGTTCTGCTCGTCGAGCGTACCGTATTCGGCCATGTACTTGTGGAGACGTCGGATCATGCGCACGGCGAACCCGATGAAGGCCGTGTGGTACATGATCCACGCGGGTGCCCAGTGCATGGGGTGGTTCGGGAACGTGTAGTTCCACGCCGTGTGCAGCAGAGGTGCCACCGAGGCAGTCGTCAGGATGAACACGTTCTCCTTCCAGATCGGCTGCGTGGGGGGTGGACCACGCAGCTTCTCGGAGGCGTCGCGCTTGGCGTAGCACACGTCGGGTGCGATGTCGATGGATGCGATGAACTCCCACAGCGTGCGCTCCGATGCGGGCTTCAGATGCCACGTCGTCTTGGGACGAACACCGTACACCTTGTCGTAGCCTTCGCCCGTGACTGGGTCGGTGGCGATTGCCTTGTGACCCTCACCGCCGGGCGCGTAAGGCGAGGGCTCATCGCACGCATTGTCGGGCGCAATCGACGGGACTTTGCTGTCCGTAAGCTTCTGGTCGCCCATGGATGGGCGGGTCGTTGGGGCCCTACCGGCCGCCTGTGGAACGTCAGCCTTTGCAGTCGCCATGGTGAAGACGGTTTCTGTGGTGGGTGCAGGGCACGAAGCGTGAAGATGACATGGGGTATATATGATTTGCGGATGTGGCTGGGGCCTTGCACGCCGCCTTGGCCACCCGCGGCGGGCACCTCGTCCGTGTCGCGCTACGAACGAAGCGAGGTGGCCCAGCATGTTTCACACCTAACCAGTGGAGAATGGCGGCGAGTGGGCGGTGGCGACGCTCTGACGTCGGCTCGGCTGGCGGGGTGCGAAGTTGGGCTTGCAGAGGCGGAGGCAGCGTCACAGTTTGGCGGCTTGCGCGCTCAAGCGAGGCGCTGCGTTGAAAATCGAAAATCGGATGACCAAACCGCGCGCCTGCGCTGTGCGGAGCCGCATCTTTTTTCTTTGCGGGCGCATCTTCAGCCCAGATGCAGTGTGCGGATGCTGGCTGCGTTGAAAGCGAAACCTCCGCCGACTCGGCTCGGGTGCCCGGGCGCTTGCATCGAGCGTGCATGCGTCGGCTCCACGGCCCGCATCCACACTCAAATTCCAACCGCCCCCACCCTCCGACGTTACATCGCCGCACTATTCTCACAGTGCGAGCAACACCATCCGCCCCATGTCCAACAAGTCGCATCCCATCTTAGTGTACAGTGAAAGGCTCACATTCAACCCTGCAATAGATGCAAAGTGCAGAGCGCAACATAACGTCGAAGCTGCTAAATTGATGCTGCTGGGGATTTTCAGCGCGGCACACTGTATTGCAGAGCGAGAATTCCACATGAAACTGAGTGCTTCCTTGCCATGACGCATGGGCAGCGCAGCGCGCGTGAGGTTCGAACGTGAAAGACGGGCGGCGCATCGGCGGTGTCCTAATCGTCAGCGCGTCTGATTAGCACATCAATCCCCCGCCGTTCTGCGCAACTCGACATGCCGATCCAACTCCCCTTGATTGCCCACACTGCCGTTGTTGAGTCGAAAGACGCCGCGACGCGTACCTGCATGCCGAAACCTCCCGTCTGTCCATAGGCAAGCCTCAAAAGTCCCCGCACCAAGACGTCACCACCTCACCCCGCTGTCTTGAGCTCTAATTTTGAGACCTTGGCAACCCCCACACACCGTCGTTGGCATGCCGCTGCCCTACTGCCCTACTGCCGAGACATGGCAATTTCGCCTGCTCGCATGTTCGACCTGGCCTTAGCCAATCGATTGCAAAAGCATCTCGGCTCGCTTCCATATCGGTATCGTTGAGTGTCGACTGAAATCTTCCGAACCCGGCGCTTCCCGTGGTGGTCCAGACGCACCTCGATGCCGTTGGCGAGCTGTCGCCACGTGCTCGCGTGGCAAATTGCAAACCTGCCTCATGCAGATGACCAAAGGCATGCTCGCACAATTACCGAGTTTGACCGCACGACACAGACAATGAAAACTCCGCTAGCACGCACTCCAAAATCTCGCAGACGATCGACTGTAGCCATTGTCGCGGGCTCAGCCGCCGAGACCGGTGGGGCGGGACACATGCAATCGACATCTCGACGGAACAACTACACAGACTGACACGCTGGTTCGAGTGATTACGAGATGGTTCGACGGTCAGCGGTGATGGCGACAAATTATCATATGAGGGCTCGCCGTTCAAGAATTGCGATCACGGACTAACCAGACTTACACAGAGACCGTTCGTGACCGTTACACCCTCGGTGGGCCAAATGAACATCACAGCGCTGCCTGCCATCCATGGAAGATGGCCGAGAGATTGCCAGCATCCATGGCCTGCTGGATCAGATCGTTCACCGTCGACTCGACGCTCAGGCTCGACGACAGCTTCGACATGACCGAGCTCACCGCGCGATCTGCGCTCAGCTCCGCCGTGTCCACCCCGGCGCCCATACCGTCTCCCACCGCCACCATGGGCGTTGTCGAGCACGACACCCTCGGCGCGGTCGAGCCCGATCGATCCATGCTCGCCGCCACGCTCTCCTCCTCGGCCGCCGCCGCCGCCTCCTGCGCCCGCAGCACCTTGATCGGGTTCGACGTCCATGCAAACAGCGGGTCGTGGCGGAACACCTCGAGCACCGTCTTGATCGCATCCCCGTGCGCGCGCAGCACCCGCAGCGTCTCCTCGCAGCATCGCCGGAACGTGCCCTCCACGCCATGCACCCCCATCCCGTCCACCAGATCCCGCGTCAGTCGGAACGGCACCAGCTCCGGGATCGGCAGCAGCTTGCCTTGGTCAAACGCAACGCCAAAGTCAATGTGCACCAGCTCCCCGCTCGCCTGATCCAGCAAGATGTTCGACACGTGTCGGTCACCCAGTCCGAGCACATGCCCCACAATCGAGTTGGTGCTCACGCTCCGCGTGTACCGCAGCCGCGTCGCGTACCAGTTGCGCGGCATCCGCTGCGCATCGCTGAAAAAGTAGCGCATCGCAGGCTGCATTGCCTGGCACACGTCCAGAAACGCCTCGAGCTTGGCCTCAGCACGCATCGTCTGCGCATCCCGCAGCTTGGCTCGCGCCTGCGCCGGCGTAATGTCCTGCGGCCGGTACCGCGCATGCAGCTCGATCAACACCTCGCCCAGCGGCAAGGTGTTGGTGACGAACTCCAGCAAGCCGCACTGAGGCCCCAGCGGCAGCACCGTATACGTCCGAATCGCCAGGTTTCGCTCCCGCGTCCGTCGATCCGCCTCCAGCAGCCCGTTGACCATGCGGAACACCTGCTGCATCACCGCGTCCTGCCGCAAATCATCGTCGCGTTTGAACAGCTGCTTGTACCGCCGTCCATCGCTCCCGATGCACTCGCTGATCTTGGGCAGGTGGATGCCTCCCGCAGTCGTAAACGTCTCTCCGTATCGCACGATCGACACAAAGCTCTCGTACCGGCACGTCGCATCGATCTCCAGCCGCGCTGTTGCCACTGGTATGTCTAGATCCCGCATGCGCGCCAGCCGCAGTTCGCCCGACGGCGGCATCCGCAGCGCTCCCTTCTTGATCGAACCGCTGTTCTGAAAGTACCGGTCCGCACGCGACGTGAGGTCAAACTCGGCCCACTCCACGTACGCCAGGCACAGCTCCTCAAACGTGCGGATGCGCTTGCCCAGCGACGAGCGCCGCTTGATGTGCGTCCAGATCTTCTCCGCCGCCGTCGACCTGAGCACGGGCGGCGACGCCGACTGCGAGGCGCCACCCTCGGGCACCGACAGCGTGTTTCTTGGGCTTGGTCGATGCGTTGCCGCAGCTTTGGCATCCGCGCCCGTCTTGATCAGCGCAAAGATGGCGTACAGGCAGTGAAACGGATGCTCCTGGCACATGCGCAGCAGCAGGCGCGACAGATTCGTCTGGAACGGCACCATGACGTCCGCTGAATCCGGCAGCTCCGTCAGTCGCGCCGACAACTGGTGCATCAGCCCAACAAACTTGTGCGACGGGATCGATGGCAGGCAGGTCGACAGCAGCCGATTGAGCTCTGCATCCGCCGCGTGCTCCAGCCACAACGATACCAGCCGAGGCACCGCATCGTCATGCTCGTCCGACGTCGCCAATGCACGCGCGTACATGGCGACGCTCCGGCGCAGAAAGTGCGTTCGCGACGCCTCGAGCTCCATCAGCCTCGTCTCGTCTTGCAGCAGGATCTTTTCAGCCTGGCGCTGGAACTGAAGCAGCTTGGATCGTTCCGTCTTGGAGGTCGTCCGCTCGCACTCGCGTTGGTTCTGTGCGATCTCCTCGCGGCGTCGGTCCGTGTAGAGCCGCAAACGCGTGATTTCAGCAAGGTCCGAGTCTCGATGGTGCTGCTCTGCAAACCTCGCCCATCTGTATGCGATCTCAGATTGCTCCGCTGAAGCTGTTGGCGATTCAGCAACAGCGGTCAGCTTCAACGCCGGCTCAAAGAGGCTGCGATCGATCTCCCTTGGCTGTTGCGAGCGAGCAGTGGCGCGCCACTGCGCCAGCAGGGCCAGCAGCCGCGCCGCGCGGCGCTTCTGCGACGCCGACGAGCTTTGTGTGACGCCGATGCCATCGACGACCTGCGAGAGCAGCTGGATGGCAGGTGAGTGCTCGTTCTGATCCCACAGCACCGCTGCAAACTCTTCCCGCGCGAGCTCCTCGCCGTCTCCCAGCGCGTCCTCGATCCGTTGTGCACGAGCGACCGCATTGATGGCCTTCTGCAGCTTGCCGTGCTCGCGTGCGCGGCGGCTCGACGCCACCAGAAGCAGACGCTCCACTCGTGCCACATCCTCGACAGGCCCGTCCAGCACATCGCCGATCTGGTCCACCTGCATCCGCTGGCGCACCGCATGCAGCACCGACTGGCGCGTGTCGAGAACACGCTCGGTCAGCTCGAAGCGCTCCGACGCCTCGACTCGCACCCACTGGCTGCGCAGATGGGCTACCGCCTCCTCGGCTCCCATCGAGCTCGATGCCCTGCGCCAGTCTTTGATTTGGCCGAGCGCAAGCAGATCGCCTTGGAGACTGCGCAGCGCCTTGGCGCTCTCGATCGAGGTCGAGCATAGCGCTTGCAGCTTCGATCGGAAGGCATGCGACAAAGGTGCGTCGACATCCTGCTCGGCACTCGCTTGGCGCAGCGTATGTAGCACGCCTTCCACGCTCGGTGCCTTGTCCTGCAGTGACTGCGAAGCGACAGGTAGGTCCCACGATGTGGATGCAGAGGATCCGCCGAGGTCCCTCACCGAGGCGAAGCGGTCCTCCCCGGCGTTATTCAATCCGATACCATCCACCAGTCGAGGGAATCCCAGATGTTGTAGGCTCTGACCCAGTGTGACTGCGGCTCGTCTGCGCTCTCCGTGGCTGGTGCAAGCCTCGTAGTCCGCCGCGTGATACTGAAATGCCCGTAACCACTGCCCCTCGTGATGCAGTCGCATGAGCACCGAGTCGCGCACATCCCCGTCCGTGATGCCGTAGAAAGCGTCCGGATCGTCGATGTTCATATAGGCTTGGTGCAGCAATTGATTAGCGCTGCGGAGCATCGTGGCCCCTGGCTTTTCAGTCGCGTTCTGAATGCCGTGCTCGAGGAAAAAGATGGCCGCGGTGAGCTGACCTGCTGCAATGCATCGACTGGCAAGCAGGCTCGGATCCACGCGGTACCAGAAGCACACGTTGTCCGGCTCCGACTGCACTGGACGGAAGGCGCGCAGAGCCAAGAGCGCCTGGACAATGATCTCGCTGCAGGTAGGACCCGAGGTGGTGCAATTGAGCACGGCTTCGAAGTGCTGCGCGATGACTGTTCGCGTTGCAGCGAGTGCTTGGTCGCGCTGTGCTCGCGAAGGCGTAACGCTCCCGCCGCTCCGTTTTCGGTTCTCGGTAGCAACCGCAGAGGATCCCTGTGCCGCATCGTCCGCCGCAAAGCACAGAAGCAAGATGGGAAAGAGAGCGTGGGCCGCTTCTGCATTCGCCTCTACCAGGCGTCGCGCAGGACGGAAGACAGCCAAGTGCGGCATCGAAGCAACCAGGTCGCATAGGATGGCAGCCATGCGGCAGAGCCACTTGTCTGCCGAGCTGGCAATGTCGACGAGCTCTGCGAACCTGACATCCTGTGCATCTGCGGTGCGAGGCGCAGTCAGAGGCGGGCCGAGACCAGGGCGGACGCGGCTGAGCTCTTGTCTCGTTGCAGCTGGCATTTTGGCAGGGTGTATTGCGGCGAGCGGCTCATTCAGACCGGCTGCCATATCTCGTAGCGCCTCGTATGCTTGGTAGCCCTGTTCGATCGGCAGATCCTGGGCCAGTTGATGGACAGTAAGGATCGCTGCAGCAGACAGACTCCGGATGTGGCTGGTGTCCGCCGCTTCCAAAAAGTCTTCCACCGCCTGGAGGTCCCATTTGCCACCCAGCCTACGCGCTTCTCGGTGCAGACAGGCGGCCTCCTGCACGCCGACGATCGCGGTAAAGATGTCGTTGATGACGTCGCCGAGAGGATCTCCATCCTGACCGACTCGACCGCGTGCAGCATCTGCTGCTCGCTCCAACAGCTTCCACGCCGGACCTTTGCAGAAAGCAGCCAGCTGAGCCTTATCGGCCCGCGTCAGCACGGATCGGATGCGCAACAGTGACGGCAGCCGATGCGACAGCGTCGGGCAAGCCTCAAGGGCGTACGTCAGCGTGCCGATATCGACGAGGCTCTCGACGGCAGTGTGCTCGGTGTTGGTCAAGTCGACCGGCCACAGAAGGACGACAGCAGATGTGGCCACTGGCGACGACCGTGCTAGGGCGTTGGCGGCCTCAAGCAACCAGGCTCCCAACGCCGGCGAAGCGACGAGGCGTTCTGCTAGCTGCTGCGACCAAGTGACGATGCACGACACAAGTGCTTCAGGCGCTTTGGTTGCCAGGCAGGAGGCAGTGCATGCATAGACGAGTAGCGGGCGAAATTCGTCGTGCAGCTGTGGCTGCTCGAGCAGCCGCTCGATGCTGCGGATCAGCAGCTGATTGTTGAGCGCATCTTTCCAGAAGGCGTCGCCGCACATGGCGATGTAGATTCGCAGCGCCGCACACATGCGCAACTGGTCGTTGACAAAGCGCGAGGTGGAGATGTGGTAGAGCATGTGGCGCAGCACGTTGTAGACCGTCTGGGGAGCGAAGGCGGCAATGCCAAGTTGGGGTAAGGTGGCGAGTGCCGTGTAGAGCACGGCGGCCGAGAAGAAGGGGCGGCTGGGTTCGTGACAGCTTGCAGCGCCATCCTCTGTGGTCGGTGTCAGCGCCTTGACCGTCTTGGCGCACTTGTCATCGAGGGGAGATAGCGCTTCGAGCATGGATGTGCGGCTGTCTGCGAGCGTCGCTCCCGGCTCGTAGAACAGCAGCAGGAGGGTGGAGATGGTCAGATCGTCGGCCTGCACGATCATCTCGCGCAAGGCTGCGGCGTCGTCCCCTTCGGCAACACCGAGCGAGGCCAGATCGCGCAGTGTCCGCTCGCAGATCGCAGCGGTGTCAGAAGAGGTGCCTTGCTCCGCCTGCGCCGCGAATCCGATGTAGGCAGCAGTGAGAAAGGGGAGACATTCTTGCAGACCCTGTTGGCGATCGCGACGGGTGAGTTGAACGAGGGCGCCGAATTGAGTGCGGCCGTCGGCCGTCTGTGTTGCCAGAAGCATGCTTCCGCACGCGGCAAATGTCGCTTCGAGGCAGGCGCGTTTGCTTGCATAGCCGAGGACCTTCCAAGGCAGCTGGAGCGGGTCGTACCCGTTGGTAGCCAAGCCCCATGTGATCTGGCCTGCAAACGCCTGGTAGCAGCTAGAGGCGTCGGCAAAGCCAAGGCGCGCTGCCAACTTTGCAAAAAGCTCCTGGACTGTGCTGGAAAGCATGCCGGTGGCCAAGACAATCTCCAAGAGATAAAAGATGGAGGATCTTCGTACCGATGAGCTGGCGATCGCCGCGTTACAGAGGCTGAGTGCACGGGTCAAGATTAGTCGTGGCTGAGTCGAGTCGCTTGGGAGGCCATCGCGGAAGGTCGTGTAGAGCTCGTCGAGATCGGCTTGGGGGCCGGTAAATGTCGAGACGACCGAGGTGGCGATGGGAGAACCGAGCGCGCGGACACGTACATCTGGATCCGTGTGAAGCTTCAGTAGCGCAGTGACGGGGGAAGCACTTGGGGCTCGAGCGGTACCGGAGCGAAGCAGACGTCCGTCGGGATCGAGACGCAGACGCTCGGCGAGGAATTCGGCACAGGCTAGCTGCACCTCCCATGGCGTTGGCCACTTTGTACGGCCGATCTGGTCGGCGAAGAAAGCCGACAGTTTCTGGACTTTGTCGAAGAGGTCGGATTGCTCGTCCAATTCGCCAAGCAGAAGCGGCATGACGCAAGAGACGGCGCGGATTGTGGCAAGCCTAGCGGCTGGATGGCGTGCAAAGCGATACGAGGCGAGCAGCTCAGTGCCGAGGCGGTCCAAAGCGTCATTGACGTCGCGATGGCTCATCCAGAGCGTACCGACGCAAAACGAGTCGAAGAGCACTGGAGCGAGCGCCACGATACCTTGGACCGAGCAATCGAAGAAGGAGGACACGACCAGCTCCTGGTGACGCGCATCGGCTGCACCGGTCACGATGCGCGGCACGTCCAAGAGCAGGCGCACGGTCGAGCGGACGACCACCTCGATGGAAGCGGGAGAGCCGACGTGAGCTGCTGCTGTAGCGTTCAAGAGGGTGGAGGAGCTGCTTTCCGGCACGTCGTCAAAGATATCTCCTGTGCCGACAGGGACTTGGGACGACGGTTCGGCCTCGGCTTGGTCGTCGCCAAAGAGCGTGACCTCGAACAGCTTTGCACAGCTTGCGAGCACAGTATCCAGCATATTCACATCGCGGATGGCCTTCCAGATGCGTCGCGATGATTCGTCACGGGCAGGATGCCCGGATCGAGGTTGTTCTGGCTGCTCTTTGACGAGGAGACGAGCCGCAATCCCGCTACTGGGACCGGGATCGACGAGTAGATCGCTCGTTCTCGATGAAACTGAAGTGAAGGCGGCGGATGGCGACAGAAGTGTGAGTTGCTCGATTGCGAGAGCGTAGGTACCGCTGCGCACGGCATCCACACTGGATGCAATAGCGAGGATCCTGACGACGATTTGGCAGCAGCTTCGAATGCTGGACGCGCGATGTGAGCCGGTTTGGCTGGTTGATCTCGTGCCAATGTCGAGCGCCAAGATGGCCAGATGCAGCGCCGCGATGGCTGCGTGGCCTGTCAAGGATGCTGCGCCGTTTGTATCGGCAGTGAAATCTTGCAAAGCATTGAGGCAGGCGTCGACATTCCTGTCCAGCACGACGGTCATACGGTGCAGAGCCTCGGCAGACATGAGGGCAGGGTTAGCCGCTGTTGCGTCGCTTTGAAATGTGACATCCGCAAGATTTGCATGCGCGATCGCAGAACGAAGGAGAAGATCGCGCAGAGGCTGCAGCCTTGCGCGCCGTTGTGCCGAGGCGAAAGCGGCGCCAGGATTGCAGCTGGTGACGTCGAGAGAAGCTCGCGACGAGGACTGCGGATGGCTTTCTGCAACGATGCAATCGACGAGGCGGATGAGATCGTCGTAGGAGACAAAAGAGCCGCTGGATGCCGAAGATGATATTGTTGCTGATGGAGAGTAAGTGCTGGCGAACCATGCACCGATTTTTGCTCTGGGGTCGAGGTGATGAAAGGCGCGGCTGGAGGTGGTGTGACGCAAGAGCAGGGCCATGAGATGGCAGACGCTATCACAGACTATTGGTGGGCCCTGCAGGTCGATATCGGCGAGCAAGCGAGCGATCTCTGGCTGAAGCTTGGAATCTGGCAGTGCGGAGCTTGCGAGCAGGACACTGAGTAGGTACGCGGCAGCGCGAGAGGTGGCTGGCAGCTGCAGCTTGCGTGTTGCAATGACCCAAGCTTGGGTGGCAGAGAGCTGCCTCGAGGCATCGTCGGCATAAGGCGAGTGCATGAGTATGATAGAGGCCAATGCGAGCAAGCTCCAAGAGACCGTGGCGGTGTCGGCATCCGCTGTCAAGGCAAGCAAGCATTTTTCGAGGCGGTCGATGGCGGTGGGAGTGAGGAGATGTGGCTTGCCGAGCACGAGGAAGGTGAGAAGCTGCACGGCGGAAAGACGCGCTGCTGGACTGGATGGCGCCGAGGCATCACTGTGTGAGAGCATGCCTATGAGAGGAATGAGACCCTGGGCTTCCGGGGACAGTCCGGCTGGCTGGTTTGAGCTGAGCCTGGATCGCTTTTGCGGGCTGGAGGTAGTAGTCGCGCGTCTGCGCTTGGCGGGCGAGGTAGAGACCTGGGTAGAAGGGGCGGCAGCGTGATCGTCGAGATTGGACGTGGCAGGGCGATCGGAACGGTCGATGGGCTGGCCTGCTATTGTGGTGAGAGCGTCGATGAGGTCGACCTGGAGGCCGATTCGGCACCACGCGAGCGCGTCCCTGTCGGAGGATGCGGGACTGAGGCTGAAAGCGGCATTGCCAAGAGCGATGTGGCGATGAACGGGCTGTGGATGTTGAGGCCAGCGAAGAAGAAGGGCGTCAATGTGGAGCGGCTCGAGTGCCCAGCGACTGTCTGGATCGCTGAGGAGCGTATCGTGGATGGCTTGCAAAAAGGCGATGGCGTCGTCGGATGGCAACACGTGATGTTGCGATGATGCGGCGTCTGGACGTGCAAGGGCGAAGGAGGCGATGAGGTCGGTGACGATGCGGAAGAGGAGGAGCAGCTGTGCCTTGAGAAGATGATTTTTGGTCTTCCAGAGGTTGAGAAGGACATGGCGCACGGCGAGGGTGGCCAGGACGACTTCGGAGGTATGATTGAGTTCGAGATGCTCGAGCAAGACGACGAGGCCGGTCAGGGTGGGGAGATGGGCGGACGACTCGGATGGAAAGGCAAGCAGAAAGCGCACGTAGTCGGCGAGAAGCGGCAAGCCGAAGCCGTGTGGGCCCAGGAGGGGAGCGACGCTGCTGGATATGAGAAGGCTCAGGCATTCTGCCGTGACAGCATGCTCGAGGCTGAGGCCGCGCCGTTGCAGAGGAGGTTGCTGGGTGGAGGTAGCGGTTGCGAGCCACTGTTGCGCATCGGCAGGTGTCGCAATGTCGGTGCCGAGCTCGCGTGTGAGCAGAACGTCGAAGCACAAGGAAGCCACAGCGGACCAGTCTTCGGGATCAAGGTGATCGACGTGATGCGGCAGTCGAAGGATAGTGCAGAGGGCGGCAATGTAGGCAGGTGCGATGGGCTGAAGGAGGGTGCCGCGGTGGTTGAGCATCTGGTGGATGTGAATCACGAGCGCCTTGACCACCTTACGAGTGAGCAGCGAGGCCGACTTGTCGACGAGGGAGCGAAGCGTCTGGGCGGCGCGTTGGAGTCGTGCAAGCGCCGTGGGCTGCGCATCGACAAAGGATCCCTTGCGTATGCATGCTGTCTTTTCTGCGAGCACGCAGGCGAAGAGCGACTGGAAGGTCTTGAGCCACGCGCGGCCGTCGTGCTTCGGGTCGAGGTTGCGCACATTCTCGGCGTCGGCAAAGATGTGATCGATGGCTTCGAGCCCCTGCTGGCGATCCTTGACCTTGTCGCTGCGGATCTGTTCGAGTGCTTCCTGGAGGGAGAAGGCCATGTTGGCGCAGCCGACCGTGATGAAGCGGGAGAGATGGATGTGGCTAGGAGGAAGCCATTTTCGATTTGATGGGAAGAAGAGCAGCAGCCGGTGCGATTCGTCTCTGTGATCAGAGGCGCAGGTCAGCCACGGATCGACCCGAATGTGATGATGAGATAGAAGGCGGATCAGCCGTTGATGAATGGCCACTTCTTCTTAACTGTCACAATCACAATCACGAATCCGACTGAGCTTGGTCAGGGTCCAAAAAGAAAGCGCTCAGCAGCAGTCAGCAGCAGCAGTCAGCAGCAGCGCACGGTGTTGGTCTCGCAGAGGTCTCGCGAGTCGGCCCCTCCGCCTCCACCTCCGCTGCTTTTCAGAGTCACGCCTAAATTCAACTTCGGACGCGGGAAGCCAACAAAAGTGCAGCAGCCCCAATCAAGCCGTCGGCCGGACCACCACCATCTCTCCCACCCCACCCCCCCAACAATCCTCACCATGGGCTCCACATCCGAAATGGACACTGTCGAGATCGGCATCATCGGCATGGGCGACATGGGCCGCCTCTACGCCACCAAGATGCGAGGCGCAGGGTGGACCAAGGTCAACGTCTGCGACCGTCCGGAAAACTACGACAAGCTCCGCACAGAGCTCCAAGGCTCCGGGCTCAACGTCCTCCGCGACGGGCATCTCGTCTCACGGCGAAGCGACTACATCATCTACTCGGTCGAAGCCGCCTACATCGACGCCGTCGTAGCGCAGTACGGATCCTCGACCAAGATCGGCGCCATCGTCGCCGGCCAGACGTCGGTCAAGGCGCCAGAGAAGGAGGCCTTCGAGAAGCACCTGCCCAACGACACCTACATCATCTCGTGCCACTCGATGCACGGTCCCAAAGTCGACCCCACCGGTCAGCCGCTCATCCTCATCCAGCACCGTGCGCCCGACGAAAAGCTGCGTCTGGTCGAGCGCATCATGGCGTGTTTCAAATCCAACTTTGTCTACCTCACCTACGAGGAGCACGACACCGTCACCGCCAACACCCAAGCCGTCACACACGCCGCCTTCCTCTCCATGGGCACCGCCTGGAGCTGCTCCAACCAGTATCCTTGGGAGTCGGAGCGCTACCCGGGCGGCATCGAGACGGTCAAGATCAACATCTGTCTGCGCATCTACTCGGCCAAATGGCACGTCTATGCCGGACTAGCACTGCTCAATCCGGCCGCCAAGACGCAGGTCACGCAGTTTGCACAAAGCTGCACCATGCTCTTCAAGCTCATGGTCGCCGAGCGCGAGGACGAGCTGATGGAACGCGTCTTTGCCGCCCGCCGCAAGGTGTTTGGCTGGGAGAATGAAGAAGAAAGCAACAGCGTCATCTCGCGCACGGGTGCCAAGGAGGAACGCAAACCCATCCTCATGAGTGACAAGCTGCTCGATCGATTCCACATGGCCGCACGCAAAGCCGTCTCCTCTGGTGCATCCGAGTCGGCGCAAGCGACGCAGGAGGCGGTCAAGGCAGCCGCTGCAGCCACACCGCCCAACTCGCATCTGTCGCTGCTCGCCATTGTCGACTGCTGGAGCGAGCTGGGCATCAACCCTTACGACCACCTCGATCTGGCCGCCACGCCCATCTTTCGGATCTGGATCGGCGTATGCGAGTACCTCTTCCGCTCGCCCGAGCGGCTGCGACAAGCGTGCCACGCCGCGGCGCGCGATCACAGCTTCCGCGCCGACGACACCGAGTTCGTCATCGCCTCGCGCGGGTGGGCGCAGGCGGTGCAGTTTGGCAACTTCGACAGCTACCAGCGCCGCTTTGAAGAAACACGCCGCTTCTTTGAGCATCGATTCCAAGAGGCTGGTGCCGTGGGGGCAGAGATGCTCAAGGTCGTACTGGCAAATTGAGCCCAGAGCTGATGTAGGAATGGCACACAAACCTTTTTCAACGGATTGCGAGTGCGTGAAGTGGTGGCTTTCATTTGATCTTGTCGAGTGGACGGTTGAAGCCGCCCTTTCGGTTCATGTACTGTCTCCAGGTGCGTTCCTTCTTCACCTGGGCTGCACCAGCGGCGTTGCCGTCGACTTTCTTGCCCTTGGTGGTGCCGAATCCACCAAAGCCCATCATTGCCGCCATTGCATCCGCATCCGCATCCGCATCCACATCCCCTTCATCCTCACCTTTACCTTCACCATTGCTCTCCTTTTCCCTTGGTTCGCTTGTCTCTGGTAGGTGTGGAGGTTGCGGGGGTGGAGAATAGCTTCTGCGGCTGGTCGATGGTGGGTCGCGCACTTTACGATCTCGCTCGTCGTTGTACGCGGCGGGACGTGGACGTGGGGGTTCGTGTCGGGGATCATCGCGGTCGCGTACACGAGGTCGATCGTCGTGGCGGTATCGATCAGCGTCGCGATTTCGCACGCGGTAGTCGTCACGATCGTCTCGTCTCCAGTCACGATCATCGCGGTCGTCTCGTCGCCAATCGCGCTCATCGTGGCGCGAGCGGGGCGGGCTTGGACTTCGTCGTCTGCGCGATGAGCTCGGTTCGTCGCGGTACGATCGTGGTGCATCTGCGTATGGACGCGGTGCAGGAGGCGCACGTCGACCACTCATACTTGCGCCAAGGAAGGAAATGGATGGTAACAAGAACGAAAGCGTCAAGCTGAGCTGCGGGGGGGATGAAGGGTCCAGAAGGTCGAGAAGCCAGGTGGAGGTGAGGATTTCTCGCGCGAGACAATTTTTCCAATCCCGAATGTTAGAATCGCTCCCCGCCAACGGATCCGAGCGCGATCAACGATATCCACCGTCCTCTCCTGCATCATCTCTCTCCAACACCATCCACACCAACACCAACACCACCCCATCTCGCTCCACATTCGCACTTTGAAAATGGCTGGCGGAGGATATCGTAAGTCGGCACCTTCTCCAACACACCGCACTCCTGATCTCGCTCGGCTGACCTTGACGATGGTTGGATAGACCCATACAAGGCCGATCCGGCTCTGGATCGATGGCAGAACATGCACTCGACCATGTACCAGCGCTTCCGCATCACCCCATCCAAGGCGCGCAACATTGTGCTCTGGGGTCTTGCTGTGCCCGTGCTCACGTACTACGCCGCACAGTACACCGACGTAAGTCCCCAAGCCCCCTACGGAACCTTAGATGAATAGCAGAGACTGATGAGGGGATTTGCGATTGTAGGACCGATGGGAGCTGCGTGGAAAGACGCGCCAAGACTCGTTGCTTCGTAACCCTCCTGCTGCGCCAGCAACCGAGGAAGAGTAGAACCCATCTGCACCTCGACTCTTGGCCAATTCCAACCCCGCGTTTTCATCTTCTTGGCCCGAGTTTGCACATCGAAACAGCACACTGACAAAGCCGGGTTGCAATGGTTTGATTCGGGCTTTGGGGTCAATCGCTTGCAAGCACCCACTCTCTCAACGCCTCTGCAGTGCCCCAGACTCTATCGAGCATGACCGCATCCAGCCACCTCTGAAGAGCCGTTCGTCGCTTCTCGAGGTAGCGCGCATCGTACTTGCTCAGCAGACCCGTTGTGCGCGTCGGCAGTTTGGGCAGCCACTTTGCGTGCTGTGGCCATTCGTGCGCCAGTGCACGGTGCAGGTTGACGAAGCTGCTGAAGCGTTTGTGCGCCACAATGTGCGTGCCGTGCGTGGTTGTCACGACGATCTCGAACACCACCCACCCGCGCGCTTGACTGCCCACCTCGGACCAGCCGCGGATACGCACCTCGCGCGCAAAACGCTCGTCGCCTTCACTCCGCCGCACAGACCGTCGCCGAGATGGCGATGACACGCTGCCCCCACTGCGTCGCCGTTCGAGGCTCGTATGGCTCGGCGTGCGCGAGGATGTGGTGTGCGTCGAGACAGGCAGCGAGATGAGCGACGAAGGCGCCGATTCCAGCGAAGCAGCATCGTCAGCTCCATCCACATCGTCATTGTCCATGTGCCGTGGCGACATGAGAGGGCTCGTGGGTTCCGATGCCGATCCGTGGCGCACATGACGAGGTGGCTCGATGTGCTCCAGCGTGTGACCCTCGCTTGCCTCTTCCGTCGCTGCCGCTGGCGGGGTGACCACGCCCGACGCTCTGGCCTGGCGACGATTGGCGTGTAGCTTGACGGGCTCGCTCTTTGCCTGGCTCAGCTCGATGGTCGGTGTGGGGCGTCGGAACGAGTCGAGCTCGAGCTTCCCGCGCGTGGTGTCCGAGGTGCCCACGCCCTGGTTCGGCGACAGCAGCGGTGTCGACGTTGCCGATCGTCTTGCCGGCTCAGGAGCATCCAGCTGCACTTTGCCGAAAGCGGCATCCATCTCTGCCTCAGCACTCGCCATGACCCGCGGCGGAGGTGGCGAGAGCTGCTTGGATGAGGATGATGCAGGAGAGCCGATTTCGGACGCCGTGTGAAAGCTCGCATCGCGCACGAGCACGGCGTCGTCAGTGCTGTCCGAGTGCGCGAGAGTGAGTGCTCCTGCGACGGCACGCGGCGCCTTGAGCATGTTCGGAGGCCCGCCTTTGGAGCTCCTGCGAGGCCTGTTCTTGGTTGCAGGCACGGAGGATGCTGGTGGCGCTGGCGGTGCAAATGCGTTTGGAAAAGATTCGAGGAAGAAGGCGGGTGGGCTGGTTGCATTGCGGCCGGCATCGCTCACTGTCGTATGTGAAGACCTTGTGAGTGCTGGGAGAGAGGAGTCTCGTGACGCCTCTGGACTGGTTTCTGCTTCTGTGGTTGGAGCGCTGGTGGAGTGTAGGGTCGGAGAGGTGAGAGACGGCGGGCGTGGGCGACCTCCAAGTACGCGACCGACGACCTTGCCCTGGACGACGCGTTCGCCGTACTGGTTGATGTAGATGTCATTGACAGGCGTCCGTACCCGCAGCTTGGACGGCGAAGCAGCACGGTGCTCATCTTCGGTAGCAAATGCAGAAAGCATGGCACGAGGCGGCGCATCGTGCGAGTGGGATGCACCTATCACCGATCCGATTCGGCTCGACAGGCCGCGTGCGGGCAGATTGTCATCAGCGTCGTCGACCACATCCGCGCTGAGCTTGATTTTGATCGGTTCTCGATTCGCTCTCTGCGCAGAAGGCGATGGACTCCTGGGTGCATCGGTGTCAGTCGCAGTGGATGGCGGCGTGGGCCACTGCCACGGGCGGACATCGGTGGGCGAGTGGAGAAGCTCGAGCTTGGAGGTTGGAGAAAAGACGGGCGGCTTGGATGGAGGTAGGGAAGTCCAATTTGCCTTGGCGGGTAATGGAAGCTGCTGCAGATGTGGCGAAGCGGGGAAGGCGGGTGGCTGTGGACGCACGACGTCGAGGAGTTGGTCCGTGGCTTCGCGGAGCTCGCGCGCCAGATCGGCATCCATTATTGCGAAGAACTGCGAGGTAGAAGGGACAGCGCCATGGTATCCTATAGCCCCGATGGGCGAGCCAAGAGTTTGGCGAGGAGCGACTTGCAAGGCCGAGGCTGGGTGCGGGTGTGTCGAGGTGATGATGGTGAAGCCGCATCCGTGCGCGCCGCGTGCAGCCCTGGACAAAGTGGACCCTCGTTGCTGCTCCTCCTCCACAGGTCAACACCGGGGCGACAATTCCACAGTGTTACGTCGGCAAGCATAACATTGTGATTAATGATTTCCGGCAAAAACCGGACGGCTAAATTTGGACCGAGCCGAAGAGCCTCCGAGAAAAGCGCCGCGGCAACTTCGACCGTGAGCGCCCCACCACAAAGGTTGTTTAGACGAATCCGCTACTTCATCCTGCTCCCGTCAAGTTGCCGTGCAAGCATGAGCACAAGAGCCAACGTATCCACTGCCGAAGGGCGAGACAGTGCAAGTGGGACGAACAAGAGTCAAGGCTTGAACGTGGCCAGGCGGCGCGTTGCGACCCAAACAATTTGCACCGAAATCTCTCCGCCGCGTAGCGAAGCGAGAAAACTTTGAGGCTCCGCTTGTCCAACAGCGTCACAGCGTCACAGCGCACCACACCCTGCTCCTCGCCCTCGCCCTCGGCCACCACCACCACCACCGCCGCCTGCCGCTCCATTCTAGCCGAGAGCTTCTCGCGCCGATTTCGGAATGTCTTCCTCTCGCTTCCCAAGGTTGCTCCGGCTCTCCTCGGCACTCTCGGCTTCCGGCTCGCACACAGTGGGCTTGCCATAGCACTCTGTGCTCCTTCGCACATGTGGGCGAGGCTCCTCCACACTGAGCGCCCCCGACCAGGCCCGAAGAACACCGCTGCTGCACTCTCTGCAGCCCGAACCCCGTCCCCGCAACCTTCCCCACAAGCTCGACTCGCCAACGTCCACAGGCCATATACGCCTCCTCTCGCGGCGGACTCGGTCGGCGTTCACCGCCATCCCCGCTTTGCAAGTGTCACATGCCGCATCCTCACGTCCCCCATGCCCAATCAGCTTTGCGCCCGCCGCTCGCTCGCTCATGCCAAACAAATCGCTGAGGCCCAGCAGCGGCTATACAGTCCCATCGCTCAGGACTCCGCCGCTTACTCCACCAATGCCCTCGCTGCCCCTCCCCCACACTCAGCAAAGACCCTGATCGACGGTCGCCACACGTATAAAGAAGCTCATCGGAAACTCGCTCCTTTCCCGCGCTCACGTCACCACCCTCTCGTACCTACTCGGCAACATGGTCTCCACTACCTTTGCTGCCCTCGTGCCTCTGGCGCTCGCCGGCTTCGCCTCGGCATACAACAACGGCCTCGCGCTCACCCCTCAGATGGGCTGGAACACATGGAACACCTTTGCCTGCAACATCAGTGAGGACACCATCCTCTCCGCCGCCAAGTCCATCAAGAGCGAGGGCCTCGACAAGCTCGGCTACAACTACGTCATCATCGACGACTGCTGGCAGGCAGACCAGCGCGATCCCGACACCAAGGAGATCCCGGCCAACCCGGAGAAGTTCCCCAACGGCCTCAAGCCCATCGTCGACGAGATCAAGGCCCTCGGCCTCAAGGCCGGCATCTACTCGTCTGCAGGCACCATGACCTGCGGACACCACATCGGCTCGCTCGGCTACGAGGACGTCGACGCCAAGAGCTGGTCCAACGCCGGCTTCGAGTACCTCAAGTACGACAACTGCTTCAACCAGGGTCAGCAGGGCACACCCAAGATCTCATTCGACCGATACAACGCCATGTCCCAGGCGCTCAACAAGACCGAGGGCGACCCCATCCTCTACTCCATGTGCAACTGGGGCGAGGACTGGCCCTGGCTCTTCGCTCAGGAGATCGCAAACTCGTGGCGCATCTCGGGTGACATCTACCCCTCTTTCAACCGTGACGATGATAGGTGTCCATGCACCGACATTACGACGTGCAATCTGCAAGGCTTCCACTGCAGCGTCGCCAAGATCCTCGATTTCGCAGCTAGTCTTGGCCAGAAGGCGTATCCGGGCGCATGGAACGACCTCGACATGCTCGAAGTGGGCAACCGCGGTCTCAGCCTCGACGAGAGCCTGGTCCACTTTTCCATGTGGGCCATGGTCAAGTCTCCGCTCATCCTCGGCAACGACCTCACCAAGATGACCAATCAGACCCGGGCGATCATCAAGAACAAGCACGTCATTGACATCTCGCAGGACCCCAAGGGCTCGCCCGCCACGCGCATGTGGAAGAAGCAGGAGTCGGACGGCAACACGCAGCTGTGGAAGATCGGTCTTTCCAACGACACCTACGCCGTTGCAGTGATCAACGTGTCCGAATCGCCCAAGAACATGTCCATCAGCCTCGACGACGTCTTCTACGACGAGTACCTCGAGGGCGAGGACCTCGCGCAGCAGTCCTGGACCGCCTACGACCTCTGGAAGGGCGTTGACTTCACAAAGAACCCCACAGAGCCAGTTGCCATGGACAAGATGCTCGTCGGCACGGTCAGCGGAAGCATCGACAACGTCACTGTGCCAAAGCACGGCATCAAGCTCTGGAAACTCGTACCCCAGCAAGGCCAGGAATCGGCGCAGAAGAGGAGCGCAGATGGACTTGACAGGGTCACGCGCGACTTTGCAGAGATGAAGCCAAGCCGCATCATGGGCTCGCATGCATTCTAGATTGCTATGGAAGCAGAATCAAAAGTCACTGTTTAGCATCACGCCTTTCATGGTCTGAAGTGCAAGACAAGCGTTGTATTGTGAGCAAAGTTGAGAAAGGAGAGACAGAGGATGACTGGAAGGACTGTTGATGAATGCGAAAGCGGAGAAGTAACTCGGAAGTGCAAATTATGAGCGAGAAAAGTGGGGGCGGCTTAGATGAGCACAAGGAGGCCAGCAGCCGAGGCGATGGTGACAGCCGCAGCGGCCATCGACACCACACCCACCATGTCCATGCGTCCAGCACCGGACGTCGTAGCCGTACCCGAGCCCGAGCCCGAGGTGGAGGGGGTGGTGGGGTGGGTCTGCATCGACTTGGGCATGGTGAAGGTCGAGGTCGAGCCCGCACCAGTACCAGCACCAGTACCAGCACCA
>AWNI01000005.1:320689-332732 GCA_000517465.1 Moesziomyces aphidis | reverse complement strand
GGGGGGGGGGGGGGGGGGGGGGGCAAAAAGCTTTGTGGATGGGAGCCAGGATGCACGGAAAGAAGAAAGGTTCAGTCAGGGTCCGATGCTGAGCAGAACTCGGCTTTCGGTCTAAAACGCTCATCTTCCGGGTGGAGGAATTTTTGGGAACAGTGGAGCAGTGCTCGATCTCACATCTCTAGGAAATATTTGGTGGCGACCTCGCGGCGAATGACGTTTCTCTGCCCCACCGCCGCGCAGTGCAGCGTATCCACTGCCTTGGGTCGTCCTCCCATGCCTGACATGTGCTGGCAGTGGAGAGCAGCAAAGTGATAGTATAGCGGCGTCCCTGAAAGCATGTGTTTGCTCGGGAAAAAAGGTTCGGCATGCCGAATGGGCGCTTGAACTAGTCGCCGTTGGCTTGTACGGAGGTTTCGGAGGAATCTCAACCGCCGCCGCTGTCGGTGTGGGGTAGCCGTGCTCGCTCGACGTTACCACCACTCCACTCCAACGCGCGGCCTTCCCCAGATCTATCTTCACCCTTGTCATCGACTGACAGCTTAGGTCGCCGCCAAGGGTCCGTTCAACCAAGGCCGCGTCAGCATCCCCTCCTTCTTCCCGCCCTTCATCCTGCCTTGTAGCGCTGCGCGTACCGTTGCTTGGTCCCCTACTGCGCATCGTCGCATCCGTATAAAGCGGCTTGACCTTCGCTCCTGGAGAGCTGGACCCGCCCCCGACACAGCAACATGAAAGCTCGACTGTCGACCGAGATGCTGAGCCCGCTCTGGGCGCAGCTCGAAAGCGCGCTCTCCTTGATCCGCCATCGACCGGTATGGTCATCGCTAGCGCTGGCCGTCCTCATCCCACTGGTGCTTGCGTTGGCCGTAGCCACGTTGATGTTCGGCACAGCCTTCTATCGCTACCTCAAGCTGGACGTGCTTCGCATCGATCCGTACTCGCACTTCCCCACACCCGGCAAGACGGATCGGTGGCGCTTTGTCACCGGCAACCTGGGCTTTATCCGCAGGCATCCTCCGTCCGAGGGGCATCTCGAGTTCGCACGCCGGCTCAAGACCAAAGTCTACACGTACCGCGGCATCTTCTACTCGCCACTCGTGTTCATCGCGGACCCGCGCGCCATGCTGCACATCTTCAGCGCCGCCAACTCGTACAACTTTGAAAAGCCGTACATCACGCGGCTGGTGCTGCGCAACTTTCTCGGCGAGGGCGTGCTCGTCGTTGAGGGCGACATCCACAAGCGCCAGAGAAAAATCATCCAGCCGGCGTTTAGCGTGGGCGCCATCCGCGAGCTCAATCCCATCTTCATGCGGTACTCGCGCGATCTGGCCGATAAGATCGGCGACATGATCGACCGCTCCGCCAGCGCCACTCCAGGCAAGAAGGGTGAGGGTGCAGACGGGATCAACTCGCCCTTTGTTGCGCAGCCACCCAAGTCGCTCGAGGTGAGCAAGCCCGGTGCACCCGTGCTGGACGTTTCGTGGTGGACCACCCGAGCGGCGCTGGATATCATCGGCGACGCTGGCTTCGGCTACCACTTTGACAGTCTCAAGATCGACGTGGATCCATCGGTGGTTGAGGAGCGTGCAGGCGACGTGTTGGGCAACGCGTTCAATACGCTCTTCAAGCTGACGCTCAGTGTGAATCTGACGCGCTTCCTGCAGCTGTATCTATCGCGCTATCCCTTGCTGCGATGGATCGAGCGCATCCCCAACGAGCGCAAGCGCATGACCCAAGACGCCTACGCCAAGCTCGAAGACGTCTCGATGCAGATCGTCGAGCGCAAGAAACGTCAGATCCGCGGCGAGATGGCTGCCGAACTCGCTGCGCGCGGCACGGCCACCAGCGGATTGACCAAGGCGGATTTCGATGAAAAGGCGGGCGATGGTGTGGGTGTGGCTCCGGGGATGGATCTGCTGCATCTCATGATGCGCGCCAACATGGCCGCTGACGTCAATACCAAGGAGAAGCTGGATGACAAGGAGTTGATCGGTCAAATCACTACGCTGCTGATCGCCGGTCATGAGACGACGTCCAACCAAACCGCTTGGACACTCTGGCTGCTTGCGGGAAAGCCGGAGCTGCAGCAAAAGTTGCGCGACGAGATCCACGAGCATTTCGGGTGGGATATGGACCATGAGATAGGGTACGACGAGTTGATGGGCATGGAGTATCTCGATGCCGTTTGCAAGGAGTCGTTCCGCGTCAAATCAGCAGTCCCTAGCACCGTGCGCGTATCCAAAGCCGATTGCGACATTCCTCTTTCTCGTCCCTACCCCACACGCGATGGCAAAGCAACAACGACTTCGATTCACATCCCCAAGGGTCGCGACATCTTTATCCCCATCCAGGCGATCAATGTGGATACCGACATCTGGGGTCCCGATGCGGCCGACTTTGTCCCCGAGCGATGGATCAACCTGCGTGATGAGGCCAAGCATAACGGTCTACCCATGCACCTCATGACGTTCATCTCCGGACCACGTGGGTGCATCGGCAACCGCTTCGCCCTCGCCGAATTCAAGGCCATGCTATGCCACCTCGTTGGCCGATTCCAGTTCGACCAGGTCGATGGCTGGCAGGTCGAGGCCAAACAAACCGCCGTCATCCGCTCGCGCGTCGTAGGCCAGGAAGACTACGGCCCGCAGATGCCCCTGCGCGTATCCCGCATCGCCTCACCAGCTCCATGACCCTGCACCATCACGGAAACAATTCAGCCATTCGCAAAAGGACTCGGCACTCGTCGCGCGCCAGATGAGAGGAAAAAAGTCGTTGGGTATTCTGAGGATTGTCAGGCAAGACTGGGAACGAGTACAGCGTGGCACTGCTACAAGAAGCAGAGCCAGTGGGAACGAGACTGTGGAAAGGAGAAAAAAACATGCAGGGGCAAGGAAGGGAGAGGGAGGCGACCGCACTGTGATCTTCATGCGGGCCGCTCTATGGTGTGCATAGGAAAGCAAGCCAGACGAGCTTACTTGGCGGCGTCAACCGCCGAGTCGACGACCGACTCGGCCTTCTGCGCAGTCGACGAGGGCGGGTTGATGATGGCCTTCTGGAGCGCCGGGAGCGACTGCTCGCGGACAAACTTGACCACGTTGAGGAAGCGGGTGGAAGCGGGGACGTCCGGGTTGCGCGCCTCCTTGCTCAGACGCTCGTACGTCTCGGTGAAGGTGTCCATGACGGGGCCGACGCGCTTGCGGCTCTCGGCAGGCAGGCTCTGCGCAAAGTGGCGCACGCGCTCGAGCTCGGCAAAGATGGCGTTCGAGATGCCCTGGGCCTTCTGGGTGGCCTGGTCGCCCTCCTGCTTGCTGCGCGACGACACAGACTCGAGCGTCTTGGCGAGGTTGGCCTGGAGGTCCTTGACGATGTCGGTGGCGCGCTGGAGGTAGGCGTTCTGGCTCTTGATCTCGTCAAACTTGGTGTGGGCCGAGTCGTAGGCGGGCACGATGTGCGACTCGTACGCCGACTTGGCGGGGGTGTAGACGCGCTCGCCGTACGCCTTTTGGAGCGCGGCGGTGTAGGCCTGGACGAAGCCACGGGCGTGGTCGGCGGGCACCTTGGCGGCGTCAAAGAGCTCCTGGGTGTTGGTGTGGAAGGGGGCGGCCCACTTGCTCTCGGCAAAGTCGAGCGACTTGAGGGCGAGCGAGTCGACGTAGGCGAGCTGGGGGTGGATGCGGTTGGTGATGGGCTGGGCGGCCTTGAGCGACGAGTTGACGAGGTTCTCGCCGTAGCCGTAGGTGGTGGCGAGGAGCGGGTGCGCCTGGATGGTAGACTGGGCAAAGCTGAGCGAGTCCGAGACCAGTGGCACCGAGACGATCTTCTTGAGGGCGGCGCTCTGGTCGAAGGCGGCCTTGCTGGGCGACGAGGTGATGCCGTTCGGCGCGGGGGCGGTAGCGGCGGACATGTCGAGATTCAAGGATGAGTGAGTGGGAATGAGAAGGGTGAGGTTGGTGTGATGGTGGGAGATGACGGAGGGAAAGGATACGGGTGATAAAGACCTAAGAGCGGGTCGGGAGGTAGGGGCGGAGATGGGGTCTTGATAAGGGATCTGTCGATGGCTCGCTCAAAGTGGCCAAGAGAATGCGAGAAGAAGGCCAGGTCGGATTGATGGCAGCCACGGCTGAGCTGCTGAGCTGCTGGCTCAGTTGTCGACTGTGGAGCTGCTTCAGGCAGCAAGGGGCGGTGGCGGCCGGGTGTGGCTGAAGCGTGGTGCTGATGCTGATGCTGCCAAGCAGGCGATAAGGCGGTGGCGGTGAGGCGACTCTAATTTTTCGAGCCCGACGGGTGCAGTGCCAGAATCCCAGCCAAGCGAGCGTCTGTTGTCGGAGGCCACCCGACTGCTGAAACTGAGCCCCCAACCGCTTTCAACACGCGCCTCGGTGGGGGTCTCCGCATTGCCAGCCACGCTAGGCTTTCAGATGCGCTCGGATCCTCCTTCTCTTCATCAACCATTCGAATTGCAACAATCACGCGCACCGCTGGGGATCCAAAAGTTCCTGGACCACAATGCCGACGGTGGCAAGTTCCGCCGCCGTGCCTGAGGATTTCGGACAGACCCGTTGAAAGTGGCCAGAGGGGTTCGAGCGAAGCGGTGGTCGAAATCCTTTGAAAGCGTCAGGGCGAACTTTGGGACAAGCCGAGGGGGGCACTTGTGCCCATGTCAAGGAAGCGCCATCTGCTGCAGGCGCGAAGGGTTGGCAGATGCACCGCCTATGCACGGATATGGCCATCGGGCTTGCGTGCTCGGCCTGCCAGGCGGCTAAGTTTTTTCGCCACAGACCCTTGAAAACGCGTCGACGAGAGCGAAAAATGACGAAGAATTCCCACCTTTTTTCATTTTCTCGGCCTGAGCTTCGCCGTGGGTCGCCTAGGAAGAAAATAAAGCTCGCAAATCGTTTCGCTGCGCTTCGCTTGCCCTCGGCAACGGCGGTGCATCGGGGAGTCTTGGGAACCACGGCAAATCTGTGACCTTTTCACACCATCTCACTGTGGCCAAGCTGATCGGCTTGTTCGGGTTTCGCTCCAAACCAAGACAGATGACACACTTGCTTGTCGTGAGAATGATCTCTTCATGGTCCCCCTCTCGACCGACTCAGCGAAGAGATTGCCACAGGAAAAGCTCAGCAGGCTGACGAGGATGAGTGGCAAGCAGGCACGGCGCATTGCAGCGTGGGAGCGAACGAAATTCCAGCTCGGCACGGCTTTGCGAAATTGACGGGATGGCAACGCACGCGTGCATGCATGCGTGGGGAGGCAACACTTCTGAACGTGAAAGCCGCTCCAACTGGAATCTGGCTGTGCTGGGGAGCTGAACCAAAAAAAATCGCCGTTGCGTCGCGTGTTGACATTTGGCAGCTCGGTCAAATTTCTCCATCCACCGACCTTGGCTGGTGGTGGCGTCGAGCCGGTCTGCAAGGGTGGACGACAGCATTTGCCGAGCGAGTGTTGCACCGCTCTCTGGCAAAGCAACGCCACTCATACACGCACAGGTCTCAAAAGCTCACAGGTACAGACTCTTGATCGGGGCTGCTAGACTCAACCTTTCCTGCCAGACAATGAGCAGCGATGTTGGCCGATGTGTTTTTCTTTCGTCGTCGCTTGGTTCGCATGCACGTGGCAGACGACGATCTCTCGCGCAGCGTAGCAACGCAGCCTCGGCGACGATCCTTACCGACCGCACAGTAGGCCGAGTTGCGGTGCGAGCCGTGATTGGCAGGAGCCACGTTTCACAACCCGGCTCAAAAAACCCCTGCGCCTGCCAAGCCCGATGCATCCATTCCGCACCCTTCGGACCCCGTCTTCTGTATACGGACCCTTTGACAGCTTCCATCTTCTGTAAGACTACCTTTTCACGCGCCCGCTGTCTCTTTTTTGTTCCTCGAGTCGCACTGTACTTTCTTCCGATCCATGCATCTCACAACCCGTCGGATTCTCAACAACATCCGAACCCGATCTCGCACACCGAGTGCATGAACGATGCTAAACTTGTGATTATGGCAAGCTACATGAGGCTGCTGCGGGCGCCGATCTGCGTGCTTGCTTCGCCATCGGGAAAGTTGCCATCCCGGTCACCGGCAAAAGTACGGTAGATGCCGCGCAATCGGCGCTGCTCTTCCGCCGGCACACTCGGACGCGTGCTCTTGATCGATGTCTCAAGATGCGCTTCCGTCACCAACGTCTTTGCTCCGCGCTTTGTACTTGCACCCTCTCCAGCCGTGTCGATACCATTGACCGCTGCCGATGCTGAGCCGAGATGAGCCGGCAGGATTCGGCCCGCCTTGGCCTTCTTCTGCTGAGCCTGCTCGGCTTGAGCCGCAGTGGTCTTGAGAACCAGCTCGAGCTTGCGTGCCAGCGCCTGCTTCTCTGCACCGCTCAGCGTCTTCTTACCGCTGCCGCCGATGCTGGTGAACTTGAGTGCGCCATCCGCACCGTCGTCCTTCTTGGGTCCATCCTGGTCCTTCTCCTGCGTGGCCGCATTGATCGACTCGTGGATCGCCTCCAGGTGCGCATTGTACAGCAGCGCCTGCAGATCCGCACCAGAGAAGCCATCGGTTCGACCAGCCCACTTTTCCAAATCGACGTCAGGGTGAAGATGCACCTTGTTGGCGATGGCGCGCATGATGTCCAGTCGGTCGTCCTTTGTCGGCATATCGCACAGCAGCGACTTGTCCAAGCGACCAGGTCTGAGCAGTGCCGAGTCGATGAGATCGGGCCGACTCGTGGCCGCCAGAACGTACACGCCATCCAGCCCCTCGGCACCATCCATCTGCGTCAGCATCTGGTTCACCACGCGGTCCGTAACGCCTGTGCTGTCGTGTCCACGCTTGGGTGCGATCGAGTCGAACTCGTCGAAGAACAGCACGCACGGCTTGGCCGCCTGCGCGCGGTCGAACAGGTCGCGCACCGACTTTTCCGACGCACCAATGTACTTGTTGAGAATCTCGGGTCCCTTGACGCTGATAAAGTTGAGCCCGCACTCTTTCGCCACCGCCGAGGCAAGCAGCGTCTTACCACAACCGGGGTAGCCGTACAGCAGCAGGCCCGAACGCAGCCGCAGCGGACACGACGCAAAGATCGCCGCGTACTTGGTGGGCCACTCGAGCGTCTCGCGCAGCACACGTCGGGTCTCTACCAGACCGCCAATGTCCGACCACGCCACCGATGACTTTTCCAGCTTGACGTCGCGGAGCGAGAGCGGTGTGAAGCCATCCTGGGCCTTGGCAAAGTCGTCCATCGTGATCGAGAGGTCCGCCACACCGCCATTGAGAGACAAAGCCTCCTGCTTGTTGGCGCCATTGACGCCTCGGGCTGCACCAGCCGATTCCACCCCTTGCACCGCAGCAGCACCCGCAGCGCGGATGGCCGACTGGTGCGTGGCGCGCTCCACCAAGTCGCGCAGATCGGCCGGGAGGTAGCCCTCGGTCTGCGTGGCGAGTGTGACGTAGTTGAGATCGCCATCGGCTGCGTCGCCTTCGACCTGCTGCACTGCGCCCGAAGCATCGTCGCGCACCTTTGCAGCCTTGCGCACCTTTTCCCTCACGAGATGCGCAAGAATGTCCCTCCTGCCTTCTTTGCCGGGCGGCTTGAGCGCCAGATTGTCGAGCCAGAGGTGGCTCGAGTTGAGCAGGCTGTGCACACTTGTGGTGCCTTGGGCGGTGGCAATGACAAACACGCCAAAGTGCTTGACACAGTCGCGCAGGCGCGCTACAAATGCCTCTGCGAGTTGCCTCGAGCGCTGCGAATCGACGTGCTCCATCTCGGCGGGGATGATGCGATCGATATTGTCGAGGATGAGCAGGCTGGGTGCCTTCCACGCAGCTTCGTTGAGCCACTCCGAAAAGCGTGCGCGCAGCACGGGCACACGTTCCTCGCTAAAGGGCGAGCAGTCGCGGTACGACGTCGAGAGACAGAGGCGGTAGTCGTGCGAGAGTTGGGCCGCGAGCTGCTTGGCAATGACCGACTTGCCCGCGCCCGGCCCACCGGTGAGGAAGAGCGCGCTGGCACCTTGGAACGGCTTTGCCGCACGCGATGAGGAGGAAGCTTCGAGGGTTCGCGCGCGGAAGCAGGCGGCGACAGCATCTGTGGCATCGCGGAGGATATGCTCGACACCTGCGAGGCTCGATCCGGTCGCATCTGGTTTCGCAGCATCTGTGGATTCAGTTGCTGCGTTTGCTGGCGTCGCAGCTTTGGAAGAGCCGCCGAAACCAGGCGGCGGTGGGCTGAAGCGAACGAGATCGTAGTCTTGGATGCCGAGCTGTTCGCGCAGGCCTGCGCCAATGAGCACGTGGCGCTCGGGCCAGGCGACGTTAGCGTGAGTGCGAATGCCTGGCAGCTGATCGGCATCGACGAAGCGTGCAGAGGCAGTCGGACGCACTGGAAGCGCCGACGAGGGGTCTGCACCGTCTCTGCGAGCGTCGGCCGAATCGGAATCGGCGGCTGTGGAGGAGGCGCCTTTGTCACGCTGCATTTCGGATGCGCTGTTGTTGGTGGGGCAGGAGACCTTGGTGACCGAGAAGCGGTCGTCTGGGAAGACCTGCTTGAATTGCGTGTAGCCCGTTGACGAGGAGGAGGGCACCGCTACACTGGAAGTCAAGCTGGAGAGTTCAAGACCTTGAGCGAAGCGTTGTGGGAGGACACGCCAGAGAAGCTTGGGCAGCGTCTGTCGAAGCGTGTGGGTCTCGTCCTCGGTGCCGACACCGTTAGGCGCCGCCTTGGATGTAGGCTGCAGCGAATGTTCCTCCTGCATGGCGGGATCGACTGATTTCTTGCGCAACCTGGGAGCGATGATGACCTCGGTGTCGGTGGAAAGACGCACTGCGAGCGCGGAGGGAGCGTCGGCATCGTCGGTGTCGGCTTCGGCTGCATCTGCGCTTGCGGTGGGAGGCGTGGTTGCATCGACGCGGAAGCGGACGACGGTGTTGCCGCCGCGGCCGACATGGACAGTGATGAGCTGATGGGTGGTGGCGGCGCGCACCTGACCGAGCATGTTCATCTCGACCTCTTCGGCGTGAAGGCTCAGGATCTCCCAGTCGTCTGCCGAGAGCGGCGTGACGTCGATCTTGGTTGCAGTGGGGAGCGGTGGCGAGCGTAATAGGCGAACGGAGCACGTGGCACCGTCTGGCAAGGGAGGGTGGAAGGAAGCGGCAAGGGAGGGCGAGATGTTGAGGACGTCGGCGGCCGAGGGCTTTGTGGAGGATGCGGCAGAGGAGCCGGCAAAGGAGCCGTTGGGCTGAGCGAGGGAGTTGCCGACGGAGAGCGGAGCTGCGCTCATACCGGACCAGCCCGTAAAGTAGGGCGAAGCGGTGGGAATGGTGGGCGACGCATCGATCTCGACGACGAGCGACTGAGGGGGCACGGCAAGGTCGACCAGGGGAGCGTAGAGGCACATGGGCAGGTGGACGAGCGACGACTTGAGCGTGGCATCGTACTGGATCCTGACGACGGTCGACTTGGCCGAACGCCCTTTGGCCTTGGAGGAGCGCGACATGCTGGCACAAACGGCCAGACTGGCTTGCGGAAGACGATGAGGAGCCGAGCTAGCAGAGATGCTACGACGATTGCCGGGTGCAAGTGGCTTTGAACGGAAGAGGAGAGGGTAGACACGATGGTGGAGGTGAGGGAGGAGGACTGAGCGCCATCAGAAGATCGACGCACGGGGTCCAGAGCAGCAGCGCGGGCCAATCGGCTACCGAACGCGGTTGAACCCGCCCGAATCCCCCACACTCGCACTCACACTCCCACTCCCACTCTAAACTCGCCGGAGAAAGCAACCGGTTGGACGGCGCACTCTGAGCTGCTTCTCCGCTCAACTCACACCCGGCTTGCTGATCCAAGACTCAGTGAGGCACGTCTGTTCTTGCATACGCTGCCATCCAGCATCGACCTGGCTGGACTGCAAACATGCTGTGAATGAAGCAGCGGAGCGAGCCTTCGCTTTGTGCAATCTGCTTTAAAGCGCTCCGGATGATTTCGCCGAGCTGACCGGAATGCAGGCCGAAAGAGACGCGTTGGGAAGCGGCGTGAAATGGGCGCTTCGATTGGCTCGCTTCGGATGGCGAGAAGAGATCGCCGATGCTCCAATGGGGAAGCTTGGTCTGGGCCGATCTCAGCCTCGTATCGGCACAAATTTTTTGCAGCTTTTTCTTTTGGCTGAAATCGCTCAGAGGGTTGGGAGGAGGCGGGCGAGCGGGCGTGGCGGCGCGCTGTTGGTGGCCGTCCTTTTTTTCTTCTTGATTTGGCGGGCTGAGCTCAAAGGGCTTGCAGAAACACTCTCTCCAACTTCTTGAGGGCAGAGCCGCCACGCACGGCCGAGCAGCAGCAGGAGCAGCAGGAGCAGCTGTTCGTCGTCTCTGCATCGCAGTCCGCAGCAGCAGCAGCAGCAGCGTTTGGGGTCCTCGTCGACACTCGCCTCCACCTTCTCACCTTTCGTCCCCACCCACACCTCTTCATCATCTCTTCCTTCCCACCCGTCTCGTCTACACGTTTCGCCCCTTGGACCTTCGTCTCGCAGTCGTCTCGTGTGCAGCTATCAGGATCGGGTCTTGTTCGTCACCGTCGGTCTTGCTGTGCATCCTTGGCATCCCTTGGCCCGGCTTTGATCCGTCTGCTTGTTTCGGCCTTCGTAGTCCTCCAACAGTCTCCTCGCATCGCCACCACCACCACCACCAAATACCGTCAAGATGGCCACCGCAGCCGACGCCGCAGAGGCCAACATCCAGGTCTGGAAGGTCAAGAAGCTCGTCAAGCAGCTCGATGCGGCTCGCGGTGCAGGTACCTCGATGATCTCGCTCATCCTGCCACCAAGATCGCAGATCTCCCAGGCTACCAACATGCTCACCCAGGAGTACGGCACAGCCTCCAACATCAAGTCGCGTGTCAACCGTCTGTCGGTGCTCGCCGCCATCACCTCCACACAGCAGCGTCTCAAGCTGTACAATCGCGTCCCCGACAACGGTCTCGTGGTCTACTGCGGCACCATCCTCACAGACGAGGGCAAGGAGAAGAAGGTCAACTTCTCCTTCGAGCCTTTCAAGCCCATCAACACCTCGCTCTACCTCTGCGACAACAAGTTCCACACCGAGGCGCTCAGCGAGCTCCTCGAGGCCGACGCCAAGTTCGGTTTCATCGTCATGGACGGCAACGGCTCCCTCTTCGGCACGCTCTCCGGCAACACCCGCACCGTCCTCCAGAAGCTCTCGGTCGACTTGCCAAAGAAGCACGGCCGCGGTGGTCAGTCCGCCCTGCGTTTCGCACGTCTGCGTGAGGAGGCGCGCCACAACTACGTGCGCAAGATCGCAGAGCTCTCCACGCAGCACTTTATCACCGACAACAAGTGCAACGTCGCCGGCCTCGTCCTCGCCGGTTCCGCCGACTTCAAGACCGAGCTGAGCCAGTCCGACATGTTTGACTACCGTCTGCAGCCCAAGATCGTCAAGATCGTCGACGTCTCCTACGGCGGCGAGAACGGCTTCAATCAGGCCATCGAGCTCGCCGCAGAGACGCTCTCCAACGTCAAGTTCGTCCAGGAGAAGAAGCTCATCCAAAAGTACTTTGACGAGATCTCCATGGAGACGGGCAAGTACTGCTTCGGCCTCGACGACACCTTCAAGGCGCTCGACCTGGGTGCCGTCGAGACGCTCATCGTCTGGGAGAACCTCGACGTGACGCGCTACGTGCTCAAGGACTCGGACGGCTCCCAACACGTTCTCATGCTCACCAAGGAGCAGGAGAAGGACCGCACGCGTTTCATGGACCGCGCCACCGGCGAGGCCATGGAGCAGGTCGAGGAACCCATGCCGCTCCTCGAGTGGCTCGCAGAAAACTACCGCCAGTTCGGCACCAACCTCGAATTCGTCACCGACCGCTCCCAAGAGGGCATGCAGTTCTGCAAGGGTTTCGGTGGTATCGGCGGCATTCTGCGATACAAGGTCGCCTTCGAGGACATGGCCGTCTTTGAGGACGAGGACGAGTTCATGAGCGACGACTCGGACGATTGATTCTCGCACAAGCATAGAACACACCGCACACACACACACACACACACACA
>AWNI01000005.1:309319-320589 GCA_000517465.1 Moesziomyces aphidis | reverse complement strand
CACACACACACACACACACACACGACGCTAGGCGACGATACCCACGACGAATCCGTGCTTTTCTTTTCCTTTTCTCCTTGCAGCGCTCATACGCACAAAAGCAGGATTGGAAGTCGGCATCTCTCCTTCCCTGCACGACCCCTTCTCTCTCATTTAGCACGGTTGCTACTTGTCGTTCTGCGTTTCTCACGTCGTCGCATGGCGTTTGGTGTTTGAATCCCATCTATTTGTGGCAAAACTGGATGCGGTTGTGCTACTTGAACAGCTGGAACTTGGCTTGGAGCCAGTTGCGGTACATCTGCTTGCGCTCCTTTCGGTTGACGATGAGTCTGCGATCGATGGCCATCTGCACCGTTTCAAAGTCGTACTTTTCCCCAGCTTGTGCACTGTCGGCAGTGGATTGATCGACCTGCTGAACTTCATGATCGTCTTGAGTGGTTGTGGTGGTGGTGGATTGGGGACGGGCGTTGAAGATGGAGAAGAGTTCTTGGGGTTCGAAAAAGTAGACGCGCGTACCGTCGCCACGCAGGTAAAAGTTGTCCTGCAACATGCGACGTTTCTTGAACCGCAGCTGTGGCAAATCGTACCGTCCATAGTCGCGGAACAGCACAATACCGCTGGGTTTGAGGAGTTTGCGGATATTGCTGACTGCCTGCGTCCATTCTCGAGGATGGAGTGCGGAAAAGACAAAGATCAACACCACCACATCCACACTCCCCTCCTCTAGACCGGTGGGTAGTGCAGTGGAAGAGCTGAGATCCCAGACCGATGCATGACACTTTGCACCGGCAGGAGCCGAGCTGCAGAGCGGATTGGATCGTACAACACCCACTGCTTCTGCGCTATAATCGCACGCATGGATGGTGAGCTTGGGGTTCTTGTTGATCTCCAGCAATGGAAACACGGTGTTGCCCGCACCACATCCGACCTCCAATACCGTCTTGTCACCCGCTGATTCGAGCGTCGTTTCGACCAGTTCGGGAAACTCGAGGTGGAGCCACTTGCGGTCTTTGAAGAAGCGGTTCTCGTGTGCCGAGTAGAACGTGTCCCAATAGCCCGCGGGCGCCTGGTGGAATACCTCGGCTTCGTCGAGCGAAAGCTTGGTTTCCGCCTGCTTGGCAAGTGTAGCCGCGACCTGCTCATAGTGCGACGCGGGTGGCGTGACGTGATCCCATGCATTGTGCGTCCAGATGTCGTCGTCCGCCTTGAGCAGACGCGCACCAAACATGTCCGGCTCGTCCGTGGCATCGTCGGTGCGCGCAGCACGCTCCGCAAGCAATGCCTCGGCTTCAGCGGCGTTCTTGGGTCGAAGCGCACGAGGCAGGGTCGAGCCGGATGTGATCGCTGCCGACGAAGAAGTCTGCTTCTTCCGACCCGCACCGTCAGCTGCAGCGGATGCATCAGTAGGAATGCTGGTCAAACGCCACAAAGAGTTGCAAAGAGTCAGCTCATGTCGAGTCCTACAGCAGCCGCACACGCATTCGAGTTCTGGCCAGGAGCGAAGGCTCGACGCTTTGCATGCACAAGGAGTGGGAAGACTATCCAAGAGCAAACAAGCGTATCTTATGGGAGTGGAGGGTATCGTCGAAAAAGGGATGTGCGGGGACCTTGTATCTTACCCTTGTTCCTGCTGAGTTGAAGAGCCTTCAACAGCCTCGATGCCCTTGCGGACGATGGGCTCAAGACCGCTGGGCATGCTGAGTTTGAGCGCCTCCTGCTTTCCGAGCGCCGAGAGCTTCCTCCAGGTCTTCTTGATGATGTCGACGAACTTTTGCTCGGTATACTCCTGGTGCTGACCAGCAAAGAGTTCGAGTTCATTCTGCAAAAAGACGAGCACGGCAGCGTCCTCGAGCATCTGCGTTCCCATGTCGCCCGACTCCCTGCCAGGGTTGAGCTCGGTCTTGCTCACCCACTTGTGCACCCAGTCGGCCTCGGTCTCGCTGATGCCCGCCTGGGTGAGGAGCTGCTTTGCGCGGTCTGCCTGGATCTTGTACAGGTCGCGGCGCCACTTGAGGTAACCCGCTTTGCCGTCCGGGTACGAGGCGCGCGGGGTGAGGAAGCGCTCGAGGTGCTGGCAGCGTGCCGCGATGCGAAGGAGCTCGCCTGTCCGAGCGACCGACTCGGCATCGGATGCCGGCGAGGGTGAGACCGTGGCAGCAAACGCGCGGTACTCGGGAGTCTCGAGTCGTAGACCGATGAGATGCGATGTGAACGACTCCATGCTATCCGCATAGGCCAGCTCGTCGACCTTGGTCTTGGACTCGGCTGCATCGGCGCCGGAAGACGACGAAGACTCAGCGCGCTGTGCGTAGGCAGGGTCCTTACGATGGCAGTCGTCGATGGCGCTACGCGCCAGCTGCAACGAGTCCGACATGGCCGCTTCCTAAATTTGGTGAGGTGGTGTGAACGATGTTAGGAAGCTTCCTCCTCCGCATCAGCGAAAAACACGGAATCGAAAACGTCGCGGACGGAAAATCTCACCCTGCAGCTGCACTACTTTGGCCCGGCTGGACCCTGAAGATAAGACGACTCACAACACAGCACAGCGTACACTGACTCAAATACCGAATCAGCTGCCTCCGAATGGAAACCGTCTCGGCATCCGTCAAGGAGCTAAGCAGCTGCAAAGCAAGACCGCTTGACGGTATCCGAGATCGACACGCTGCGGTATCATCTCGCCTGGCAAGCACGACGACGTGGCACGCACAAATCGGAATCTGAGCGTGAGATTGCTCAGAGAAGACAGCGCACTAGCCCGGACCTACCTTGGGGATGTCGTGGTGCTCCGAGAGCGATCCCAGGTACTTGTTGAAGGCTTCCACCTTTTCCTTGTGCGAGGTGCGTGCCTCTTTGGCGATGCGCTGCTGCATGCGTTGGCGCCGCACTTCTTCGAACCTGCGCTCCGCCTCGGTCATCCGGCGGCCGCTGGGAGCCAGGCCAGTTTCGGACGAATCTTGCAGGTCCATTCCTTCGTCTCTGTCTCGGCTGGGTTTGCCGTCATCGTGAGCCTTGCCTTTGGAGGAAGAGGCGGACTGTGAAGCATGCTTGGCATCGTGCGACAGGGACGACTTGACCTTTTTCTTCCTGCGAGGTGCGCGACAAGTGCAAAAGAGGCGACGACAGCCAGATTGCCGTTACAGTAGAGTCAGTAAGTCAATCTCATATGTCAACTTGAGTGTGTTGCTACCTACTTCTTCTTGTCCTTCTTGCCATCGTCGCCCTTGAGCTTGAGCGAGCCGCCGGGCTTGAAGGCGTAGGCCGACGACGACCCAGATGATGACATCCGTGGAGCCGTCAATGCGCGGAGCACGCGAGAGTGCTTAGTCGAGGCGGTGACGAGGTGCGGTGGTGGTAAAGTGGTAAGAGCAACGACGAGGACTGCTTTGAAATGCTAGTCCGCATCAGGTGGAGGCAGCGGTGATTTTCTCTCGTACGAGAATATGTGCACGGTGCTTCGGTCATGCGCAACTTTTGGTGCAGCTGCGTCTGTGTCTGTGCCTGTGCCTGTGCCTTTCTCCTATCTCTGTGCGCATGGATGCATTTCTTCCCGCTCCAACACACCAACCATCGGATCTCCTTGCCTTTCCCTTCGAACCTGCAAACATCTGCGAATGCTTTCTAGCTCCTCGTCGATCCTCCGTCGTCTGCTCCGCACTGATCGTCTGGCCTCTCCCATCGCCTTCCGAGCCTACTCCACTTCGGGCGCCAGTCCTAAGAAGAACCACCCGAGCCCCATCGGATTTGCGCTGATCGCCATCGCAGCTTTCGGCACGTTTGCCTACGTCTCGCGCTCCCGACACGACGATCCGCAGAAGCACCTCCGCGAAAAGCGCATCCCGCATCCCAACCCACTCATCCCTCCTCGTTCGCAGGAGCCTCAGTGATCCTCGCTTGCCTTTTCCCCGCCCATCCACCGCCCAGCTTCGATATCTCTCCGTGCTTCAACGTCGAAGCCTAGAGAGTCGCATCGCACCTGCACACTTCGCCCAACATTAACTGGTCAAACACGCTGCTCGGCAGAATGGGTCTGTTCGATAAGCTCAAGCACAAGAAGGACGACCAGGCCACGGCCTCGGCTGGTGCGTCTGGATCCGATCCATCCGTCCCGGAAGCTGCGGCCGCGCCTGCCATCGCGGAGGCTTCGGTCGCAAAGGACACGCCTCGCTTCGACTCGTCCAAGGTGACCGTGGTGTTTGTGCTCGGAGGACCCGGCGCGGGTAAGGGCACGCAGTGCGCTCGTCTCGTCGAGGAGTATGGCTTCGTGCACCTGAGTGCCGGAGACCTGCTGCGTGCCGAGCAGCAGCGCGAGGGCTCGCAGTACGGCGCCATGATCGCCGACTACATCAAGGAGGGCAAGATCGTGCCCATGGAGGTCACCGTGGCGCTGCTCTCCAACGCCATCGCCGACGCGCTCGCCAAGCAGGGCGGCGAGGGCAAGGGCCGCTTCCTCGTCGACGGCTTCCCGCGCAAGATGGACCAGGCGATCAAGTTCGACGAGTCGGTGTGCCCGTCGCAGTTCGTGCTCTTCCTGCAGTGCTCCGAGGAGGTGATGCTCAGCCGACTGCTCGAGCGCGGAAAGACCAGCGGCCGTGCTGACGACAATATCGAGTCGATCAAGAAGCGTTTCCGTAAGTGCCCGTTTTGAGCCTATACAGCCAGCCGCAGTCACGACTTGCCTTGCTGACAACCCGATTCATTTTCTCGTCTTGCCAATCCTGCAGAGACCTTTGTCGAGACGTCGATGCCCGTCGTCGACTACTACCGCAAGCAGGACCGCGTGGTGGAGGTGGACTCGATCAAGCCCGTCGACGAGGTGTACGCCGAGATCAAGCAGGCCATGGACCGCACCTTTGCCAACCACGCTCAGCAGTAGAATCGTTTCCATCCGCACTCCTCTCTCCTAGGAAAAAGAGATAGGATGTGGATGCCATGCTGAAAGCTCTTCGCCTGCTACCAGGATTGCAATGCTAGATTTTCTAACCTGAGCGCGGCGTTGCAGCGTTGTGCGTGAAATTCCGACGCGACTTGAAGTGAGGCGAGAAAGAGCGAAAGTCACAGAGGTGCGGTGTTGGTCTGGTCCGCGCGCGTGCCACGCACCCCACTTGCGCGTGCCCGCATCTGGATCCATCTTCCACTCCACGACCTCATCCCGCACGCCTCATACAGTAGCGCATCATGTCGCAGCAAGCGGGAGCCTCGTCGTCCTCGACGAGCTACACAAAGTACGCCAGCCTGCCGGACGTCGACACCTCGGCGCCCGACGTGTACGAATACGAGGGTCCGAGCCGCACCGACGATGCATCGCAAAGTCGTCGTCATCGATCGCGCAAGCACCGCACACAGGGCGGTACGGACGCGGCCGATTCGGACTCGTCCAGCGACGACTCGGATCACAGCGCAGGCCATCGCAAGCACGCGGGCGACGCCAAGGGAGCGGTGAAGAATGAAGACATCGACAGCTCCTCGTTGAAGCGCTCGGATGCAGCGTCCAAATTCACCGGCGCCACCGACTTGGACGCGGATGCAGTCGACTTTTCGGGCCGATTGCGCCATCGAAGCGCACGAAAGAACAGGGCGGCCAGGCCGATCGATGCAGGAGTCGAGACGGCGACGTATGCGCTGGATGACGCGCGCCCAGCTGGCGAACGAGCCCAAGAGTCCGTGGTGGATCGTTTGCGGAGGCTCAGGTTCGAGGCCAGCCAGTTGGAGGAGGAGCTCAAAGCCGAAGGCAGTGGCGCTGCGGGCGCTGACATTGCCAATGGCTCGGTGGAGGTGGACAGCACACAGATGCTCAACCAGCTCAAGCTGCTGCACGACCAGCTGGCCAGATTACCCTCACCCTCCGACCAAGTCGGCGCTGCATCTTCATCGCGCGAAACTGACCAGCAGACGTTCCGTGCGCTGCTGGATCAGATCAAGCAGGCGCCCTCGGCCGTTTCCGCTACCGATGCCGGTGCAACACCGGCTGCTGGCACCGCGCCGGCCAAGACGACGGCCGAGACGCGCAGTGCGGAGGTGGTGCAGCTGGAAGCGCGGCTGAGCGAGCTCGAGTCGACGCTGGGCGTGCACGAGGCGCTGCTGGACGAGTCCAAGCCGGTTCCCCGTCCGGTGCTGTCGACGCTGTCTCGGCTCGAGCACCAGCTCTCGCTGCTCTCGCAACCCCGCCATCTGGACGCCATCAGCCGCCGCGTCAAGGTGCTCGTCACCGAGATGGACCGCGCCAACGACATGCGTCGCAAACTCACCGACGGTGTCGCCGAGGGAGCAGGTGGCGACGCGGCGTCCAAAACAGCTGCGACGCTCACGCCGGCCGAAATGACAAAGCTGCAGCAGGTGTTTGATGTGTCGAGGCGCATCGAGCCGCTGCTCCCGCTCGTGCCGTCGGTGCTCGAGCGGCTGCAGACGCTGGCGGAACTGCATGCGTCGTCGGCACACTTTGGCAGCGTGCTCGACGCGCTCGAGCAGGGCAGGGAGGCAAGGCAGGCTCAACAGAACGAGCTCGACGAGCTGCTGCACAAGATGGAGGCCAACATGCGCCAGAACAGCCAGACGGTCGAGGCCAACCTCGCCGCGCTGCAGCAGAGGATCGAGGATGTGTCGAGCAGGATGCAGAAGCTCCAGTAGACAAGCTGAGACGCAATACCAGCAGACGTGCTTTGCCGTGTGCAAAATGGCGTGTGCGCAAGAAAGAGCGGATCGATGGGCCTGCATGAGCGATCTCCGCGTAATTTGCCGATGGGGAGGTTGGTTCGGTCCGAGAGAGGTGGGCACGACTAACAGAAGCCGAGACGTGGTTGTCGCTGATACGCACAATCACCTGCCTCTGTGCACGACGGCGAAAGGCGGTCCGAGGCGGTCCAAATGCGCACTCGGGTTTGGCGGCGGCCGACGGGTGCCGCCGGCGTGAGAACGTGGATCGATATCAGCGAGCCACACACAAGCCTGACTCGAATGCTGCTGCTGCTGCTGATGCTGCCGCCCCACGTTTTTTCCACGCGCGAGCAGTCGCCTTCGAGTCAGACCAAAGAAAAAACGAGACGCAGCGTCAGACCCTGAATTTTGAAATCGGACCTTTCCGGTGACGCCCTCTCCAAGCGTATATTTGGCAGCAAGAGTTTCTTCTTGCCATCTCGCCACCGGCCAAGTTGCCTCGCCACCACCGTCTTCTCCTTCTCACCTTCCGTCGACTCTCCGTACGACATCGACGTGTCGTATTGGCAGCTCGCTCTCGCTAGCATGGCTTCGGTTCCCAAGACCGACGTGGAGCAGCCCACGCCGGCGACCGACTTCAAGGACGACTCGACGTCCGAATCCATCCTGAGCGACTACAAGCGCACCATCGAGCGCCATGTGCTGCTGCGTCGGCTCGACATCGTCGCGCAAAAGCTCAACCGGTTCTATGTCGAGTCGGTGGGCATCCGTCCACTTGCGCTCTCGGAACGCACGGGCACCGACTGGTGGAGCCCGAGTCTGGTGTGGTTCTCGAGCAACGTCAATGTGCTCTCCTTCTCCGCAGGCACGCTCGTCAAGCTGCTCGAGATGGACATGCGCTCCGCCATGCTCACCACCCTCTTTGTCGGCGCATTCTGCTCCTTCTTCCCCGCCTACTTTTCGCTCTTTGGCCCCAAGCTTGGCATGCGTCAGATGATCCAGTGCCGCTACTCGTTCGGCTACTTTGGAGCGAGCGTCATCTGTGTGCTCAATGCCGCAACGATGCTCGGGTATTGCATCCTCAACTCGATCGTTGGTGGACAGACCTTGTCGGCGGTTTCGTCGCGTGCGGACGGCACTTCGACCCTCACACCGGATGTGGGGATTGTGGTGGCGGCGTGCATTGCGCTCGTGGTGTCGTTCAGCGGCATCCGCGTGCTGCACATGTTCGAACGCTTCTTCTGGCTCCCTACGCTGATCTGCTTTATGATCCTCATCGGAGAGGCAGGCACGGGGCCCAACGCGCTGCATGTGGCGAGCAACGAGCCCAAGGCGACGGCACAGTCGATCCTCGGCTTTGCAGCCATCATTGCAGGCTTTGTCATCTCCTACTCGGCGCTTGTCTCGGACGTTTCGCACTACCTCCGACCGGATGTTTCGCCGCACAAGCTTTTCTGGTCGGTCTACTGCGGCTTCTTCCTGTCGTGCGTGCCGTTCATCATGATCGGTGCGGCGTTTGCATGCTCGTCGTACGACAACGACGAGTGGTCCACCGCACTCGGTGTGTCGTCCGGTCGATTCTTCCAGCTCATCCTTGCGGGCAATCTCGGCAACTTTGGCAGGTTTCTCGTGGTGCTGCTTGCGCTGTCCGTGTGTGGCAACATCTCGGCAACGATCTACAGCATCGGACTCAACTTCCAGACCATGCTGCCCTTCCTCGGACCCGTGCCGCGATTCGTATGGCCGCTTCTGGCCACGGCCATCTTCTTGCCGCTGGCGATCGTGGGTCACGACAAGTTCTACGAAACGCTCACCGATTTTACGAGCGTGCTCGGATACTGGGCGAGCTTATATGTGGGCGTTGTGTTTGCGGATCACGTGCTGGTAAGGAGGAGGGACTATGCGTCGTATGATGTCAAACACTGGAATCAGTGGAATAAGCTTCCGCCTGGATTGGCGGCTCTGGGTGCATGTGCCATCTCGCTGGCGGTGGTGGTGCCCAGCATCGACCAGGTCTGGTTCCATGGACCCATTGCAAAGCGCGCGGGCGATCTCGGCTTCGAGACCGGTCTGGCGGCAAGCATCGTGCTGTATGTGCCGCTGCGCATGCTCGAGAAGAAAGTGTTTGGCAGGTAGATTCCCCCATCGATGATCTTTAGACTTTCTGCCTTCTTCAACGTGCCCGGCCCTTTTGTTTTGCTCTCAATGTCACCGAATCACACCTCTCTGCCGTGCGCTGATGCGGACGAGGAATCGTTCGTTCCTAACCTCTATCGTTACAATCGCTGTGTTAAAAGAAGAGGCGGAAGGGGTAGCTGGGGTTTTTGGTGCGGAAGATGTAGAAGAGCAGGCTGAAGGTGGCGAGGAAGATGGCGCTCCACACATAGACGCCTGCGCGCTGCCTTGTGGGATCCCTCTGGGCAGGCACGAGCACGGTGAGCGCAATAAAGCTGAATGCGAGCAGCGCATAGATGGCTGCCACGATCTGCGTCTCGACGCCGTACTGCGACTGAAAGCCGGCGGCAAAGTACTCGGGCTTGCCTCCCTGGCCCATGGCGACGTAGGGTGCGCCGCGGATCGAGTTCCACATGTGACCGGACGTAAAGAGGATCATGGAGCCCAGGCAGAGCAGCATCCAGATGGGCTTGGACGACTTGAACAGCACCGGCACGTACGGCGCCAGGAAGAAGATCGCTCCCACCAGCGTAATGACGCCCGTGATGGACGCCGTGACGAGCTTGGTGTTGACGGGCTGCTTGAACTTGAACTTGGTGTTCATGAGCGAGTTGATGTGATCCGCCACGTCCTTGGCCGCAAAGCCGCGCTCGTTGAAGTCAAACGACACGTGGTCCGGCACGGCGTTGGTGTTGGTGGGCGCGGGGAACGTGTAGAGCACAGGCGCATGCTGGAGCTGGAACTGCGCAAACACCTGCTGCGCCCTCGAGAACTCGACCTTGACAAAGACGTGCTTCGACTTGACCGCCCGGTCGCGGTTCCACTGCTGCGCCACCTTTTCAAACTCGGGCTGGAACGCCACGCATGGCGGACACTTGATGCCGCCGTTGGTGGTGGTGAGCAGCGCCGACACGGCAAAGTCGCGCGGAAGGCCGACGATCGAGGCGAACTCCTTGGCATCGACGTCGACAAAGCCCTGGCTGGACGACTGGATGCGGTTGTAGAGGCTCGTCTGGTCCTTGTTGGCGAAGCGCTGCGCCAGGGCGGTGGGAAGCTGGATCCAGGCGAGCATGCACAAGAGCGCCAGGAGGCCCAGCTTGGCCACACTCGCCATGCTTGGGCGTGATGCGACTCTCATCTCGACGATTGCTGCTTGTCCGAGAGATGCAAGGGTGGAGGATGGTTGCCGAGTGGGAAGGAGTTGCTGCTGCTCGCCGGCACCTTCCACGCTGTCTTCCTGCAGCGCGTCCGTGCGGACTTGCTTGGCCTGCTTGGTCGTCTTCTTCTCGCGCGGATGAGACAGATCCACGTCGGCATTTTGGGTCCGATTTTTAGGCACCAATTTCGGCGTTGCTTTTTTTTGACATTTCCAATCAGCTGCCAAAGAGAGCTGAAGCATCGCGGCGCCACAGGGTCTGCTCGGCACGCAGCAAAGTGTGACCATAGACAAAGTGGAGTTGAGAGGATGCATCGTCCGTCCTTCACCACCTTGCCTACCCGCCTTACCCTACACCACTCGGCTTTCGCATACGATGCCGCCACCAGACGACGCTGCGGCAGATGCAGACCAGAACGGCACTGGGCGTGCTGCCACTGCCATGCCTCCAAACCCGCCCACGCAGATCACAATCACCGCTGCTCACGACTCGAGCTCGTCGCTGCCATCCTCATATCCCTCGTCCGAGCCGGCACTGCCCTCGCCCGCTCCCCTGACACCACGGGCGTCTACCTTTCGGCTACCAGAGCCAGGCTCTCTGAATGGCAGTCATTATCAGGCCACGCCGACCGGCTCGTTCACTGCGCCGACATCACCTACGGCGGCAAGTGCCATGTTCCGCACCAACACCATCGGTGCCACCGTCGACCCTGCCATCGCCGCCGGTCATCTGGCCCTCGATCGGTCCGTCAGCGCGCAGCCGAACCTTGGCGGCGGCGACGGACTCGGCATCTCCGCCCTTCTCTCGGCCGCTGCGTCAGGCGCAGCCGCCAACGGCGCCGCAGCCGCAACTGCAAACGATTCCACGGCTGCCGCCTCCGCCTCGGGCGGAACCAAGGAGACGTGGAAGCGGCGCAAGCAGGTGCTGCTCGCTGACGCAAAGGACCACACCGTCGCCGATCTGCAGCTGCACGGTCTGCGTCCACCGCCTTACGGCTACCACCCTCACTACCAGAACTCGTCGATCCTCGGCCAGACGGTCGGCCAGCTCACCGCGCACACGGCCAGCACAAGCACGAGCACCAGCGCATCGCGCGATACCAACCATGCCACCTATGCCTCGTCGCGCACCGCCATCCTGCGTCCGGACGACCCGCACGTGCGCAACGACATCATCCGCATGATCGACCAGTGGCTCGCCGACGAGGGCTTTGGCGCCACACGCCAGCTGCTCATGGAAGAAGCCGGCATCAAGCGGCGCGAGCGCGAGGAAGCCGGCCTGGACGCA
>AWNI01000005.1:266196-309219 GCA_000517465.1 Moesziomyces aphidis | reverse complement strand
GCCACACGCCAGCTGCTCATGGAAGAAGCCGGCATCAAGCGGCGCGAGCGCGAGGAAGCCGGCCTGGACGCACGCAAGCTGCGCGGCCACATCCTCGAAGGCGACTGGCCCGAGGTGGACAAGCTGCTCCAGAAACCGCTCGTCAAGAATCACAAGGCGTTTCTGTACGCCGTGTACAAGCAGCAGTTCCTCGAACACATCGAGCACCGCGAGTTCCAAAAGGGCTTCACCTTCCTCAACAAGCGCCTCAAGCCGCTCGAGCACTACCAGCCGCATCCGTCCGAGTTTCGCGACCTCTGCTACCTCCTCTCGGCCAAAGCCGTGACCGACGCACCGTCGTTTGCCGCGTGGGAGGGCATCCAGCCCGCCAGGGAGAAGCTCGTCATGGAGTTCGCAGCCATGCTCGAGCAGGACTGGCTCGAGAAGGAGGCTGGGCTTCCAGGCTCGGGCTCTGCGAGTGGTGGCGTCTCGGCTGCCAACGCCGCCCGTGCCGGCAGCGAGACATCGGACCTGCTCGACGATGCCATGCTTGCCGACGGAAGTGCCGCGCCCAGTGGGTCCAAGGCCTCGACCAGCGGCTACACGTATGTGCCGCCACATCGCCTGCTCACCATGCTCCACCAGGCGGTGGCGTACCAAGTCGAGTTCGCGCGCTACCACCCCAAGAAGGCGCCGGTCATCTCGGGGCTGCTGCACGACTACACTGGCTTCATCGTGCCCAATGCTGTCGCGCACACCATGCGCGGCCACCGCAAGAACGTCAAGAGCGTGCGCTTCGTCGGCGAAGAGGGGCGCAAGATCGTGAGTGGCAGCAGCGACAATACGGTGCGGCTGTGGCATGCCAACACGGGGCGGTGCGAGGGCGTGTTGCAGGGGCATCGCAGCCGCGTGTGGGATGTTGACTCTACACGCACGGGTGGCCACGTTGCGTCGGCATCGGGCGATTCGACGGTCAAGGTGTGGGATGTGGAGAGTGGGCAGTGCCGCACGACGCTGCGTGCGGGCGTGGGCGATGTGTACAGCTGTCGCTTCCACCCCGACGAGCGCCACATTGTTTCGGCGGGCTACGACAAGCTCGTGCGCATGTACGACGTGGAGACCGGCTCGATCGTCAAGACGTTTACGGGTCACCAGCTCGGCGTGTCTTCGGCGATCTTCAATCCGCTCGGCAACCTGATCGTGACAGCCTCCAAGGATACGACGATTCGGTTCTGGGACGTGGTGTCGGGGCTTTGCATTCGCACCATCACGGGTCATCTGGGCGAGGTGACGTCGGTGGAGATCAACGAAACCGGCTCGCTGCTGCTCAGTTCGTCCAAGGACAACTCGAACCGCCTGTGGGATCTGCGCATGCTCAGACCTTTGAAGAGGTTCAAGGGCCACCAGAATACCAGCAAGAACTTTATCCGCTCCAGCTTCGCGCATACCTCGTTGCTCGTCGGTGGTTCCGAAGACGGTTTGATCTACATGTGGGATCAGGAGAGTTCCGAGGTGCTGCAGACGCTCGAGGGACATGGACGCGATACACTGCATGCGCCTGCACGCGCGGGGCTGGGTGGACATACTGCCAGTGGTACGGCTACAGCAACATCGGTGGTGTCGGACCTCACTTCGCTCTCGACCAACAACAATGTCGCATACGGTGCGGTGTGGAACAAGGCGCAGAGCCTGCTGGCATCGTGTGGCGACGATGGAACGGTCAAGACGTGGATCTGGGACGAAGGCAGGGATCTCGAGGCGAATGCCGACCTTGCCAGGCGTGCCAACGATGATTCGTGAAAATCTTATATGAAGCCCCCACAGGGAGGCATAACGATACAAATACATGTGCGGGGTGCGTGCGTGTGTGTGAAAAGATCAAAACGAAAGATCCGGTTTGCGTTGGGGTGGAACAAAGGGAAGGGTGCTGATGGGCGGAGCGTTGCGTGCGACGCCTGTCCACTGTGGGATCCTCCTCTCCCCGCCCGCCTCCTCTTGCGCCTTGGCCGCATTGTCGGTGCGGATGTCTTTGATCTTTCTCGACTTTTCGCTACCGATCCCCAGCTGGGGCGTCCCCTTTTCGAGCCCTTCGAGCAGGATGCACGCCTTGCACACGGTGTTGGACGAGATGTAGCCGCAGCGCACGCAGTTCTGCAGCTCCGTCTTGCGGCTCTGCTTGACCACGCTTGAGATCTTGAGATTCTGCCCGGACTGGATAATGTCGACGATCGTCGACGGCCGAATGGCTTCGAGGTCCTTGAGGAACGTGCGTGCGTAGCCGCGGTACGCGTTGGGCGAGTAGATGCACTCGGTGGAAAAGTAGTCGAGCTTCTTAAAGTAGGCGTACATGACGATCTCCTTTTCGTAGGCATACATGAACGGCTTGCTGCGTCGGATCCCGCTGCCTCCGACACCGATGCCGTTGGACCCACTGGCGCCGCAGCCATCGTGCTCGGGATCTTCGCTGCCGTCAGGACCCTTGGTGACGATCTCGGTGCATCGCTCCAAGCGTGCAATGTCGCCACGCAGCACGTTCATCAGCACGGTCTCGGCGACGTCATCGGCATTGTGGCCTGTCACAATGTGGTCGACGCCCAGCGCCGCTGCGCCACGGTCGAGAGCCTGTCGGCGAAAGACGCCGCAAAAGGTGCAGTTGTTCTTGCGCCCGACGCTCTTGACAATATCGTCCATAGTCCAGCCATACAGCTCGCCATAGCCAAGCACCTTGAGCGGCAGCTGGTACTGCTGCTGGTTGCGCTTGACCGTTTCGAGCGAGTCGTCGCGATAGCCCGTGATGCCCTCGTCGATGCTGAGCAGGAAGAGGTCGAGGCCGTAGTCGTAGCGCTCGTTGAGCACCTTCATGCAGTGCGCCAGCACCGTCGAGTCTTTTCCGCCCGATGCGCCGATGGCCACGCGGTCGCCGCGCTGGAAGAGGTTGTTCGAGACAATGGTGTGGTGCACCTCGGTCTCAAAGACGTAGAAGAAGCACTCCTTGCAGATCTGCTGCGCTGTCTTTGGCCGCCGCAGAACGGCACGTTCCTTGTTGCAGATCACGCACAGCTTGGGCGCCATCTTGACGTACGGGTGCCGAGCCCAGTGTCGTGTGAGGGAGGTCGTGGTGGGAAGGAAGAGTGGCGAATCTTGCAGGGCCCTGAATTCTTGTCCGACTCCCGCGAAAATTTGGCGCCGACCCGACTTTTCAGCCTTTTTGGAAGTCGCCTCCACCACCGAATCCCGAGCTGAATAGGTTGTTGGCAAGAAGTTCCTTCTCCATCCGTTTGCTGAGCCATGACCAGCACTTCCGTCATGCACTAGGCCCGTGGATATCCGACACCATGTTCAACTTCCGGACCATGAAGAAGAACGAGCCTGCATCGCCGCTCAAAGACGACGATGCGCTGCGTTCGCAGCCGGCGCAGGATGCATCCTCCTCGTCCTATCAGCCTTCCGGCAGCGAAGGGTCAGCTTCTGCCAAGGGGAGCAGCGACCTTCAGAGACCAGTATCGAGCACAAGCACGGTAGCTGATCCGAGCTCGGGCTCGAACTCGTTGATATCCAGCATGATTGCCGACAATCCGATCTTCTCGGGAGGACTGGGATTGATGGTGTTTGGTGGTGCGGTCGCCATGCTTCGCAGGGGCGTCAAGGTGGCAGCATCGACAGCACAGAGGCGACTGCTCATATCACTCGAGATCCCATCCAAAGATCGAGCGCATCCTTGGTTCCTGCACTGGATGGCGGCGCAATCACGCGCGCAGTCGATGCGCGAGCGCGGACTGCTTGGCAAGCCGAAGAAGGAGGGGCTCGTGGACTTTCTCGGACTGCGCGATCGATCTGGCGAGCAACGGCCTGGCTCGAGCTCGAAAGGTGGCGTGGATAATCCGCTGATGATAGCATCGAGCGGCTCTCTGGTCTCGCCCGTGCGCATCCTCAGCCACGAGCTCTCGGTGGAAACCAACTACACGCCGCATGCGTCGGCATCGACGTCCAACGCGGAGGAACGGGGCAAGGCGAGCTTTTCGCTCGTCCCAGGTCCGGGCACCCACTGGTTCCGCTACCGAGGGGTATGGATGCGACTGACGCGTGAACGCGACGGCAAGATGGTCGATCTCACGACGGGCGCGCCGTGGGAGACGGTGACGCTTACGACGCTCTTTGCCTACGCCCATCTGTTTCCGCAGATGCTGGACGAGGCACGGCAGCTGGCACTGTCATCGACAGAGGGCAAGACAGTGATCTACACGAGCTGGGGCCCTGAGTGGCGGCCGTTCGGCCAGCCGAGGCGCACGAGGGAGCTGGGAAGCGTGGTGCTGGGCAGAGGAAAGAAGGAGGCGATCGTAGACGACGTCAAGAGGTTCCTCGAGCGCGACCGCTGGTACGCTGAGCGTGGTATTCCGTATCGAAGAGGCTACTTGCTGCACGGTGCTCCTGGAAGTGGCAAATCGTCGTTCATCACGGCACTAGCAGGGCATCTGGACTTCAACATTTGCCTGCTCAACCTTTCGGAACGAGGACTGACGGACGACAAGTTGAACCACCTGCTTTCCAATGCTCCGGACCGCTCCATATTGCTGCTCGAAGACGTGGATGCTGCGTTTTTGGGACGGCAGCAGGCGGCAGAGGATGGCTACCAAGCGTCGGTGACGTTTTCGGGTCTTCTCAACGCTCTGGACGGCGTTGCGAGCGGCGAGAGCCGCATCATCTTTATGACGACGAACCACATCGAGCGGCTCGATCCGGCGCTTATTCGACCGGGACGTGTGGACATGATAGCCGAGCTGGGCGATGCCGAGGAGGAGCAGGTGGTGGAGCTCATGATGCGATTCTACCGCACCACCATGCGAGAGATGGCGCTCAAGAGCCTCGAGCTGCCTCCCGCGGCCATCGAGGCTGCCAAGCCGCTCCTCACGCAGGCTGCCGAGGCGACCGATCATGCATCCACCGAGATCGCCTACAAGAGTCTCGAAGCTGTGGCTGGTCTTCGCGAGGCTGTCGAGCAGACGGATGCCCGACTGAGCCAGCTCGCCAACGAATTCGGCCAAATCGTCGTGGCAGAAGCACAGCAGAGACGAGCAGCTGTGGGACTGGGCCTCGACGGTAGGCCCTTGGCTGCTCCCGCGCCGCCAGCGAGCCAATCGAACCCGGATGCGACGGGCGCTTCTTCGACGACGGATCTGCAACGAGCTCTGCGCCCAGCACCGGCAGCATCAGGGGGAGTGAGCATGGCCGAACTGCAGGGCCTCTTCATTCGCTTTCCCGACGATCCGCAGGCAGCTGCAAAAGCCTTTATGGGCGAGAATGCCTGGCGACGCACCCCTGCTGGGCCGTGATTCACTGCGCTTTGTTTCAACTCTGCACTCAAATCTCACACACTACGCCTTCATGGCGAGCACTCCGTCCTTGGCCGATGCTGCAGTCACAAAGTGTGACGAGCTCAATGCACGGCTGGTCTCTCGCTCGAGTGACTACTGAGCTGGCCGAGTGAGTAGCGTGCGACATCCATTTGGCCGCGTCACGTCGGCCCGCTGAGCTTTGCCTCACCGCAACCGAAATCCAACCGAGGGAGGATTTTTTTTTCTTTTTCTGTTGGTTTGAGGAGCAGCCGCCAAAAAGCACAGACCGAGGCGGCCCAGCCAAAACGGACGATCAGCCGTTTGAACGCTCTCCGCTCGCTACGCACGTTTTTGTTCGAGCGCTTCCTTCATCTCGGCCTCCACACCCTCCCTCTTCCATCTGGCTCTGCATTCATCCTGGCGGTCCTCGCCCCGCCGCACTGTCATCACAGTCGACTTGACACCCTCCAGTCCATGCTGCGCTGACCCAAAAGTGCACCCAAACGGGCAGCTCATCTCCTGTCTCTCGCCTTGGCAGCACCCTCGGGCCGATGCGTTCCGATTCCAGCTTCGACAACACCGCATCCCACCAGCCAGCACCCGATATCACCACCACGCACATCACCCCACCCATCGACGCAGACCCTTCATCATCATACCACTCCAGCTCCTCCTCGGCGCGCCGTCCACCACCCTCGCCGCACGCCAGCCCCGAGCACAAACCTAGCCCGCGCTTCCCCACCACACTCTCCGCCACGGATCCCCGCAAGTCGAGCGCATACAAGCGAGCGCGCACCGCCAGCCCCATCATCGACGACAATAGCAGCGACGTTGAGAACGACAACAGGTCCGCTTACTCCCGATCCGCTAGCGACTTAGGCGATCTCGACCTCACCGAACACACGTCGTCCGTGCAGCCCACACCACTCCGCCAGAGCGTCTCGTCAGCCGAACTGCTCCATTCAGCACGCCCTTTTGGAAGTGGCATCGTCATGGCATCACTCGACCCCAACGTTGAGGGTCTCATGACCGAGCAGTCCCTCAGTCTCGACGACGGTGCTGTGGCCGACGGTGCGGTCGCCGCACCCGCCTCGGTCGCTGCCATGTCTGCCGATCTGAGCCACGACGAAGAGCCGCCCTCGTACCAGGAGGCTGTGCCTCTGCCTCCCTCGTCCCTGGCGCCTAGCAACGAGCCAAGACCCACAGGCCAACAGCAGCTTAATATCGTTTCACCCATGAGGAATCTCCCCTTGCACGCCGGCGACACCTGGTACATCGTCAGCCGAGCGTGGTACCGTCGCTGGGATGCCGCTTGTTCGGAGCATCGCGACGCGGATCCATCAGAGAAGGCAGACCCACCTGTCGGCCCCATCGACAACGCCGACCTCTTGGACTCCGAGGCGCCAACCGGATTCGCACAGCTGCGACAGCACATCAACGAACACACCGACTACGAGATGCTTCCCGAGCAAGGCTGGAAGCTTCTCGTCGCCTGGTACGGCTGCACCGGTCCCGTCTTTGCCAGAAACGCCATCGAAGGTCTCAGTCCCGGCCAGGAGAGTGTCGAGTTCTACCCGCCCGTCATCCGACTGCTCCTCGTGGTCCAGGACGACACCAAAAACGACGTCAACCCCGCGCCCTTGTTCAGCTTGTCCGTCAGCACCGAGCTGTCCGAGCTCAAGGCCAAGGCCAAGGCCACCTTCGACCTCGGCGACCTTGCCGATGCCGATCTGCGCTTCTACCACTTCCCCGAGCCCGAAGACAGCGAGCTGCAATCCGGCCGGGTGACCATCAGTCGGATCGAGCTCGACGGCGTCGACCTCATCGATGCCAATGAAGACAAGCCCGACGCCTACCGCTCCGACGTCACGCTCAAGTCGATCGGCATCGACGAGATCGAGGTCAATTTGGTTGTCGAGACGCGCAAGTCTGGAAGGTGGCAGTCGGAAGGGCCCGCCGAGGAGGCGCCCTCGGTCAAAGGCATCTTTGCACAGCAGAGCGGCGACTTTTTCAGCAACCTGCGACAGCCCAGCGCGAGCAGCACCAGCGTCACCGCTGCTGGCGCCGCGCCCGATGCTCTTGGTCGAGTCACGCGTTCGCAAACAGCGACCGATCGAACCATGGGCAGGTCGCGCGGATTGCGCGGCCTCAACAACCTCGGCAACACGTGCTTCATGAACAGTGCGCTGCAGTGCCTAAGCAACACGTACGAATTGCAGCAGTACTTTGTCTCGGGCGCGTATCGCGATGAGCTCAACACCGACAACCCGCTCGGCATGGGCGGCGCCATCGCAGAAGCCTTCGGAAACCTCATCTCCAACATCTGGAACGGCCAGGGCGGCTCCTTCTGGCCTCGCGAGTTCAAGTTCGCCCTCTCGCGCTTTGCTCCCCAGTTCAGCGGCTACGCACAGCACGATAGTCAGGAGCTGCTTGCATTCTTGCTCGATGGCCTTCACGAGGATCTCAACCGCATCCTCAAGAAACCCTACATCGAGGCGCCCGACTGGGCCGGCGGCGACGAAAAGGCGCTCGTCGCTTTTGCAAAGCGTCAGTGGGACATCTACAAGGCACGCAACGACTCGGTCATCGTCGATCTCTTCCAGGGCCAGTACCGCAGCACACTCGTCTGCCCAGAGTGTAGCAAGATCTCGATCAAGTTTGATCCATTCATGTACCTCACGCTGCCCATCCCCAACAAGAAGGTCTGGCGCGCACAGGTCTACTTTGTGCCGCTCGAGCCCACCAAGCCCATGCAAAAGTTCCACGTCCAGCTTCCAGCCGGCAGCACTGTCAGCAAGCTTCGCCAGAAGGTGGCCGCGCAGTTTGGCGTCGAGACGCGCCAGTTGATCTGTGGCGAGGTCTGGCATCACCGCATCTACAAGTGGATCGACGATTACGAGCCGCTCGTCGACATCAAGGACGGCGACTTTGTCTACTTCTGGGAGGTCCCTGCTGCGCCGCGCCTCTCCAAGCAGCGCCACTACCGCTACCATCGCTCCGTCGAGGACGCCGAGGAGGCGCTCGACATTCCCGAGGCAGACCATGCCATCGTGCCGGTCTTTGCCAACTATGCCCAAAGAATTGCCTGCGCCTCGTCGAGCCAGGCCTTTGTCAGCCGCCGAACTCGGGGCGAGCCGGTAGGCATCCCCTTCTTCATCGCTGTGCCAAAGCAGGACATCGACGATCTCAACGCCGTGCGCAAGCTCGTCACCGACGGCTTCTCTCGCTTCGCGCGCGACCAGGATGCGTATCGAAAGGCTGTTGAAGAGCAAAGCGAAGATGCCGCACGCCTTGCGCCAGCCGAGACATCCGCTCAGGCTCAAATTTCGGACTGGGAAATGGTCGACGACGATGCCGCAAACGAGGCCAACGTCGAGGTCGTATCACCGAGCCAACCGGTCGGCCCAGATGCGGTCACCGAGATTCACGAAGATGGCAATGCTGTTGTGGTGCCCGACGCTAGTGCATCAAGCACCGACGTTTCGCCGTCTGCCAGCAAAGCTCCTGTGCAGTCCGAACCGTCGCTCCGCATCCGTTTCAGCGTCGCCGAAGCCGGTCAAGGTCTTCCCAAGGGCAGCGAAAGCGGCGCAGACCACCTCTCGGAGGAGATCACGGAACGGCAGGCGCGCCTTGCCAAGCGTGCTCTCGCAACGCCAGCCGAGGCGAACGAGGAGGACATGGACGAGGGCGATGACGAGTCCCAGGCCGCACCCAAGGCGTCCAAGGCGATTCCATTGGTCTACACTGGCGGCGCGATCGTGTGCACGTGGTCGTCCGCCTTCTGCGAACGCGACCTGCTGGTCGAATCCGATTCCGGCCAGCTGTGGGGAGAGTACGAGCAAGTGGTCGACGAGGCCATCCGCGAGCGCGACTCGGCCGGCCCCTCGCGCCCCAAGTCGCTGTCGATCGAGGACTGCATGGACGAATTTACCAAGGAGGAGCAGCTCGGAGAGGACGATCCGTGGTACTGCCCATCATGCAAGGAGTTCCGACAGGCGACCAAGAAATTCGATCTCTGGAAAGCACCGGACATCCTGGTCGTGCATCTGAAGCGTTTCAGCGCGGGGCGCCACTCGCGCGACAAGCTCAACATGCTCGTCGACTTCCCGCTCGAGGGACTGGATCTGACGGATCGGGTCGAGGGCACGCAGGCGCTGCGGCGCGTGCAGGAGGAGGCCAAGCAGAGCGGCGAGGAGCTCTCGGAGAGCATGCTGGGCTCGGGCATTCTGCGTCCGCTCGAAGACAACGACGATGCGGTGGCGGTGGACAAGCCGATCTACGACCTGTACGCGGTGGACAACCACTTTGGCGGGCTTGGCGGTGGGCACTACACGGCGTTTGCAAAGAGCCCGGCGGATGGCAAGTGGTACGAGTTCGACGACTCGAGCGTGCGGCCCGTGGCGAACCCCGAGAGCGTCAAGAGCGCTTCGGCGTACTTGCTCTTCTATCGCCGGCGGACGACGAGGCCGATCGGTGGCAAGTCGAGGCAAAAGTTCCAGGAGGCCGCCAAGTCCAAGGCGTCGAGTGCATCGCAGAGCGCCGAGGCGAGCACGTCGGGGCTGCAGAACCAGCTCACTCCGGCCGAGGACGACGACTCGAGCGACTCGTCGAGCGACGAGGCACCCGAGTGGTCGCTGAACCTGCGAAGCGGCGCGGGTGTGAGTACGGCAGAGCCTGCGTCTGGCTGGTCGAGCACCGGCAACTCGCCTCCGTCCTCCAGTCGCGCTTCCAGTCCCGATAGCGACCGCGATCTGGACTCTCCGTGAGCCTACGACGATGCTGATGCGCCCTGGCTCTCAAATTTCGCATAGAGAGGGCGATGGAATCAAAACTCATGGACGTTCACTGTGCATGTTTGGCGTGATTGAGGGCCGCTTCAAGCCTTTGTCGTGAGCGGAGATCGGGGTTGAGAGCATCCTGGACAGCGGATCGAGGCGAAAAGGTCTGGAGACGGAAGGGCGAGGCGCGAAGGCAAGATCAGAATGCCTGCTTCCAGTAGACTGTAGCCGGTCCGCTTTCGTGTCCATGGTCCAACTGCATGAGGTGCTACCAAAACATGCTCAGATTGCCAGCGAGCGCGGAATGAAGGAAGCCAAGATGTTGGCGAGCGTTGGTCGGACGAATCTGAGCTGGCACAAGGTGGAGTAGGTCAGGATTTGGAGCAGAGGCAAGCGCTGCGAAGGCGACGCGGTTTGCTCCGACGGTTGTGTGACGCCAAGAAGGGTCAGAGGGTCCGGTCGGGTGGAAGAGACTGACAAGGCTTGAACGCCGGGGAGGACGCTACCTGGTCAGCTGGCTTCGGCGTCTTCGCCAAAGCTAAGCGAGGCCGCTTTGAGCTGCACTTGGTGTCGACTTGAATGCCAGCGTTTGTAAAGCTGGGCTCGGCTGCGTTGGCGATGGATAAGGGCTGGTGACGCGCTTTTTCCGCGGCTGCTAGACGAGCGACTATCACAGGGTCAAGTTGAAAAAGACCCACATCCGGTGTCTCTGACCGCTCATTCCAAGATACCATCGGACTTGCGCCCTTGAACCCTGCACAACACAGCACTGTACGCCATGACCACCGGCTTTGCGGAGTCTGAGTTGAAACACAGGAAGAACCGCGCTCGGACCCGGTGCCGAAACCGAAAAGTGTAGACAGCTTCCGTTGGAATTATCGGCAAGCCGGATGCCCGTCTTCGTTCGAGCTCGAAAGGCGTGCTGAAGGTCAATGAGATCGACCCGTACGTAGTCAAAGTGCGGCACGGGTTTGACCTGATGCTGACCCTGGCCAACGCTGTCCGACCTCTAACCAGTACTGGCTGATACCGGAAGAGCACGTAAGAGGGAGAGAGGCAAGGCAGAGAGGCAAGGGAGAGAGAGGAGGGGGTGCGTGGCACAGGCTGAGCAAACCAGGTTCCGAAACTCCGCTGGTCCACACGCGCCCCAACACGGGATGTCGGTGAAGATCGGTTTGGCCACCGACGCGGCCTGCAGAGTGGTCAATTTCGCGGCGACGATGGGTTCGGGCATCTCGGCGAGAGGCTCTGTTGGAGCTCGGCTGTGCGGCCGCCATGCAAGGATGAGCAAGCATGGCGCCGTACGTCAGCGTGTCAAATTGGAAAAACGAGGGTCTTGCTGGACCAAGGCGAGGCATCACTATTGATCAGATGGCGAAAATTCCGTCAGGCTGGCGCATGCACGGGCGAGCCGACGAAAATGCAGCTACGCGTGTCGCCGCGCGCCTCTCTCTCTCTCTTCACCCTCCAGGCTGAGAGCTGCTGCATCGAGGAGGCCAAATGGCGCTGGAGATTCGACTCGGCCTGCTGCGCCAGGCCAACAGAGCCGCGTTGCTGCAGCGGCCTGGTGGGGATTGCCGTCTATAGCAGACAGACCAGCGGCCTCGTCGACTCCGCTTTGCATTTGAACTTTTTAAGGTTTGGACGAAGGCCCGAGACGCCAAGATTGAGTCGGCGGGTCAGGTGCAGCTCGCGTGCAGACGGTACCGTTGAGTGGGAGGCGGTTGGTGGGCGGTACAGCTCACTGATGCTGTTGGTCAACCCACACTGCATCCGCTCCCAACGCCAGCCCACTTCGCCGAGGCGGCGGCGAGGAAGCGATGGCCGGACTGGATGCGATGGCGGGCCCGAGCTTCGCAGCTCGCTGGAAAGAGGACGGCGAACGAGCTACTGTAGTGAGCGAGCAAGGCAGCCGGGGCGGATCGCAGCGTGCAGTCGTGGTGCGGCTGCCGTATTGGTGATTGGGGCGGAAGGTTGGCAAAGCATGAAATGAAACCTGTACGGAGGCGCGATTCGCGGATCTAGACGGTCAAACCTTGTCGGCTTTCGGCAGCGAGCCGCGAGCAGCGTCAGCGGCCACTCGTCGTTTGCCTCTCCATCACCAACGCTGGGACCCGCGGCATCCTCTGGCTTCTCATTTGCCGCTTCATCAGCTCATTGTGCACGCGACATTCAAACTTTCTTTACATTCAAAACCTTGCCTCCCCGCCCGTCGATCGCAGCTCGGAAGCCGCGTCCTCATCTCCGTCTGGCCAAGCCGTCGACAAGAACCGCAATCCACCAGCCAGACTCGAGACTCCGACCGGTCTGAAGGGTGTCCAAGGGTGTTGCCCACTGCGGCCGATCTTCGGACCTGGCCGAGTCCCACTTGAGCGGCGCCCCAACCGTCCGCGTTCTCTTCGCTTCCTTACAAACAAACGACGGGGACCTCTTCCACTTTTGCAAGGTAAGTGCCGCCGAAGTGGTCGTTCTGCTAGTCACCCTGTTCCGTTCCGGCGAGGATCGGCGAGAGAGCCTGAGGTCGTTGCCAGCTGCGTTCTTGCGCAAAACTTTCGTTTCAAGTCCGCAAAACTCTCGCGCACGCTCCAAATGACACGGTCCGTGAACGCGAACTCGTGCATCTCGGCACAGCCGACGCCTCGGCCCTCCAGATCCATGCAGCTCTGCCGCCGTCAGAGTCGGTCAGCACCGCTGCTTTCCCATGAGACTTCCGCGGGATCCGAGTGGCACGCCCGGGCCATCTCGACTGCAGCAGCGGATCGCGTCGACGCTCTCGCTTTCCTCCGCTGCAACTACGGTTCATGCCCTGCTGCTCCAACGCATCGGCTAGACCGACGCGGCACCCTCATCTGCACCCATCTGCACGTCTTTGGAGGTTTGTCTAGCTTCGCCTCTCGGAATTCTCTTTTCAACAGCCCTTGATCTTCCTGTTCTTGCTGGTGCGCGTGGCCTCCACCCTTCTGCATCTGCCGCTGCTGCTACCCCTTCCCCGTGATTTCGCGTCTCCTGCTGCGATTGACCGCATTCAAGGTACGTCGGCCTCGAGTGGACCTGAGCGGAAGCCGAGCGAGTCTTGCACTTCCGGGCTCTCGTGCCTTTGGAAAGCTGTCTCGCTACGAAACGTCGGCTCTGCTGTCGCTGTCTACCGGCAGTCTTTGACCTCGTCGTTGCCTTTGCCTCGGGTGCTTCATCCGTTTTGCATTGCCGCGCTCGGCTCTTCCGAGCTATCAGGACCTGATCACTTGTTCCCACTTCTGCGGGGCTCGGTTGACCTAGACTCGACTCTCTCGCCTCATCTGGCATGACGTGAGACTCGAGTTTCTTGCCGAGTGAGCAAGAGCCAAGGACGGCGACTCTGCTGCATGCCGCGTGCCACCGTCAAGCGAATGATGATCATCTCGGTACGCCCTTCATTCAGGTCCAGTTGAGGCTCGAGGGCAAATTTCGGCCTCGAACCTTGCGACTGCATGCATGCACCTGCGCAGCCATTTGTAGCGTGAACCTTCTATTTCTCACTCCATCTCCTGCCGTTGCGGCACCCAAACCACGCGGAACTGACCTGCTCGCATATGCCTTTCTGCTTCTCTTCAGCTTCCCGCTGCTTTGCCGTCTCTCTATTTCGCATTGGATCCAAAGATCGAAAGAGGGTGAAAGCCCCACCGCTCCGCACACTCTGTGGAGCAGAACTTGATCGCCTGCCCTTCGAGACCGCAGAGGCTTGGACCACATCCGCTCCACTCTCCCTCTCGCACACTCACACACAGCGACAGTGTCACGATCGTAACCTTTTCCTTTCGGGTGAGTAGACATTGTGCCTCCCTTTTCCTTTCCCGTTCTGCGCAGTTCCTGTCGATGTTCAGATGCATTGTCGTCCCAACTCAGCAGAGGTCTCGAGCTAGGTCGGAATGAGAGTGAGAGGATTCTATGCTTTGTCATCCGCAAGATTGGCTCAGCCGCAGAGCATTCCGCGGCGTTGCTTTGGCCGGTGCACCGGGCCGCCTCGACGCGTCGTCTTGGCGTCTAGTCGCGCCGTCCTGTATCAGCTTCGACGAGACTGGAGCATGGCAGCCGTCGTTTGCTACGCTTCGGTCTCAGCCCGTTCTTGTCCGCGCTGTCCTGGATCCAACTTCGATCGGCCAGCACCCGATAAGGAAGACCAGAGCAGGCTTGATAGCTAGCCGATTGGCATCACGGCCGACGATCTGCGTCTATTATCGCCTTGCTTCTCCGGTAGCATTCTGCTCATGCTCAAAGGGTGCAACTGCCGCAAAGTTTGCAGAGAGTGCACTCAGCCAGTCCTCTCGGGAGAGGCTGTGCGCATTTTCCCCACCTACACCCGCGTACCTTCGGTCTTCCGACACTATGCGCTGTCTCGCATGGAGAGCTCGCGAAGGCTCGTGCTGCTGTGATCCTCGGCCTGGACGGTGCGTGGCCGCCGACGTGAATTCGAGCCAAGCCCTGGCGGGCTGGGTCCAGGCCGCATGAGACCCCGCTCGCACATGTCGAGTTGTCAAACCGCTGCCTTGGTTCGCAGGCATGGCCAACCGTCCTTGAGAGAGGCGGCGGCGTCGCTCGGACGGACGTTGCCGCTTCCTTCCTCCTGTCGCCCAGATGCAGCCTACCTGCGTCTCCAAACGTGCGACTCTCTTGCTGGCCCTCGCGTTCCGAGCCGAATTCCGCCCAAACGCCCCTCCTTCCCATTCTCCCTCTTCCCCTCTTGCTTCCCTCCAGAGACCGTCTTCCCCCTTGACCCCTCGCACTCGCCCTTTATCTTCAGACGGCTCGCCAAGCCACCCTCCTCTGATTCGAACGCCGGCATGCTGCGTCCTCTTCCTCTCGGCCCCTGGTGACCGCATGAAGTGAACGGCACTTTGCTCTTCCTTCCACCGCGCCTGGCAGCTCACCCTTCCGCCCTTTCATATCTCTACTTTCCTCTAGTCGTTCGCACTGCCTCGCTACGTTAGCGCGAGCCAAAAGCCTCTTCTTGCTGGTGGAGACGACCAGCGCTCTTTGCTTTCCGCCCGACCCGCCTTCGACCGCGATGCATCCAGCAGACATCAGTCGCCATCACACTCTCTGATCCTGCAGTCCTGCTGCTTCGACACTCGACAACGCGCTGCCAGACTACATCTCAACGTCTGCTCAGCTGCGACAGGCCCATTCAACATGTCGCTGGGAGAGCGAGACCAGGCATCTGGCTCCCAAGCTCGCCATCCTCGCCAAGCTCGCCATCCTCGAGCCGACACTTCTGCGCACGATGCGGTCGCCAGCTCTACTCCACCAGCCACTGCAGAGCGCATACACACTCGTCGTTCCGATCGAGAGATCAGACCAGGTAAGTCTCTCCCTGCCTTGTCACGCCAACGAAGTTGTCATCGAGCCGGTCGCTGGGACCGTAGACCTGGCGCCACCGGTCCGCTCCTCTTTAAGGACGTCGACCTTGACCTTCTTGCCGCTTTCTAGACGACATCGACGACCAAAAGATGTCTTTCTCTGGCAGTAAACAACCTTCGCTCCGAGGCCACGCGCATCAAAGTCCCAGTATCACAGTAGAGTCTCTGACGACAGCATCCCTAAAAGCATCTGATGCTGCTCCGCATCGAGTCGAGACACTGGCTGGAGAGCTCGCGCCTGAATCGGCACAGAACAGCTCTTCTCACCGAGCAGGCAAAGGGCTCAGTCCATCGTCTCGAAGCACACAGTCGCAGACGCCACGAGCAGGCTCGTCGGCATCGAGCAGCACGATCGCTGGCTTGCAGGATCTGCGTACTGGGCCTTCGGCTCCGCCGCCCATGCTGACGGGGCTTCCGCAGCATTCCATCAAGGAGAGGTATGGCTCGTACACACTCTGCTTCTTTCAAGGCGTTAGTCGGGTAGACTTGCTGAGCATCCACGTCGCCTCACCTCTCGTGCACATACAGAACATACAAGCTCATCATCCGCCAGCAGCCGCAGCAAGGTCGTCTATGTGGGCTGGGAAGCAAGGACAAGCGCCCTCTGGACCCGCTCCCAATCCTTCAGCTACGCATACTCAGGAGGGACGGCACCGAAGACGAAGAGTGAGTACCCACTAGCGTCCATACTCCTCCATCCTACCAATTACTGACCCGTCCTGGCATTGATCATCTCGCGGCTTCTCCGACAAGCAGTGCTGAAAACAGCCCGAACTTGATAGTGCAAGTCTCGCTGTGCAAGCAAGATATGGCAACAGGCACGCACGCCGAGTCGGTGCTGGTCGAGTCGAATGCCGCCGCCCATCCATTCACGCGAATGCTCGAAGGCCGGCTGGTGGCTAGTGCCAACGTGGCGCGCGACCTCGACGGCTCGCGTGCGTGCTTCTTTGTCTTTACAGACCTGAGCATTCGACAGGAGGGTCACTTTCGCCTCACCTTCAAGCTCATCGCGCTCGGTCCAGGTGACCCTTCAAGTCCCGGAGGGCAGGTGTTGGCAGAAGCGCTCACCGAGCCATTTGCCATCTACAGTCCCCGTCGCTTCCCGGGCATGACCGAGTCGACGGAGCTGGCCAAGTGCTTGGCTAGGCAAGGCATCCAGGTGCCCGTGCGAAACGACGTTCGACGCAGGCAGGAACAGGCCGACTCTGACGAGCGCGACAACGACTGAGCCTGAGGCACGCTCTGACAGCAATCCACTTTTGTCTCTCGACACGACTTCATGTGTGACTGCGAGTGAGAAGAGGCTTCGTTTCGGGATTCTCAGTCGGCAAACTTACACAAATTGAGTGCGGTCGTGGGTCGGGGAAAAAGAAAATTCCGGTGGGCCCTCGACGGACACGGTCACCAAGCATCGCTACACTTTTCGCTCGGCGCTCCCACCGCCCTCAATCGCTCCCTTTTCCAGCCTCAGTGTGTTTCGCAAGGTCTCACATCCGACAGCACTTGGCATTGGAGATCGCAAATACAGCGATCACACAGAATCGCAGCATCAAGGCACTTGACTGGCTTTGTTTTGGGCATTATCGCAACCGGAACGCGTGTGTAAAATCGGGGGTGTGGTAAGACGCGCAGCACGACAGGCGTGCGCGACGATGTTGCTCTAGGGCTGCAACCTTTCCTACTCGGCAGAGACACCGGGAGGTAAGAGAAGCGGTACGCCCTGGCGGGCAAAGTGGCGCGAGATGTCGGTGATGTAAGGCGCCGAGTAGTCGGTGCGTTTGACCACCTCGAACGTCTGCGTCTCGACCGAGGCGAGGCTTCCCACCTCGGCTGCCTCCATGCCTGGTAGCGAGAGACGCAGAAGCGTGCATATGATCTTGAAGCGGCCGGGAGTGCGGATGCTGAGCTCGGGAAAGAAGAAGTACGCCTTTTCCTCCTCGTCGGCGTTCGGCGAATTGTACTGCTGAGGCCCTGCCGCGAGTGTGCCATAGAGCATGCGGACGATCTGCGGCGAGTTTCGTCCCGACAGCTGCGTTGCTGATGATTCTCCCGTACCGGGCGTCAGGGTACCTTCCGAGGCACTGCTTGTCGATGCTTCCGTCGAGTCCAGCGAGAGCGGCGTGACCGTTCCATCGGCCAAGCCGCCACGATGGCTGATCTTGTTTCGGACGCTCCGACCGCGCCTCGGCACGGCCGAAACGGCTGCAGGTGCGGTTCTTGCTTCCTGGCTCTGCTGCGAAGCAGAGCCGACTCTCTGATCGACCATATCTGCCACCCTGCCCTGTTCGTCGAGCAGCGAGCACTGGCAGATGAGGAAGGGAAGATCGGCATTGGCATCCGAGATCTTGCCGTCTCGAAACACCTGGAGCTCCACGATCAATGGAGGTGCAAGGCCAAGTCGCCCCAGCAAGTTGTCTTCGAACGCCGATCCGATGGTCGGTTGCTGGACCAAGACGAGCTTGTAGGTGAGCGAAGAGCTGCAGGATGACATGGTCGGCGACGAAGACAAGGGCCAAAGTCAGCAAATAGGCCAAGCGATGCAGGGGAGAGCCATAAAGAGGAGCAAGGACGCTCAGGTTTGGAGCCCGCCCGGTTATCAAGGTTTGACAGGCTACGAGGGGCAGGACAACAGAAAGTCTCCTGCCTCGACGAGCTTTGGCTCCACGCAGAAAGCGAGCCAAAAGCCAGGTCGGCCCGCGTTACCAGCTAGTTGGGTCCACGGTGGGCCCGCTGAAAAACTATGAGACGTCTCTGATGGGATCTGTAGATGAAGAGCGGCGAACCGAACAAGCGGACCATCTCCTCCAGCAAGATGAAGTGCGGGCGATGTGCGTGGCAACGCTACGAAACAGGAAGACGAGGCATCGAACCGGTCACGACTCACCCTTCGTTCACTTTTTCGGCCCGTTTGCTGATGGGCAAAGCTTCACCGGCAGGCTCGCTGCCAAGTCGCCGCTTTGTGCTTCTATCGCTGAGGTAGCTGCCAGATGAGTGGGCTGAACTCGTGCTCTCCTGCGCCCGAGATGAAGATGGTGCCGGTGGGTTCTTTTCTTGGCTCCCGGGCCGCTCACTCTCCGTCAGCTGATGCTGGCGGGACTGGTGCCGTCGTTGTCTATTCAACCGGCCTTGGCTGAGAAGTGTGGGCGAAGAATCGATGAAAACGCGCCGCAAGCAAACAAGATTACGCCACAAATCATGCGGCCAATTGTCTGCAAGAGCTTGACCGTGCTGCGGTCGCGGAGTACCTCTGGAGTGCTTTACCGCCTCCATTGAATGTGCTGCCAACATCTCGGGCATGATAGCTGCACACGGCGATTTGATCAGGTCCGAGACGCCGGATGGGCAGAGAATGGATTGGACTTGATAGCGGATGATTGTCGGAAACGACGGCGTTGAGGGCCTGATAATGAGGGCGACGGACTGCCGAGGAGAGGAAAGCAGATGGCCCGGCTGACCCTTGCGCAGGACACAACGCGAAGCAATCTGTGCGCGGTGGGACAGGTTCGCAAACGTGCTGCGCTGATCAAGATGGGCGTGGCATCAGCAGGGTGGTCGATGGCACAACCAGAGCCTGTATGTCCGAGTCCACGACCAGGGTCTACAGTTTGGTTTGTGCGACCGCTTCGGCCAATAGACGAGTCGTGATGGTTTTGGTGATGCGGGTTGTCGTTCTAGAATGTATCTGCAGTGATGAAGCAAGGCGAAACAGGCGGGTTTTGATGATGCAAGGCGGCTTACGTGGCTGTCTTAGTCGGAGCTGTCGATGGTGGGGTCGACGACGGTGCGCTTCTAGAATGAGGGTAAAGAGACATGCCGAGATGCTGATGGTACGGAACGATGATGCTCGCACAGACGCATGGAAGCGTGAGAGAGCGTCGCGAAATCAGTAGACCCCTCTATGCGAAGTGTCGGCGGACAAGGGCGTTGGCTACCGGTGAGGCTGGTCACGCCGACACCAACTTGCTGAGAAGTTATCTTCGTGTCCGTGGACCGGACCGAGTCAATGATGCGGGATGGGCAGATGGACGAAAAGAGGCAACATGGACCTCGGCGACCTAGGCTGAAACTACGCCTGCAGGCGGAAGGGCAGGACGATCCTGCGCGATAGCTCAGAGGACGGGAATCAAAGGGGCGACGTACAGATCCTTGAAGCGATCCTGCTGAGCTCGCTCGGAAGTGCGAGACACAAGCCGCGATTCTCGGCTGGATCCGAAGCAGAATCGTAGCGACGGCGGCCAAGGCAAGCGTAAAGCGGCGGGCAAGTTTTGGCGACCGGCTCTCGGGCGTTGCTGCTGCAAATGCGCGCTGCCAAGCCCGGACGCTTTCGCCGGCGTCAGTACAATCTCGTCGGCTACAGCAGATGCAGGTTGGATCTGAGACAGTGCAAGGCACTGTTGGCGAAAGCAACGACGGCAGGAACCAGCGGCTCGAGCGTCAACGCGGATGGATGGGAGGGAAAGAGCCGAGGAAGGGCAAGTGCACCGGCAAAGGCAGACAAGTGATTCGGAAGCCTGGCCGAATGCGAAGGCAACGGCAAGGCCCCCAGCGATCTGAGACATCGGATACGAGCCAATCCAGCACGGCCCCGGATCGGCTAGACCATCAGGGGCACGGCAGTCATCAGCAGCTACGATTCGAGGCGATGTTTGCAGCACTCGGGCTCTATCGCATGATCCGACGAGCACGCAGCTACGCATGAAATCGTGACGGAGGAGGAGAAGCAAAGTTGATTTTCAAACTGGAGCTCGAGACTGACGCCATGCCGTTCGAGACATCTGGATCGGATTGTTAGGGTTCTCCGAGGTCTGCATGCCCCCAACGAGGGGACTGGTCAGATCTGGCAGGCTCACCACCTGCCCGCACTTTACGCGAACGCTATGCAAGATTGCTTCTCCCATGGCTCAGATGTCCCCTGCCAATTTCATCCTGATGCTCGTCCTATAATAAAAGACAGCACTGGGCCACTCCGCCTTGTTCGATATCATTCAACGGAACGATATCGATCGATCTCCCAAGGCTACAACTTCGCATGGCGAAAGCGAGGACTCGTTTTTGTGGATCGCGCTGCGAGATGAGCCGCAACCGAGCTCGGCTGCGTCCCGTGGCTGATGAAGCACTTTGCGACGTCCATCCTTGTTGCCGTGCAGGAAAGCAGCAGCGCTCACATTCTTGGCGGGTGAGACAAGGCCGACGGGACTCATCGGCAGCGCCTGATGCGGGGCGAGAAGACCGCGTGCAGTGAATTCGAGGCCTGGGTTTGAAAGAAGGCTTTTCTCCAACATCAGCTGGGACCTGTTTGGCCGCGGCCTCTGCTCGTCGGGACCATCTAGCCTGTTGCCTGAAACTCGGGCCAGCCGGTCGGCTGCTTTGGCTGCTAGGTAGCCTCTCGAATTCTGCTTCAATGACGCGAGCAAGAGGCAGCGTGGGAGGGCATCCCACTGCAGAAATTCGCCCCGGAAGCGGGACAGAGCTGGACCAGTGCACAAGCGAGATTGGCTCAATTGGGCTAGGAACCCTGGCTGGGGGCTCCAAATCGGCTAGGGCTAGCGGGTTGGAGATAGAAGCCAACTCAAAGCTCGGGGACGAGGCAGAGTTGGCGTCTGGTCGTAATCAGCCACAGATTCAAGGCGAGCCCGAGAGATCAGCGTGTGCATCCGAGCTTTGCCGCACTGAACGGTGCGTCTTCAGACCACTGCGGTGCTTTCGCCATCGCCGCGAGGGCCGAAGAGGTCACGAGCAAGTGGGTGCAGACGATGAGCTTGGGCTGTAGGTGCAGGCGAGGCAGATGCATGCGAAGAAACGCTCGTCGCTCAAAATGTAAAGGCGGGGCGGCGTAGCTGCACTTAGTGGCGGCTGCCGGACCATGGCGAGATCTCGGTTGAGCTGCATCGAAAGATGACAGAGCATTCCCGAACAGTGCGTGAGGACTGGGAATTTCTCGGCAGGCGCGTCGGTGCTGTTGAGCGGGTCAGCCGGATCGACCGCTGCAGCTCACCGTCCCGCCAGGCCCGATGTGACAGCGCTGCATTTCATTTCATGACTTGGAGCGGCGGAAGATGCTACCTTCCGCACGCAGGCCCGAGAGACAGACTGTGCCGAAACCACACCAGGCAGCGCCCCACCGATGTCTCAGGGCAGTCGCTTCTGCCGAACGGAGTTGCCTTCAAACTAGGCTTGGTCTGGATCGAGCTCGGTTTCGTGACAATATCGCTCGAAGCGAGTCTGAGTCGCTGGACACCGCCTCCGGCCTAGCAGTCCGACCAAGCGTGACAATGACCGTCCCTGGCTACGATACGAGACTTTCTTGGCACATTGTGATGAGCCGCGATGAGTTGTAGTGAGCTGCGATCAACGAGCCCGCCAGTGGAGTCGCTTGCCATGCGAAGCAGGCCCGCGTCCGGGTGAAATGGGGCCGGTCGGCGCCACCGATGCAAACGCAGGGTCCGATCTCCACATGCGTGCTAGGCCGAAGCGAGCGCAATGTCATTGTTGCGATGCTCTAGCTCAGGCACGCCTGCGCTCAGAAAGCTTCAGTCCGGCAGCGAAACTGACTGGTCGTGACGATTGCCTTCTGCGCTCTCCCTGGCCAATTTGTGGTTTTTTTTCGGGTGCAGTCACAGAGTGCGCACGTGCCGCCTGTGCCGCGGCAATGTGCGGCTCCCTCCCAACTCGGCGGGCCCAGGCGAGTGGCTCTCGAGAATGAGCGCAAACAGTCAGCCGCTTTCTTGGCCGCATCATGAAAGAGAGCAAGAGTGCGTGACTGCGCGACTGCAACAAGGTGGGCGGTTGGCTGAGTCTGCACATGCATGCCGCATCTCGTCTCGGAACTCAGCCGCAGCTGCGTAATTTGGGCGGGCGGATGGCACGGTTGGGATCCGAGGGCTCGAAATTAGAACTCGATTCGACATGCAAGAGAGAAGAAATTCGGATGCAAGCAAGCCAGACAGCGACGTTCCAGCTGCTGTCTCAAGCATCTGCGCCGCCGCCTTGCCATCAGCTCGCTAAACCACCGTCACTCTGAGCGCCTCGGCACCAGCTCCGACCAATTTCGACGGCATCGGGACCATATTTGTCCGGATCGGCGTCGCCCATCGTCGACATCAATCTCCCCTTCCATTGCCATTGCGCTGAGTTGCTCGCTTGGCACCTCTTGATCCGGCCGTTCAGCGGCTCCTTGTAAGCCTTTTCGGGCAAGGTACCATTCCAAATGTCCATCCCCGCGGCCTTGCATGGGCGTCTGCGCCTTCTCACCGTAGCTTGCCTGGTACCAGCATCAGCAGCATTTCTGTACTGGGCTGCTTGTCACTTTTACGATACTCGCCTGGACACGTTGGATCTGGGCCAGGAAACGAGCAAAGTGACCGTCGCTCGTAGCTCAGCTCCGCGTTGGCACGTTTCACTTCTTCTTTGGATCGCCCAGGCATACGCTTTGTCCGAGTACGCACGATTGGTCCTGCTGCTGCTGCGCGATCCGCACAGGGCGCAACTCTGCTATCGGCAACGTATCTCTGCAACCGAACAGAGAAGCATGCTCGAAGATAGTGAGGTGCGCCGGGAGATGTTGCATGCAATGGACACGGACGACGAGCTCGAGTCGTCGATCCTCTTCGACTCGAGCCTAGAGTCAGCAGTGGCTGTCAGCACGCCTGAACTGAAGACAGCCGTGCAGCGCGACGACATCTCCACCAACATGCTCCTCACGCCCTCATGCCAGTCCTGCGACGACTCGGAAATGGAAGCTGCAAAGCCAGCAGGCTGCGGTCACGAGAACCAGCCCGGAGGAGAGGGCTCACCTGTTCCGTTCTCTCTGTGCGCTTGCGAGGAAGACGACCTTCTCGTAGCAGTCGAAGACGATATTCGGAAGCCAGACGCTGCTGGCGCCTGCCCGAGCTCGGCCAGACTCGCGCACCACAGTACACACGTGGAGGAGACAGTGGCTCACACTGACGGTGATCGTGAGGATGCCAACCATGGCGACGAAAGATCCGATGCGAGCATGCATGAGCCATTCAGCGCTCGCGATGGTGCAAACTATGTCCATGAGCACCTCGAGGAGGAACAGCGGTACCGCGAGCAGCTTCTGAGCGCAGCTGACGAGAGCTCGATGGACATCCTCTGATCCCCAATCGTCTCGATTCTCTCTCTACCACCATCGTGAGCTCGACATCTCTCCTGACGTCCGCTTTTCCAGATCCACCAAAATTCCCTCAGCATTCAAGCCACGGCTCCGGCCGAACTCCGTTCAAACCCCTGCAATCTCGAACTCAGTCTCATCTGCATTTCCCCACGTCATTCGCGCATCAGGTGCAACTCCTCTTGTCACTTACGCACCAAGGCTTCCGTTTGATGAAGAGATTGCACTTCAGAGGCCGTGAGCAGGGGATGGGGACGACATTTCTAGGCGGCCTTGAAGAGAGACACAATTTGATGAAGTGTTTCCTCCTGGACGGCGGCATGTGCGTGGGCGAGGAAGCACGGTACAGGCGCGCTCTCACGCAGAGCCTTGGCGGCCGGCTTTGGAAATGCGGTCTGCAGTGCCCACACGGTCGCAGGAGCGTTCCTGCGGCCGAGCTCGACATACAAGCTCTCAGCCGCGGAGAGCAACGCTGGTGGCTGACGAACATCGAGCAGATCCAGCAGGAAGGGATGGGTGGTGATGCTCCACGCTGCATCGTCCGGTAGCCTGGCACCGATACTGCTGACGACACTGGTCAGCGTCGTGACGATGGCGAGCGTCAACTGAGCCGGCACGCCGGTGGGCGAAGGCAAGATGAACGGCGGCTGGATGTGATCGTGAACAGTCGACGGGCGCTTTTGGTTGCTAGGTGCAGTGTCAAGATCATGGACCAGACCGACCGCATGCCGTTCGCGTGTCTCTGACGCATGTGCCCGTCCCGAACGAGGATGGAACTTCCACCGCAACAGCGTGAGCAGCTGTTCGAATCGAGGCCAGGCCTCTTCGACGACGCGCTTGCCAACGAAGTCCGGCACGTGCTGCGCCGCCGCCTCGACAAACCTCGCCGCAGCAACCCACACTTGCGGATCCTTTTCGACCAGTGCCGCCTCGTTCTGGGCGTAGAACGCATCACTCTGCGCTCGACCGGCTGCACCGATGGCGATGCGGTCCAGGTCGATGATCGGGGTGAGTTGGGAGGAGCGCGATGTGCTTCCGCTCGAGTAGGATGCGCCGAGACGGGTCATCACGTGCGGCCATGCACTGTTGACGATCGGAAGCAGCTCGCCTGTACGACCCTGGGGAGCCAGCGTCTCGACACCATGCCGCAACAGTTCAAGCACGTGGCTTCGCAAGACTGGCGACGGATGCGTCAGGAACACCGCCGCCTTTTCCAGGATCTGCGCCGCTACCTGCTGGCTCTTGCTCGGCTTGTCCCCCTTTTCGTCTGCCGCCTGTTTGGCCTCCGCATTGCCATCCGCCTCGTCGAATGCAGCCTGCTCGCGTCGACGCGCGGCCAACCAGGCCTCAAAGTCTTCGACCTCGGTCTGCGATCTTTGATCAGGCACTGAAAGCAGCGACGGCCTGGCCTTGCTGGAAGATGATTGCTTCGCCGTTTGTTCCGCTGCCATGGTCTCGAGAATCGAGTCGAGCACCGCCAACAGTCCGCCGCAGATAGACGGGTGTGCATGGAAGCGGTCGAGCGCATCAAGCACCTCGTCGATCGCGTCCTCGACCATCGGCACAACCTCGGAGCCCAGCACGCGGATCATCTCGACGAGCACAAATGGCGCCCTCTGCGCTGACACCAGTGGAAGCACGATCCGATCGCCTTGACCTGCATTCACCGCACCGTCGCCACGCGCAACAGCCGCGGCCCCGCTCTTCGACCGACCGTCGATACCTGCGATAGCGCGCAGCTCCTCGTCAAGACCACTGATGAGACGTTGGCACGCGGAGCCGAGAATATAGTCCGCATGGTCGAGCAAGCAATTCTTGACGTCGCCGTACGCCGTGTTGAACGCAATCTCCCTCATGGCTGCTGCCGACGCGCGGCGCACGAGGTCCGAGCTGGCGGTGGGCGAAGCCGACATGCCGCTGATGAGCGGATAGGCCCCGCGCAGGAGGAGCGCGCGAAAGTTTTGGCCGAGCAGCTTGGAGCTCGAGCCGACAAGCGCAAAGGCGAGCGCGTTCGAAAGGTCAACGCTGCGCTCGGCTTTGACGTATCGGTGCTGCAACGCCTGCTCCTGCTGAGCACGGCTAACAGTTCCGCCGGACACTTTTGAAAGGTTAGCGGCACGCACGAAGCCCAGGTCGAGCGCTGGACCATGTCGCAAGGGTGTGGCGCTTTCGATGTCTTCGGTCGCCAGCGAGATGCCCTTGACTCGCTCAACAAGCGAGTCTGACACGGCCTGTAGGGACACGCCCTCGCCTTTCACCACGTCGTGTTCGCGGCGGATTGCGTCAGCACCTCCTTCAGCCAGGTCGGCACGCGAGAGGACAAGATCGCTTCTTTGCCGGCCAGCTACCGCCTCTTCGGCGTCGCCGTCGAGCATATCCACAACCAAGCCAAACACCTTCTTCCCGAGGCGATGCGCCACCTTGCGTGCACTCTTGCTTGCTGGCGCTGCGTTGGCCATGCCTGCGAAGCGGAGGCCAAGCTCTATGTTGTCGATCCAGCTGCTGATTCCGGCCATCAACTCGGCGGCGACAGCAAGTGACGAAAGGCTCTCGTTTCGCGCATCTTCGCGACCCGTGCGATCTGCACCGCCGGTGCTGATGATCCCCGGTAGTCGGATGGACCGCAATTTGGCAGCCCGCTCGACAAGAAGCGGCACGACAGCAAAGACGTCGCCTCGGTCAGTCTTGGCACCTGTCTGGCGCGCTCCGAGCTCCTGCACAAAGGCGAAAGCGAGCGTTCGTCCAAGCTGGAAAAACATTCGGCTCAAGTGGCGGGAAGTGCTCGCTTCGAGCCCGGCGAATGCGGGTTGCAGTCGCGACCCGACGTGCGCGCCCGGAATATCGCTGCGCTCGTCGACAAACTCCAGCCCTTCGGTCTTGAGGAGCGCGACTAGGCGCAGGATCCTCGAGGGCAGCTCCTGTGCAAATTGCGTCAGCGCAGCTTCTCGTACCCGCGCAGGAGCACCGTTTCCATGTTCTTCTGAACGGGCAAAGGCGAGCTGGAGTAGCGTGTTCACCCGTAATGTCAGGCGCGAGACAGATTCGTCGCTCTGCACCGTGACAGCCGCAGGTAGCGCGTCGAGAGCCTGCATCAGTAACGACCAAAATGCTGTGCCATCCTTCAGCGCCGGTAATGTCGTCGCTCCCTGCAGCGAATGGAAAGCGAATTTTGCGCTCTCGACGACCGAGGTCGTGTTGGACTCCGAAGCGAGATCGACGATCCAGGTCAGCAGGGTGCTGATGCTCGATGTGCTAGTGCCCTCTCCGGGCTTCGCACTGTCAGCCTGCGCACTGGTTCCGTCCAGTCGCGCCATGCCTTGGAGATGGTCATCGAGCCAGGCGAACGAGGTTCCGCAGTCGGATAGTAGCGCGACCGCAAGATCCAGCACCGCCCTTTGGACCACCGTGGGAACGGTAGACGGCAGCGATGTTCCCGGAAGCGACGGCTGCGTGAGCGGCGAGAATGTTCGTAGCGCAAGGTGGATTTGAGCGAGCGTCGACAGTGCCCACTTGGCCTCTTGCTTGAGCGCTCCCTGATTGCTCGTCTCTGCAGATGCATCTGGGTGCATCCCTGGCTCTGCTTCAGCTATATCTGTAACTGCGTCAGACCCGTTCTCGTCGCGGCTGCTTGCATCAACGAGTTGCGAGAGGTCGGTGAGATTGGCGAATGGCGAGCTGTCGGGCATGGATGCGCCATTCTGGCCGCCACCAACCACATGCTCTTCCATGGTGTCGTCGAGGCAGACATGAGACACTGTGGCCCTGAGCAGATCGCCGAGCACCTCGATCGCTGCTGCAGCGACAGGCGCGGGTGTCGCCTTGGGCTTTGTACCGTCTTGCTTGGTTCTCACGCGGCTGGTGGCGAGGCGTGTGAGCGATGAAGTGATTCCAGGTAAGAGTGGGCGAAGGCGGAGCGAGCTCGCCTTGCGATTTGCGAGCTCATTGCTGCCCTGATTCTGGCCGATGCAGTACAGCGGCACCACCGGCGCTCGCGTCGCGGCAGAATCTGCGTCGGCAGGGAGGGGACATACACCGCCGATCCACACAAGAAGAGTCGAGCGAGCTACGGCGATTGCTGTAGTTCGCACCTCGGTCGACTCGGAAGAAGACTCGGCGAGGGCGAAGGAAGTGGATAGGACGAAGCTGATGGCGCCTTTGGCGACTTTGTCCGCTGCAACGTGCTTGAAATGTTCGGGCGTCGGGAACAGGACTTTGTGATTCGTCCGTGTAGATGCCTCGTTCGATGACGCTTTGTTGCTCGTGCTTCGTTTCGTTGCTGGCTTGCTCGGCTCTTCAGCATCGTCCAATGAGGGAAGATCGGAGACACCATCCCATTCCCACTCGTCCGCCGCCTTTGCAGCCGCAGAATCACCTCTGGAGCCGGGAGTCGGATCAGCCTCGAAGCGCACCGTCAGGAGCTCGTTTAGGACTCGCAGCGCAGCAAGCTTCACCTCGTCGCCAGCACTTCGACGTGGTTCCGTCGCATTGGGAGCGGTTCCGACGACTGAGCTCGCGAGGATCACGAGATCGCCCCAGACTTGCCACTTGGATGACGCTGGCGGCGACGATGAGCTGGTTCCCAATGACCAGTCGGCCCACCATTGATCGACCAGTAGTGCCAGCACGTCGAGAATGCTTTCGGTCACTGACTCTGCAAGGCTGCTGATGCCTTTAGGTGCGGCGGTGATCAGTTCCGAAATCGGGTAGAAAACATAATTGACCAGAGACGTCGGCAACGTTATTCGAGTGCGTGACACAAGTCTTGAGGTCGAGCTGGACGAGCCGGCGATACCGTCGTTTGCGATAGAGTCTTGCTCGGATATGACGGCCTGAAGCGTCGACTCGAGGCGACGAAGGCTCGTGACTACCTCCTTTGTCTGTGCAGGCGCGGCGGAACGACCTGCGAGCCAGAGCAGCTCGACGCACACCGGCTTGAGGCGTTGAAACGGGGTCTGTGCCGTACTGGATCCAAGTGGACCTTGGCGGAATGGCCCTGCCGCCGAAGATGAAAGCATCTGCGGCGGTCGCCAATGTTGGCGCTGATATTAGCCGGTGTTGAGGTTGGCGGACAAAGCTTGCACTCGGCAGACTCGAAGGGTCCAAGAAGCTTTTGGTGGAGGCGCAGCTCATGTCCGACATCCGATGCACCGAAAAAAATCACACGAAAATGTGAGATTCCATCGAAGACTGAGTGTGGGGGAAGGCGCGCTCGTGTTGACGCGGTGTTGGGCTGTGTCGGAGAGGTTGTTGGGGTGGGCGCCAAGATCCGCTCAGGACCGGCAGACGAGATGATTCTACTGACACCGTCGATATAAGCCGACCTTGCCTCGACGTTGGCACGACCGCTCCCGACTCATCCACAGACGAGACACGATGACAGCCACCACTGGATCCGCAGCCGAAGGCGCTGTGACGCTGGCTATGATCAACGAGCTGCAGCAGCAGGTGCTGGACAACAACCCGATCTACAAGTACCTCCTCTCGGATGTAAGTGCGCATGGGTCTGTAACACCGCGAGAACGTATTGCTGACCTTCTCTTGGCTGTTTGAACATTGTCCGCGGTGTAGCTGGAGATCAAGATCGTCAGTCCGGGCTTTATCGAGGCGCACGTACCGGTCAGCAAGACATTGATGAACAGCAAGAACATCCTGCACGGCTCTACATCGGCGACGATCATAGACTGGATCGGAGGCATTGTGATTGCAAGCACGTCACCGGACCGCTTCAAGAACCGTGGTGTATCGGTCGACATTCACGCCACGTACGTCGGCGCGGCCAAGGAGGGCGACCTGCTCATCATCCGCGGCAAGAGCAACAAGGTGGGCCGCAACCTTGCCTTCATCGACGTCCAGATTCTTGGGCGCAAGCCCGGTGCGACCGATGACACGGACGACCGCGTCGTTTGCTCCGGTACTCACACCAAGTACGTCGGCTAGATACGCACCGCACACAAACAGCAAAACGTACAGACAGACGATTCCGGCTGACGGACGATGTGCGAGGCATGAATGTGGTTTGCTTGGGTATGTGGGATCTTCCATGGTATCCTGGAGAGCATGAGGGTGGAACAAAGTGCCGTAAGCAGCGCAGCGAACGCCGCTGGACCGGTCAAAAGGGAGCAGTGCGGACTAGGATGTCTGATCTGGCGTCTTGACTTCGGTAGCCTTGCTGGCTTCTGCAGGGTTGCTGATTTCTGCAGCTTTGCTAGCTTCTGGTGCCGGCGCGACGTCCGCTGGGGGAGACGCCGACATCTGAGGCGTGGCCGTGTACGCTGGCAAGGCACCACCCTCAGACTCTTCCTTCTTGGCATCGCCTTGCTGCGCCTCCGAGTTGGCGATCGGGTAGTCTTCCACGGGCAATGGACCCTGTTTCCAGCCGCAGTTGAAGCGGCAGCAGTTATCCGCACATGTCGCGTCCGTACCGTATGCGCCTGTCAATCCCCGCCGCAACAGTGCAAACAAAGTCAGCACGAAGCGCAAGACAGTCAGCCAACGATCCAGTGGCAGCAGTTGTACCATCAATGTCAGACGGGCGGCTACATACGAGTGTTGCAGATGTTGTACTGCACGCTGGCGGCTACGGCCGCCAGACAGCCACCAATGGATCCAGAGAGCACGCCAAGACCGTCGGCCATCTTGATCGAAGTCTGCGAGTGGGTTGTGTTGTGCTTTGGGTAGGAGGGTGGAATGTCGAGTGAAGGATGGGAGTCAAGGCTGGAAAAGACGTGGAGGTGGATGAGTCTATGGTCGGGTTTTGTACCTTTCGCGCACCGCCCGACAACCGGGTTCTTGGCACACCGCTCGCGAGGGGTGTCACGCACATGTTCTACTCTTACTGTACCGCCAACTGAAACATCCAATCAGAAGCACACACCGAACATGGCTATCCGAAGTGTCATGCAAGCATAGCCTTGTGCAAGCCCTGTTTCGCGCACTGCCGAACGGGCGGTGCTTAGCGCGCTTCGAGGCATGTCGGAGCCCTTTCTTTTCGGGCTGGATTTCCGAAGGAACGAAGAGAGCGCGCGGAGAACGCGCGGAGAATGCGAGGAAGGGCCAGCCCTGGCTTTTTTCCAACGCTCTAGCCCCCCGCTGTCAAGCGTGTGTCGCGGATCATCGGCTTCCCCATGTCCACCTGTCTGCATGGAAGCCAACCCAACGCACAGTGCTGCCCTCCCCGCTTGCCCCACTCCTCTTGTGCTCCCAATCGAGACTGTTGTGGCTGCTCTCAAAGACTTCTTCGAACTCAGACTCAAGGCAGTGCAAAATGGACGGCAGTACGCTGCACCAGGTCAGATTGAGCCGAGCACAAGGATGGAGGACTAGAAATACATAAGAGAGCTATGTCTCAGGACGAGATGGCCGAGATGGTTCGCTTCTCGCCACGCAGCGAAGTGATGGGCGACCACGAAGTGCGAGGGTCCTTGGTGAAGGCGTGCGCTGCGAGAGGCGGCGAGCGCGAGCCGCGGTTGGCGATGACAGGCACGTACTCCTCGCCGCCGAGCTCCATGGGAGCCGAGCGCGGCGAGATGGACGACGAGTCGCGGCTGCTGCCACCATTGCTGCTCGCTGCGTCTTGCTCAGCGGCATCGCCGTCGCTCTTGCCGCCGATCGAGCTTCGCGGCGAACGAGAGCGCCACGAAGGCAGAGCAGCGGCGCCCGAGGACGACTGCTTGGGAGAGCGGTGCTGCTCCGAGTGGGCAGAGGAGGCCGACAGTGGCGGCGACAGGCGCAGCGAAGGAAGCGGCAGCCTGCCGATCGAAGGCAAGGGCGCCGGAGACCGGGCCGAGGCGCCGCCGGCCGATGAGCTCGACAGCCTAGGCAGCGTCAGAGACTCGACGTTGCTCGAGCTGCGAGCCCTCCCTGGAGAGGGCGCGTCGTTACTGGGCCGCACAAAAAACCGAGCCGCCTCGCTGATCTGGTGCTCGGCCATGTTCCAGCACTGGCGCGCGGTAGCCCACCACCTCGAGGCGTCCGGGCTCGGACGACTGTACTGGGTGCAGATGAGCAGCGCCGGGAACGCAAACAGGTTGCGACGACCCGTGATGCTGAGCACCGAAAGGATGAGGTGGATGTTGTCCACCGCCGCCTTCTGCTGGCCGCGGTCGGGCTGGGGAGCACCGGCGCGGCGGGCCTCCATAAGGAAGACCGAGCATTCGGCGACGAGGTGCATCTGCGCCCAGAACCAAGCGCGGTGCGAAGCGGCACTCGCCTCGGGCTCCTCGAGCAGACGGCTGGCCTGCTTCATGTTGTAATCGTCAAACTTGTGCTCGACCACCAGCGCCGCAGCCCACGACTGCAGCGCGTCCTCGCCCAGCGTGCTCGACTCGTTCGAGTCGATGACGAGGCCAAAGACGGTGATGATCTCGGCGAGACGAGCAAACGACTTGGTCACGTCGTCGCGCGTCTCGTCGCCCGAGCTGCCAAAGGTGCGGGCAGCAGCCAGCACGTCGGCGCGACGGACGGTCGAGGTCTGGCCTGCCAAAGCGGCGATGGTCATGTCGAGGGTCCAGGAGAGAAGCACGAGGCGCTCGCACATGGCGCGACGAGGCCACGACGACGACGACGACGAAAAGGCATCGCGCCCATAGTTAGCCTTGCGAGCGGCAGGGAGATGGCCTTCGGCGAGGCGGAGGGTGGCGATCATGCGGACAGCATCATTGGAGTACGAGAGCGCACGCTGCAGACGGCCCATGCCGAGCTCGTGGGCGGCGAGGAAGCAGAGGGTGAGCGCGAGCTCGACGTCTGGACGGTCGAGTAGAGTGTAGCCTTCGTGGTCCTCTTCGGAGAGCATGCGTCGGGCGGTGCGGGCAAAGACCTCGCCGTGCGAGAAGCGACGTTCACGCTCGGCCTCGCTGATACCCTGTTCGAAGCGTGCGGCGAGGGCGAACATGGCCATGAGCAGCCAAGCGGGCACCTCGGAGGTGGAGAGGTCGCGGAGGAACGAGATCTCGTCCATGACGCAGCTGAAGGGGTGCATCTGGGAGAAGAAGATGCTGATGAGCTCTCGCCTGCGCTCAGGAGCAACGTCGTCGATGGTGAAGAGGGCTTCCATTCGCGCGCCAGTGTTGCCGATGGACATGGGGCTCGACTTGGAGCTGACCGTGTTGGCACGAACGCGGCCCGAGACGTCGCTGCTGCTGGGACTGGGCGCGGCAGCAGCGGCGTTGTAGCTGGGCGAGCGGCCGTCGGAGGGGTGGAGCGTAGCACCGGAGTGAGCGGAAGCTGGCATGACGGCGCCGGCGGGCGCGGCCTCGTTGGCGACGCGGGCAGTGGGGATGACCATCTTGCCGTTGGCATCCGAGTAGCAGCAGGTGCGACCGCTAAAGTCACAGTTGGAGCAGGGAAGACCGCCATCGCATCGGCGCTTTGCCTTGTGGCAGGCGACACACGCCTTTTGGAGACGCTTGCGCTTTCGGCCGGTGGCTGCGTAAATGGTGGTGCCGTCTGCGGTGACGTGGGTGGTGCGAATGATGGGCTGTTCTGCGGGGCTGGCGGGGGCAGGAGCGGACGCAGCGTAGGTTGGAGGCAGAGGCGAGGAGGGAGAAGGGCCGGCGGAGGGTCGATGCGCCCAAGCGTCGGGGCGATGCGAGTGCTGAGGCGGCGAAATGGGGGCAATGTGGCCGCTGGAGAGGGCACGGTAGGTGGAAGGACCCGCGGTGACCGAGTATGCAGAGTGTGCGAGGTGAGGATGGGAGGGATGCGACGAAGGCTTGTGCTGGTGCTGGTCGCTCACTGCGCCCCATGGGCCAGAGGCGTAGGTGGAGTGAGGGCGAGACATGCCTGAAGATCCGCCTGGAAGCATATGGACTCGAGTGTGCACAGTTGGATGGAGCTGCAAGCAGGACCAAGACGGTGAGAAAGCTGAGGGTGGAGCACGACCGGTCGTGAAGACAGACGGTGGTAGCAATGCAATTAGAATGCTAGGCGGTAGGAAGCGTGTCGGAATGAGATGCCGGTGGTGGTGGAACAGAAGCAGATGGAGAGGGGGGGACACCCGAAAGGGTGCGAGATGTCCGAATGCCTATATACAATCGGCAGGGCCACCACGAGGCGGGAACGCCAAGACTTGATCATAGGCGGTGGTGTCGGACCTGGGATAGGCACGGCCAGCTCAGGTCTCGAGCAGGAGGCGGAAGCGGACATGCGGCAATGCCAAGAAAAAAAGGCGAGTCGCGAACCGACGGACTCGACCCCTCAATCGGACGGGCACGCGCGCAGAGGACGTGCGGCGGGAAACGAGGTGGGGGCCCTGCGGACAACGAGAGGGAGGCGGCGAGACCGGGCAAACCGACCGTACTGCTGAGCCACGCCGTGGACCCACGGAATCCAGCTGCCAGCAGCCGCCCGCGAGCTCAACCCCAAACCGACAAGGGACAAAAGAAGGTGACAACTCATGCGACCCGCGACGGAAGCATCCGAGGTGCCACCAACAGCCAAGACAAAGAGCACGTAGGCCAAGGGATAAGCAAAGAGGCAAGGCACGGCTGAAACCCACGGGCAAACGATGGGGAGGGAAGGCTGCAACGCCGGGCACGAGGGCACAATGGCCAAAAATGCCAAGAAGAGTCCAAGCAATGGAGGCAGAGCCAAGAAGCCAAGGCCGAAGACATGCGGCTGCTCCAAATCCCTTGCGGCTACGCCCGTCCTCACCCTTGCCCCTCGCCATGCCAATTGTCCTCTCCTTCACACCAACGACCTCGTTCAATGAAAGCCAGTCCGTTCACCAGCTGGCTCCAGTTTGTAAAGGAATGGCGACATCGAAGCGGTGCGTGCCAGTGCCAGGCGCATGCCCGAGTGGCGGGAGGGAGGGCGGTGGGTGAAGTTTGCGGCCGGACAAGCGGACAAGCGGGCGGTCGGGCGGAGCTGCAATTGAAAAGGGCGGAGCGGCGGTCGGGCTGCAGCAGAGACAGGCACCGCTGAGCCAGCGTGCGTTTGGCAGGCGCTGCGCTGCGCGACCAAACTTCACGCGGCCCACACTCTGCGGCGCTGGACGAGAGGAAGCCCAAGCGAGCGCACTCCGTCGCAACGCCAAGACCTGCAGCCCCAACCGTAGGCATCCCGCCAAGCCTCGCAGCGAATTCCGAAATCAAGTGCGACTTGAATTGGAATACAATCCGCGTTGCGACCGCTTTTCAACGTTGAGATATGGCACCGCCCCTTGGGCGGATGAGCCGTCCGTCCATCGGGATGGGCATATCGTTGGCGAATCAGATGCGATGCTGGCCCGGGGCCCTAGATATGGATCGTCAAACCACGCTAGCGCACCGCCGCTCCACTGCCGCCTGTTCCGCCCTCGTGCCTCGGATACGCGGGTGTAGGCTAGCTAGGCTCCGCCAGCTAGACATGCTTGATTGCCACCTTGCGAGGCTGGACACCACCTTACGCCCAGCCCAGCCTGCTAGGTGAATGCCGCCTCTTCTAGCGTCCTAGTTAGCCCAAGTCACGTCGAGCTGAGTCGTGGAAGCGTGATTGCGGCCTTGTTCTCGATGCCCGGGGCGAGCGGGAAGAGCACCCGCGAGGGGATGCGGTCAGCTGCGCCAAGCTCCAGATGACGCCCCTACCGCACCGCCCAGAGATGACAAGGCTTGGCACTCGTCGATGGTGTGATGGCCGGCCCCGAATCAGCTCGACCCTCGGCCCCTTCCCGATCGGTCTTCATCAAGCCGCACGTTCTGTCCGCAATCGAGCCACCGTGATTACAGACTGGTCGGGTATGGCACGAGTCAGGCTTAGCTGACCGCCGCCGGCTTCGGGTTCACCCTTCGACGAGTCGCTTCTGACACCCAGAGAGACCCCTCGTCGACCAGCTATCCCACCTCGCTAGGCTAGCTCCAGTCCGATGGAGAATCTCGCTCTTGGCTTCTCCCACTTTATGAGGCAGGCCAGCTACGAGGGCGGCTTTCATTGTCTCGCAGTCGTAGCCACCCAACGATGTCCCGGCGAGAGTCGTTCCGATCAGGTCCTGCACGACAGGGGAACGTGAACGCGGGCCGAGCTTCTTGGCGCTGACCCCTCTTCCCGCGTTGCGGATTCAAGCGAACAGCAAAGAAACAGAAAGCAGACAAAGAAGGATTCGTCCCCGCTCCCACGTTCGCCTCCTCTCGCGCCGATCTTTTCGCCGTCCTGGCACTTGAGCAGTCTCGGACCATCCGCATTACAAAAATGCACGAGGCGGATGCCAAGACCGCCTTCGGATAACCGAGCCTGCGGTTCAGACCGTGCATCAAATGCAGGCCCCTCCTCTCCACTCTCCGACCCAACGCCCGCCCACGTTGGGCTCCCAAGTCGACCTCGGTCCGAATCGCCCCACTCTCTCGGCCCAGAGGACATCGCGGCTTTTCATTCTATCTGTTAGAGTGTGATCTTGCTCGAACCATATCTACCCTCCGCTTCACATCGACTGTCCCACACGCTGCCAAGAGGGTCATACGGATATCAAATTATAGCATGTATATTGTATCTTGGGGAATCTCTAGCTTACTCGGGGATCACCCTGCTGCGCACCAGGCCAGGTACGTCGGCGATGCCCAGCAGGTGCACCGATACGGCAATCACCAGGCCAAGCAGGATGAAGCCCGCCGCAAAACCGGCAAACATGACGCCAAACATGGCGATGATGGCCAAAAAGATGCTGCCTCGGATCGCCTCCCAGCTGAGCCAGCCTGTCTCGCGTCCTTCCAGGAATGCGTTGACTCGCTCCGCCACGACGCCACTGCCCGCCACCACGACGGGCACGCCCGTGCCCGGCTGCGTGGAGGCACCCACGAAGAAAAGGTTGCTGAATGACGCATGCTGGATCGAGGGGCGGAACCACAGCACCTGCGGGATGGTGTGGCTCAAGCCCAGAATCGAGCCGCGGAAGAGATTGAACTTGTCGCGCCAATCGAACGGATCGTTGACAATCTCGTGGTCGATGAGCTGCTCAAAGTCCGGGCGGTTGAGCCGCTTCTTGAGCGTCTCGATCACCTGGCGTCGCGCGCGCTCCTTGGTCTTTTGGAACTGTTCGCGGCTGCGTGCGCCCTTGCTCGGATCCGTGCACGGCTTTTCCGGGATCGAGATGGGTCCGCACGGCACGAGGATCACCAGCGTGTCCTTGCCTGGCGGCGCCGCCGACGGATCCAGCCTCGAAGGCACGTTCACGTAGAACGACGGCTCGGTCGGCGTGTCGCCGTCGCGGAAGATCTCGTCAAACGACTCTTGATATGCATCGGCGAGGAAGATGTTGTGCCCGCCGAGCTCTTCGACCACCGAGTTGAGCGACCAGTAGAACGAGATCGAAGAGCACGTCTGGTCCTTGGACCGCAGCTTCTTGGCGTACGAGGATGGCGGCAGCAGTTCGTTGTACGTCCATACTAAATCGGCGTTGCTGACCACCACGTCTGCCTCGAGCACCTCGCCCGACTCGAGCTCCACGCCCTTGGCCGTTCCCTTGCGCTCGTCGACCACGATGCGCTTGACATTGGTGCTGTAGCGGAAATCGACGCCAAACTTGTCGCGGGCGATGTTCTCCATGGCTTCGACGACCTTGTAGAAGCCGCCGATCGGGTACCAGATGCCTTTGGCGTACTCGGCGTATTGGAGGAGCGAGTAGGTGGCCGGCGCGTCAAAGGGGCTCATGCCCATGTACATGGCTGAGAATGTGAGAGCACGGCGCACGTGGCGAGACTTGAAGTACTTGGTGGTGCGGTCGTAGAGCGTGGCGTAGATGCGCAGGCCTTTGGTCTTCCAAAGCATGGGGAAGAGCTCCGGGCGGAAGAAGGCCCACCAGGCGGACCAGTCCTTGGTGAGGACGTGCGTGATGGACTCCTCGTAATTCTCGCCCGCCTCTTTGAGGAAGGCGAGGAAGTTGGTGAGCGGGTCCTCCTTGTTTCCGGCGCGCTTCTCGAAAAAGTTGAGCGTCTCGCCCATCTGGCTGAGATTGGACGAGAGCATCATCTTTTCGCCATCGGCAAAGTGGATGCGATAGGCAGGATTGCACTGGTGCAGCCGGATGTGCGAGCGGATATCCTCGCCCAGATCTTTGAAGCACGCCTCAAAGATCTCGGGCATGAGGTAGAGCGACGGGCCCTGGTCCCAGCGATGACCATCGTGCTGGATGAGCGAGCAGCGGCCGCCGCCGAAATCGTTCTTCTCGAGCACCGTCACATCGTGTCCGCGTCGACCGAGACGCGCAGCCAGCGCCGTACCACCGGCACCAGCGCCGATGATGATGACCTTCTTGCCGCTCCGCCGCGTTGGCACAGCGGCCGACGAGCTCAGGCGAGACAGCGCAGGCGCCGTGGCCTGCTTCTCCGGGACCTTGCTCATCCTTGGCAACGCTCGATGAAAGGGGGGTATAGGTGCGGATGGTAGTAAGTCCGGATGATCTCGCCCGGCGGTTCTAGGCTAATTACACACGCCAGGAAGACAGTGCCTCGGCAAAGGTGGGATTCTGAGATTCTCGCCTTCCATGCCGCAAACCCTTGCATTCCACCGTGACCCTGACACAACACACCCCTTCTCGGAGTCGCAATCATTGGGTCAGCGCGCAGCCTTTTCACCCGCGTCGAGCTGCACCCTGGCCATCGCATGTAAGCAGGCCGTGCAGCATGTGGAGCTGTGAAAGCGAGGAAAAAGAAAACGTCGCGAGGTCTCGATCGGGAGCAGCATCGGCGTGGAGAAAAAGTGGATGATTTAGATCTCGCTTTTCGGTGCTCTTTTTTTTTTGGGCCGTTGTGCGAGAAGATTTGAGCTTTGGCAGCCAGGGTTCAAAGCGTGGCTCCTTCATACACCGCACTCACACTACCGACTATCTCGTGGAAGCATCTGGACAGGCAGGGACGCACTCCCGATATCGATGCATGCAGCTCGTGGGTAGAGCTCCGACCATTTTGCCGCGCCTCTCTGTCCCGTCGCTGCTCTCGTCGTCCGCCAGCTCGTCGTGGTCGCATCCCACCAGATCATACCAAAGGAACCTCGCAAGCATGGCGCCTACTCCCATCTTGCTCGCTCCAGAGCGCGCTCGAGCTTCGGGCATCACGCTGGCCGACCATGAGTCTGCCTTCCGCGAGAACTCGGCGACGATCGTCATGCCGTCCGCCGAGGCGGCCTTCCTCAACCCTGTGCAGGAGTTTAACCGCGATCTCTCGACGCTCGCTATCCGCACGTGGAGTGAACAGCTGGACGCCGAGAAGAAGGCACGCTTCCTGAAAGCCGCACAGCGAAAGAGCACAACGTCCGGTAAAGGAAAGGGAAAGCGCAAGGGAGCTCAGGCCGCAGCTGCGGCTGCAGGCGATGCGGGCCAAACAGCTGACGAGCAGCCCGATACCAAGAAGGCGCGCGTCGACGAGAACGGTAACGGCGTGGCCACAGCTACGGCTGTCGCGGGCGAGGAAGCTAGCTCGAGCGCCGCCGAGGCGCTCAATCCCGAGGACGACTATCGCAGCTACAGGTTCACGCTGCTGGAGGCGCTGAGTGCGACAGGTCTGCGTAGCATTCGATATGCCAAGGAGATCCCACTTCTGCGATGGGTGCTGGCCAACGACCTCTCGCCCACAGCCGTCGAGGCGATGAAGCGCAACGTCGCGCTCAACTTCCCACCAGATCGTCCCATCGACGAGTGGATCGTCTCCGAGGCCGGCAACGAGGCCACGCCCAACCAGGACATGGACGAGGACGCTCTGGCTGCTTTGGAAGACGAGGCTCGTGCCGGCTCGATCGCACCCGCACCAGCCAAAGACGAAACGGCAACACCAGCAGCCCCATCGAACGAGGCCTCGGTGAGCACGCCTGCAGTTGCAGCTGCCATCCACCCGGACTGCAAGGTGAGGATGAACGCAGGCGACGCCATCACGCTCATGTATACGCACCGCGAGCCGCACAAGCGCTTCGACGTCGTCGACCTCGATCCGTACGGATCGGCTGCACCGTTCATCGACGGCGGAGTGCAGTCGGTTGCCGACGGTGGCTTGCTCTGCGTCACCTGCACCGATCTGGCCGTGCTGGCGGGCCACAACTATCCCGAAAAGTGCTACTCGCAGTACGGCGGTGTATCGGTCAAGGCCGAGTTCTCGCACGAGGTGGCATTGCGCCTCGTGCTGCACACGCTCGCTACATCGGCTGCACGCTACGGACGCTACATTCAGCCGATGTTGAGTCTGTCGATCGACTTTTACCTGCGCACGTTTGTGCGCGTATGGACAGGGCCCGTCGAGGTCAAGAACGTGGCGAGCAAGACGGGCACCGTGTACATCTGCACGCACTGCCAGGACTTCCATGCGCAGCGCTTTGGTCGCGTCACACAGACCACCAACACAGGCAAGACCGGTCAGACCAACGTCAACTATCGCTACAACTCGGCGCAAGGGCCTCCTGTGGGCGAACGGTGCAACGAGTGCGGAAGCCGCATGCATCTCGGAGGTCCCATGTGGCTAGGCGATCTGCACGATGCGGATTTTTGCCGTTCGATCCTCACCAACCTCGACGAGAACCCGGCGGCGTTTGGAACGAGCCCACGCATCCGCGGTATGGTCAGTCTCGCAGCGCAGGAACTCGGCAACGAGGGGCTTTTCTACTTTACACCACCCAAGGTCTCGGGCTTGTTCCACTGCGTCTCGCCACCGCTCGATAAGGTGGTGTCGGCACTGATCTCGGCGGGCTACGAGGTGAGCAGGTCGCATGCGGCGGCCGGATCGCTCAAGACGAGCGCGACAAGAGCACAGGTGTTTGATGTGCTGAGGTACTGGGTCAAGACGCAACACCCTGTGCGGATGGACAACATCAAGTCCAACGACCCCGCCCATGTTTTGCTCGCAAAACAGCCCGAGCGCGAGTACAACTTTGACAATACAAAGGCACCCGAGGTGCTGACGGCACTGGGTGCGGGCGATAAACTCGTCAGGTACCAGAGCAACCCGCTGCCCAACTGGGGCCCTGGAACGGCCGCAAAGGGTCACAAGGGAAAGAAGAAAAGGAACCTCCGTCCGGACGACCTGCAATCCAGCGCGTCGTCCTAGTCTCCACCTTTGACCTGGCTTCGAGATCATTTGTCCACCTCAATTGCAATCCATCATTTTGACGCATTCATTCGGACGAGACTCACTTGCCCATGCTAGCTTCCATCTTGGCTGTCGCATGCCATGCACAGGCGCTCGAAAAGTCGATTTCGTAGATTACAGCACTGATCTGGGCATCCAGACCGATCGAAAGGCTAGGGTACATAAAGCGCACGACTGGCCGTCGAGGAAAGCTGACCTTTCCGAGGCCCGACGCTGCTGAAAGGAGAAAGGTAAGTTGACTGTCCGTGGGGAGCCGTTTTCAAGAGACGGTATCATCGAGGTTCGTGAGATCTTTTATTAGTTCTGTCGGTATGTGGCGGCGGGGGGAGCGTCCTTGTGGTTGTGGTTGTATCGACGGCTGGGACCGCCCCTTGAGCTGTCGTCGTCCGTGTTGTCGGGCTCTGCATTGGTCAAGTGCAACCTGCGCGGCTGGTCTGCCACCTCCTCCATATCGTCCTGCGCATCGACATAGGCAGGCGGGGCCAGACCTCCTACCAGCCCAATGTTGTCGTTGACGGGGCTTCCGTGGTTGGACGACAGACGACGGCTCTGTCTACGAGGCGAGGTGGGGCCGGTGGGAATCGAGTTGTTGTGGCTGTGAGACGTGGAGAAGCTGCCGCGAGCCAGAGCAGCAGCCGCCGCTTCACGCGCACGAGCGTCACGCACCTCGGGAGGGTCAAAGTGGCTGTAGTCGGGACCGGGTGAGCGCGCGGGCGAAGCGTTGGCAGCCGCCGCCGCAGCAACGTTGGCTTCGGATGGCGAGACCATGAATCGTGCCTGCGGGGGCGCGCCGGCGAGATTCTGGCCAACACCGGCGACCGAATATGGCCCGTGAGTGTCCTGCCAGCCCATCATGGGCAGCGTCCAAGGCGCGGGCACGTTCTCGTTGCTTGTGGTCGCATGAGGCGACATGTTGCCGGTCGTGTATGCGTCCTGTGCGGTACCGTAGGATGGGTGACCGGCCGAGGAGCGGCGGTGATGACCGTTGCTGGGGCTCGCGTTGTTGTACAGGTAAGCACCGGCGCCTCCGGCAGCTGCACCCGCAGCAAGCGCACCTGCAGCACCACGGCCGTGCTCCTGCATGTCGGGATGGCCCGAGGTACCGTAGGCATTGTAGGCGTCGTATCCGTCGTAGTTGCCGCCGTTGCCGCCGTAGGCGCCGTGGGCGTTGGAACCCGAGTATGCGTAGCTCTCCGGGTCGTCCTCGTTGGCGAACTGTGCAGGGAGCGTAGCGTTGGTGTGCTCTCGACGGCGACGGCGATTCCTCGAGCTAGCAGCGGCACCGGCAGCAGCACCGGCACCAGCCGCGCCGGCCGCGAAGCCGGGTCCTCCGTAATCGTCCTTGGGGTCAAAGGTGGGCCAAGCGCCACCGCTGTGACCAAGATCGCCCTTTGCGGCGCGTGAAGGACGCTCGCCGAAGCAAAGGAAGTAGGCGTGGCCCGTGCGGGATCTGCGCCTGCTGGCCATGATGCAGATGGTGATGATGAGTGCAAGGAGAGCGAGGCCGCCAACGACGCCGCCCACGACACCGCCGATGAGCGCGCCATTGGAGCTGGAGCGGTTCGAGTTGGAACGGTTGGGCGCGGCGGTGGTGGTGACTACGGGCGTTACGACGGTTGTGACGACGACCTGTGAGGTGCTGGTGCCCGAGACAAAGTTGGAGGTGGTGACGAGGGTGGAGGGCGAGGAGGTGGTGATGACGGTGCTGGACGCCGAGGTAGAGGAGGTGGTAGAGGTGGGAGTGCTCGAGGTGGAGGAAGAGGTGGAAGACGAGGTGGAGGTGGTGGTTGGGGTGGAGGCTACCGGAGTGGGCAAACCGTTGGAAGTGGAGCGGGCTAGAGGTCAGTCACGGTGCACGAGCGGGCAGCCATTGCGGAGAGGGAGTGCGAAGAGAGAGGAATGAATCAGAGGTGGGCTCCCTTGCTGAATGCTTCGGGATCGTCGGGATCGATCGTCTTCAGAATGCTGATACTCACACGAGGACGTAGTTCGGATGGAGCTGGAAGAAGTGGTGGGGGTGGAGCTGGTGGTGGGGAAGGTGGCGGAGGAAACGATCGAGTCCGTGTTGCCCGGTCCGAAAAGGCTGAGGCTGCTCAGTAAGCTTCCGAAAGGGTCCTGTCTGCGTTCCCACACGGCCTCAGCGCGAGGAACAGGGGTGGGGTGTAGAGACATGATGATGAGCGGCAGATGTAGCGCTCGGTTGCCGGATGGAATGCGGGGAGAGTGGGGTGTTCGAAGGGCGGCGGCAGAAATCGAATTTGCACCAGCGAAGTTCCCTGCTTTTTCTAGATAGAGGATGTAGGAGTGGGGACGATGAAATGGAGATGGTGGTCGTGGTGTTGATGGTGGTGGTGGTGGTGGTGGTGGTGG
>AWNI01000005.1:224608-248431 GCA_000517465.1 Moesziomyces aphidis | reverse complement strand
TGCGGAACAAGTGCGGAACAAGTGCGGAACGAGTGCGGAACGACATCAAATTCGCACGCATGTGTCGCCATGGATCTGCAGTCATCCGCACTGTCAAAGCTTTAGTCAATGGTCTAGACTCCGCTGTCAAGCGGCTGATCCGACTCACTGCTCGCACGCCGTCATCCAACGGCGCCTAACGCAACTCCTTCACACAAATCACATGCTCAGCCTTCTCCATGCAGTGTTCCCACGGGCCTAGCTGAAAGGAAATTAACCATCGTGCTCTATGGACTTAGACGAGAGACAGATACGGAAGCGGGTATGTGTAAAGCGGGTCGTCGAAGCTTGTCATACTCGACGCTACTTGGACGAGAAGAACCAGCTCGACCTTGCCTTTGGCGAGTTGTCATTCGCACCTGCACCGCCAAACGCCGCCTGTCTTGCCGCGACCGAGCCCGGCTGGGGTCCAGCCGTGGGTCCGCCGCCGCGCAGCGGCTTTGCGATCCTGCCGAATCCGCCGAGCGGACCTGGCGCTGCCGACGCTGCGGGCCCACGCATCTGGTTCGCCTGGTGCAGCCTCTCCTTGACCGCCTGGAGCTGCTCTTCGAACTTGCGGTTCTGCAGCATGAGCTTCTCCTGGCTGTCCATGAGATGCTGCTCGAGCGCCTGGATGCGCTCGTTCCTCGCCAGCAGCTTCCTCTCGGCAATCGAGACCTCCTTCTTGAGACTGCTGTTCTGCTCCACCAGCTGCTTCTGCACGTTGGTCAGCTGCTCCAGGTTGCGCTCCAGGAACGCCATCTTCTTCTGCTGCGCCTTGGAGTTGCTGTTGCGCACCACGTTGTTGTACTGCTCGCGCGACTCGTCGAGCGAAATCTCGAGCTCGACCACCTTTTCGCATCGGTTCTGCAGATCGCGCATGAGCGACTTCTTCATCGTGTCAAACTCGGACAGCTGCGCGGCCATGGTCTTGCGCACACGTTCAAGCTCGCGCGCCGACTCGGCGAGGTTGCGCCCGCCCTCAACGCCCGCCGTAGTGACGGCAAACGCGCGCTTGAGTTCCTCATTGGTGCTCTTGAGGTTGTCGTTGCTCGACGTGAGCACGGCGATCTCCTTGGCCTTGAGCTCCATCTGGCGCTTGAGGTCGGTGATCTCGCTTGCCTGCGCCTCGCGCTTCGAGGCGTACTGCGACTCGAGCTTCGCCTTGAGGTCCTCGACGGTGACGTCCACGTTGACGTGGTTGGCCTCCTCGGCCTTGAGCGACTTGTCGAGCAGCTCCTCGTACTCGGCCTCGAGCGTGGCGAAACGGCTCTCGAGCTCCTGGCGACGCTGGTGGAGCAGCTCATTCTCCTCATGCGCCTGGCGCACGCGCTCCGTCTGCTCGCGCACCAGGCTTTGCGAGTCGAGCAGCTGTTCGCGAAGCATCGAAAGGTCGTCGGCCGACAGCGCGCCCGAACCGGCGCTGCCGGCATTTTCGAGCTTGGCGAGTGTCTCGCGGATCTGCTCCTCCTTCTCCGAGACGATGCCCTGGTTGAAGTCGGCCATCATCTGCGCCATGCGCTCGGCCTTCTTGCGCTCCTTGCCCTCCTGCGAAGGGTCCTTGGCGCTCTTCGCGGTGTCGGCAAGCGACTTGCGCAGCTCCTCGAGCTCGGCCGAGAGGTCCTTGTTCTGCTCCTTGAGGATGTCAAGCGTGATGGTGGCGTCCTTGTGCTCATAGGTGACGCGCTCGAGCTGCAGCTTGATCTCGTTGATCTCCGAGGTCATTGACTTGTTGTCCTTGGACAGCGAGGCCTCCTGCTCGCGGTAGAATGCAAGCTCCTGCGTAGCCTCGCGCAGTGACGCCTCGGCCGACTTGAGCGCCACCTCCTTCTCGGCGATCTGATCGCTCAGCTCGTTCTCTCTGCGCAGGAACTCGTCGCGCTCGTCCTTGTCGATGGACACCACCGATGGCGTCTCGGGCCGCGACGCAAGCTCGCGCAGATTCTCCACCGCAGGCGTGAGGGGGCGCGACTGGGTGCTGGGCGTCAGAGATGGGGTGGAAGCGGGAGCAGCGGCCACAGGAGCGCCTTGGCCAACGACCACCTTGGACGCGTCGGCCCACTCGGACTCGGGCACCTTGCCGCCCGAGCGCCACGTCTTGAGCTCGGCCTCGAGATTGGCGATGTACTGCTGGTAACGCTCGTTGTCGGCCTTGGCCTTCTTGAGCAGCGCCTTGAGCTCGGCGGGGGAGAGTTCTGCGTTGACTCGGGCCTTGTTCTTGATGCTCTTGGCACGCACACCGAATCGGAGGGTGGAGAGCGTCTCGTCGGCGTTGTAGACGCATGGCGAGGCGTTGACGATGAGCGTGGTGCGCGAGTTACCACCGAGCGACTCTTGGAGGATACGCGTGAGCTTGGAGTCACGGTAGGGAATGTGGGAGGACTTGCCGTCGGTGAGGGCGTTGATGACCATGCCGAGCGCCGACAGACTCTTGTTGATCTTCTTGGCCTCCTCGAGCGTTTGACCGCTGGCGCCGGTCTTGCCGACCTTTTCGGAACCGGCGAGATCGACGAGGTAGAGGTTACCGGTCTTGGCGCTGCCGGTCTCGGTGTTGCGTTGCTGGATGGTGATGAGGAAGATGGAGTGGGATCGAGACGACTCGGCGTTCATGTTGGTCGAGGAGACGGCACGCGCCAAGCCACCCTGGCGCATGATCTCGTAGACGTCGCTTTGGCCGCCGACGTAAAAGTCCGAGAGGCCCTTGACATAGACGCCACGATTCTTCTCTTCGTGCACCTGGAGGTTGTCGTTCTGAGGAGCAAGGAGATCGCGGATCTTCTCCATGTAGATCTCCATGTAGGAGACTTTGACGAGGTACTCGAGGTGGGGCGGGCTGGCCATGATGTTTTCGAAGATCTGCTCGGTGATGCGTGGGATGATGCCCTTCATGTTGTCGTTGTCGATGTCGGAGCCCATCATTGTGAAGGTTTTACCGGAGCCGGTCTGACCGTAGGCGAAGATGGTGCCGTTGTATCCGTTCAGAACGTCGTCGACGGTCTCTTTGATGCCGAATTCGAACACATCGCGCTGCATCGTGTTCATGGGGAAGACGCGGTCAAAGGTGAAGCCACCGGCCTCGGGACCCGAAGTGGATGCACCACGGGTCATCTTGACAAGGGTGCCATCCTGGCTGAAGTCGACGACAATGTCGCTTCCCTCGCGCTGCTCGATGGCGTTGGGCGGACGGAAACGACAGACGACCTTGATGTTATTCGACATGGTGGGCGGCGTGTTGAGAAGGATAGGGAGATGGCGAGACGATGCACCGATTCTACTCTAGGGAGCAGCGGAATGGTTGGAATGCGATACTGCTATCTGGAGAGTCGATCACGCTTGCTTGCAATCGCCATGGGAGGCTCGTGCGGCAGAGGAAGGAGAGGCAATGCACGCAGCAATCGGCTACGTCCTCAGCAATGCTGATCGGGTGAATTGCTGGTGGACTGCAATAGACTTCCGGTGTTGCGGAAGGGTGCCACGATGCCGATACGTCGTAGTGGTGGGTGGTGACGAGGAGGGCGATGAAAGCGATGAGGTGTTGGTTTGGCGAGCTTTCAGAAAGTTGTTGGGTGCGGCGGCCCACGCTGCTGAGCGCAGCGGAATTGCTGTCCTTTGCGAGGCGTCAAAAGTGTTGCTCGTCGATTGTGCGTGCGTGTGTGTGTGCGTTTCTGTGTTGGTCGCGGGAGTGCGCGTGGCCCGCACCGGCACGGCTGAGCAGCAGCGAGGTGAGCTCAAAGTGTCGACTTGACGCTTTGACTCTCGCGCGGAGTTGACGAGGCCCACTGCAAGGGCAGTCGCCAATTCTTAAGGTGTTAGGTCTAGAGCGCTCAACATATTTGCGCCGATTTTCCACGTCGCTGCGCCGCGCGTCGAGTGTTGGTCTGCGCAAACCGCGCAATCCGCAGTGCGGAAAGTGTTGGGCGGTTGAGAGCAACAGCGCAGCAGTTCTCGCATTCCAACCTCCACACTCGACACCTCCTCCACCCATTCGAGACTTCGAGGCTATCACCCTAGCATCTTTTTGTCCAGCAGACGAAACAAGGTGGGCCTCAAGGGCATCTACAATCTCAGAGGGACTCGTTCTGGCGGCCGCCACGTCAACGCCAATCCAGCCGTGGAGCTGCTCCATGTGCTCGTCGCCTGATCTCAAGCGAAACCCTCCCGTTACCGACCCCGACGCGGGAATCGACATAAAGCGGCCGAGGATGCTCACGCCAACGCTGGACGCAGCGCCGTCGTCATCAGAGGCAGGGCCGTCCCGCCTGACACCTCCATCATCATCGTCGGAGACGACGGAAGAAGAAAATGACGCCGAGTCAGACGCCGAGGCGGTCCCAACTGCCGCGCCCATGCTGGGCTTTTCGATCAAGTATCAAGGCACGGTGCTGTCCGTTCGGCTGGCAGAGGACGAGACGGTGGCCGACCTCAAGGCCATTCTGTTCTCCATGACGGACGTGCCGCCGGAGAGTCAGAAGCTGCTGGGCATGGTCAAGGGCAAACAGCCGAGCGACGAAACGCCCCTGGGCACCATCCCCTACGCACCTGCAGCTCTGCGCCCGCGTCCGGCTCGAACGCAAGCCGAAGCATCCGAGACTACAGACACAGCCGTAGATGCAGAGCAGGCGTGCAAGCTCACCGTCCAGGTGACACTGCTCGGCACGCCCGAAGCCGGCCGCTTCAGAGATCAGGTCGCCGGGGGCACGCTCTCGAGCGACGGGGCAGAAACCGTGCAGGACCTCGACTACCTCGGGCTGCCCGAGGCCGAAGCCCCCAAGCTGGAGCCACACAAGAACCCCAAGTATCGCGCCAAGCTCGAAAAGGTGATTCAGCGCTTCTCGGACTTTCCGATCATCAACCCGCCTCGGCCGGGCAAGAAGCTGCTGGTGCTGGACCTCGACTACTGCATCGCCGATACCAAGCGGCTGCTGGATCCGAACTCGCCCGCGTCGCTCGGCGCGCGTCCCGGCCTGCACGAGCTGCTCAAGGCGGTGTATCCGCACTACGACATCTGTGTGTGGTCGCAGACGTCGTGGCGCTGGCTCGAGGTGAAGCTGATCGAGCTCGGCATGCTGGGCAATCCGGACTACCAGATCTCGTTTGTGATTGACCGCACGCCCATGTTCAAGATCCAGTCCAAGGTGGGCACGCACGAGGTCAAGGCGCTCGAGTTCATCTGGCGCCGCTGGCCCCAAGTCTACGGCCCACACAACACCATCCACATCGACGACCTCAGCCGCAACTTTGCCATGAACCCACGCAACGGCCTCAAGATCAAGGCGTACAGGAACGCGCCCAACATGGACACCGAGTTCTTCGCGCTCCGCCGGTATCTGCTGCAGCTCGCGCATCCGTCCGTGCAGGATTTCACAAAGTGCGACCACATGGGCCGCGCATGGAAGCGCTTCCAAGGACCCGAGGTTTAACTTGGCGACCGCGGCTGCCGCCCGTGGCCGCAGCTCGGTCGCGTTTCGCCGGCGAGCTAGCCACAACATACCGTAAGCTCCGCGCGCACTCCAAGGTGCCTGGAGCCGTCCAGATGAGCGCAGCGGATCAATTTCATTTGGTGCATACAAAGCGACGTCGACCATGCTGATCTGTGAAGCGGCGGCGGGATTGAGTTGCCAGACGAGAGAGCGATGTGGCGGTGGTCTGCGCTCGAAGGTGGGTGCATGTCGGTCAATTTTGCAAAGGCGGGGAGGCGCGGTGTGGAAAATCTGTGAAAGGGTGGCGCTGACTCGAGAGCAGTGCGCCGGCATGTGGAGCAAAGAATGGCCTCGGCCAAGCTCGATTCCAGGCCCTTTACAGGCGAGAGAGACAAAGACATTCTTGGCAGGCCGGGATCACCGCTCGGGCCCTATATCAAACGACCACTCACCACCCCGTCTCTTCGGCATTGCCCGCCCTAGCACCATCTTGGCACCATCGATACTCGCAACCGCTTCGTAGAGGGAGATGAGCAGTCACAGCACCATGCATACGCTCGACATCCACTCTGCCACCACCGAGGACATCCTCTCGCTCGAAAACATCCGCTCGGTGCTCATCCGCCTCGAAGAGACGATCGTCTTCCAGCTCATCGAGCGCGCCCAATTTGCGCGCAACGCAAGATGCTACTCGTCGGACGGCTTTCCCGAGCTCAAAGAGCGTGAGGGCTGGAACAGCTCCTGGCTCGCCTGGTTCCTCAAGGAGACCGAAAGCACACATGCCAAAGTTCGCCGCTTCGAAGCGTGAGTTCCGCAGTCCCCGAGGCGCGCACTGATACCAGCGTGGATGGACTATGATACTGATGCAGCATGACTCGCGATGAACAGTCCGGACGAGTACCCATTCACAGACCCGGCGTTGCTGCCCAAGCCCATCCTTGCGCCAGTGACCTACCCAGAGCTCTTGTGGAAGCACTCGGTCAACGTCAACGACCAGATCCTCAAGTTCTACGTCGATCAGATCATCCCAGACATCACAAAGACTCTCGGAGAGGTGCGTTGCTTCTCAACTACCGAGATTTCACCAATTCCAGGCTGATTGACCGCTTCATGCTTTTCTTTGACCCTCAGAACTCTGACGACGGGCACTACGGCTCTTCAGCGATTCGCGATATGGAGGTGCTGTCCGCTCTCAGTCGGCGCATTCACTTCGGTAAGCCGCCCAATACGTCCTGCCTCCACTTCACTACCTCTCGACTGACCGTGCTCGCTGTTTCACTCGTATTGGGTGGTTCCAGGCATGTTTGTGTCCGAGTCCAAGTTCCGGGCGGAGCCAGCAGCATTCATCCCGCACATCCTCACACCCAACCGGGACGAGTTGGCGGCGCTGATCACCAAGCCCGCGGTGGAAGCGGCGCTGCTCGTGCGTCTCGCCGAAAAGGCCAAGGTGTACGGCCAGGACATGGACCGGCCCGGCGCGAATGCCGAGGAGCGCGAAAAGGAGCGCAAGATCGAAATCGACACGGTCGTGCGCATCTACAAGACGTTTGTCATCCCACTCACCAAGGAGGTCGAAGTCGACTACCTCCTCACTCGCCTCGACGGCGTATCGCAGGACAAGATCGACAAGATGCTCGCAACCAACACCTTTGTACACTAGACTACCCACCCCACAGTCGCATACAGACATTTCGTCACATCGTTAAGGCACCGACTTATCTTTCGAAGGCTGGGGATATAGATACGCGCTTAATGTGGCACGGAGGGTCGAGGTGGTGGTGGATGGGGTCACTGTTTCGGCGGAGGGTATCCGTATTGGCCTCCTTGCGGAGGACCGTAACCGTACTGCTGGGGCTGCTGTGGGTATCCCTGATGACCGCCGAAACCACCTGCTACCTGGGGCTGGAAGCCTCCGTCCTGTTGCGTCTGCCACTGGCAGATGTTGCAGTAGTAGATGTGCTTGGTCTTCATGGGGATGAGCGGAATCCAACACAGCTCGAACCACGTGCGTGCCTTGGCCTGCACTACCTGCGCATTGTTGCACCGAGGACACACGCGCGCCGACCCATCACCCTCCTGCTTGATCTTGGTCGGACACCCAAAGATCACGGGGATGAAGAAGCAGAAGTCCTGGATCACCCAAACCGCCAGAATGCACAACGGCGTCAGTAGGCCGTTCGAGCGCCAACCATTGGGCAAGAAGAATCAAGGACGACTCACCATGGTTTCGACTTAGATCCGAGAAAAGTGGCTCGTTTGTGGTGTTGGGTGGATGTGTTGGATGGCCCTATGCAAAGCGAGTTGTTGGCGAGATGAGGGAGCCGAGATGGTGGTGGAGCGTCAAAGTGGATGCGGGTGGCAGTGTGTCCAATGGCAACCTCCACTTTGCATTGCGCCGAGAAGCGCAGGCGGTGCACCGGGACTTTTTTTTTGGGCTGCTCTCCAGCCGCCTGTGGAGGTTATGCTATGACACTCTGTAGTCGTGCGACACCCCACCCAACCCGCATGGTTGATGCCATCCATCGCACCTTCCCCAGTCCAATGTCCCGACTGTACCAACTGGCGGCGTGGTCGTGTTCGATGTGTGTGCGCATTTCGCATTGCTACGATGAGCCCGATTGCGAGCTTCGTACGGAGTGTTGTGGGCGTCGGAATGCAGTGGGGCTGCTGGGATCGGCACGCTCGGCTTGATTTTTGACGTCAGCCCACAGCTGCATCGGGCCGGTCTATCAGACCCCACCTCTTTCCCCTCAGCCATATTCCAGCTTGTAGGACCGCTCTAACGCTCTCATTGCCACCATCGCAGCTCTTCCAGAAGATCTTTGTTCTCACATCCACACGAGGACCACGCGAAAGCCTCAAAGCATAGCAGAATGGTGGTGGTGGCGGGAGCAATGCGACACAGCCACGCGCGCAGCAGCCGCCCTTCCAAGAAATTTCGCCAAGACCCCTGACCTTCCTGCCTTGGACGACCACACGCTGGCTCACTCGCGCCCACAAAGCTGTGAGCGCCCGCTCGACCTGAGTGATCCGGTAGTGTTACATGTGAAGCACTTGTTTGATCTGATAGTGTTACATAGTTCCCAATGCATCTCCCACAAGGCGCCGTTGTCCGATCGGCTGTGCCGGGGATGCTCCTATCGGGGATCTTGCCGCTTCTGCCCGCATCGGGTATCCTCACTGACGTATCCGCTCTTGCCGCGCATCAGGATCGTCCTTTCGTGCACGTCTGTGCGGGCTGCTGCCGCTGTTCGCAGCGGAAGATGTTGCTGGTAGCCGCTCCTTGCTGCCGCTGGTTTGAGTCGTGGTTGAAGTTCTGGCGCGCTTGACGCCTCTCACCTCCACCGTTGAATCCCGCGGCGAGGAAGATCGTGCTGTGCCAAAAAAGTCGAGCTTCTTCCGCTCGGATCGTGCCAGGTCTGGCGGAGGCGGTCGAGGCGACTGCTCTGCTCTTGGCGAAGCTGTGCCAGCTGAAATCGAAGTGCGAGCGCCGTTTCGAGTATGCGATACACTGCCCGACCTTGAAGGTGACGATGTAGATGGTGCAAGTGGTGGTGCGGCCGCCACTTGATGTGGCTTCAACCTCGGCAGTCCCGTATGTGCGGCCAAGCTGTCGACGTTCTCAGCTGAACCGTCTGCCGGTGATTTGGGAGCTGGCCGGCGGGATGCGGCAGACCTTGCTTTCGCTTCTTCGGCTTCAGTGCCGGGCAAAGGTCGGGAGAACTCCTTCAGGCGCGCGAGTCCATCGCTCGCGCCGTCGTCGATCTTTCGAGGCGCCACCATGGGCCGTAATGTTGTGCGTGCTTCGATGCCCGCAGCTTCCGGAGCGATCTCGATGCCAACAGCCCGACTCCGACCCTGCGTCTTGAATCCAGAGATGGGTCTTCCATTTCGCGGCGCCGTGAGCTTGGCCTGTGCAGCACTGCCGGACCTTGCCTTGTTGAGCAAACTCTGCCCCTTGGTAACGCCGCCGGCACTCGGACCTGTGCCGAAGCGCCTGATGCTGCGCGCTGTCTTGGCCATGAGCGGACGATCGCTCACGACAAGCTTCTTGGCGTCTTTCTCCGCACGGTGCTGCGCGTACTTGTCCTTGATGCGCTGTGCGGCTTCGACCTTGGCTTGCTCGATCTCGCCCTTGGTGCGGAAGTACAGCTTGCGCCAGCTCTTGGGCTCGCGTGGCGCAGCCGCGCCTGCGATTGGCTCGCTGTACTTCTTGCGCAGCTCGAAGAAGTCTCGCAGGCAGTTGCGTTTCCAGATCTCGTCTGTATGTCCGAGCAGGTGCGGCGAAGCTTCCTCGAGCAGGATCAGTTGGTCGATCCGGCATTCTTCCAGAATTGGCGCGGCGTTGCGGTACGGCATGTCGCCCAGGTCTTGGACCGAAGAGATGTTGCGCATGATCACGCGCAGGCACATCGAGTACAGGCTCGGTAGGCGCCGAGATGCTGCGTCGGTTGCGGGCTCATGGCGCCGCGTGGGAGGGAGCGGTGCGGCAGGGTCGAAGTCGTCTGGCAGTTCGTCGGGCTGGCCCCAGTTACCCTGCACCTGGTACGCGGCGTCCTTCAGGCCCATCATGCCCGCAGGCTCGGGAGACCGCCGCCAGTCCTTCATCTTGTCGAGGCCAAAGTCCAAGCGGGTGTTGACAAGACGAGCGGATGGCGGTGCGGAATGCGAAAGACGTGCAGCGGTTCTGAATCGAACGTCTGCACATCAGCTGGACGGTGGTGCGAACAACATAGTGGCGCTGCTTGCGCTGTTCCAGTGTCAGGTAAAAGAGAAGATGTCGGGTAGTTGTCAACGGGTTTGTCCGAGCAAAGGCGCTCGAAGGAGGTATGTCGTGCTGCAGTCGAGTAGTGAGCGGAAGTCATCCAGCAACGCTCCGGTCGAGCTTCGTAAATTTCGCGACTCGCCACCCCGCCCGCCAATTCTCCACATGTCGCCCTCGGACCAACTCAACCCCGCGCACATCCTTACTTCTCCCGCTCAAACCGTCCAAGCACCTCTTGTGCACGCACATGGCGGAATTGAACGATTAGACACATCCAGATTGCAACTAGAGAAAGTGTTCAAGATGCTCAGAGCATCAGAGCAGCAGCTTGGCCGCTCTCGGCCTTTTGGCGGTACTCGTCGCGCGCTCTCTGCATGGTGCTGCGTACATCCCTGCGCGCCAGAGCGTCTCGCACCCAGAACAGCAGCGCATCGTCGTTCTCGGGCACGAAAAAGCTGCTGAGCGCACTGAGAATCGTCTCAAAGTCCGCATTGGGCTGCAAGATGACGCCTCGGTGCGCCCAGATGATGGCGACGGCCACGAGCGTGATGACGTCCTGCCCGTCGAGCAGCCAGGCATCCCAGACGCGCAGCTGCGTCTCGAAGGGGATCGAGTTGGAGAACAAGGTGATGTACCACTTGGTCGCATACGAGCTCGCCACGATCATGTGCTCGTCCAGCGTCGCCGCGATCTCTGGCATGTACTTACGCAGCAGCTGGTCCTGGACGAACAGGTTTTCCACCAACCCTGGGAATCCGGGCGAAAAGGTGGTGTGCAGGTTAACATGGTTGTGCATCGCCACCATGGCTGCGTAGGCGCGCTCGGGGCTCAAGTAGCAAAGCAGCGTCGCAGCGATGGGACCCATGCCTTGGCAGTAGGCGCACTGCTCGCACAGCATCGAGAGCGCATGCAGAACGTGGAAGAGCGATCGCTGGCCCTGGCCATAGCGCGTGTGGAACTGGATATGCCCAGAAATGGTGCGGGGCACGTCGAGGTCGATCTGCACGTCGTGTGGACTAGCCGTGTGCTTGAGCCGCTCAAAGCTCTCGTCGTCCGATTGGGTAGCCGCCGTCTGGATGTGCGGCTTGGCGAGTGCGTAGCTCCGCCGTCCTTCGTCTGTCTGCCGCCGACGCTGCAGAAGCGCCGACCAGGCTGCAGCGCGCCAGCTGTCAGGGATGCCCTTGAAGACGCGTCGCCGCAACCGCCGGTCGATGCCGTTGGCGAAATCAAACTCCACCGCGTTCAAGCCGGGGTCGCGGTCCTTGACGGTAAGCATGCGCGTCCACTTTGCGATTCTCTCCTGCTCGCGCTGACGGTGAGCTGCATCGGCTGCGGCGCGCACTTGTTGCACCTCGTGCGACGGATCCGCATCCTCGCCGGCTTCGTTTGCGGCAGTGGCGGGCGCTTGGGACGTGGCAGGGTGCGCAAGGCTGCTCGGCATGGGTAACGGACGAGAGGTACGCAGCTTGGCGGCTTTGCGTGGAAAGGAAGCGAGGAAGAGGCTGCTTGACAGCATCGTGGCTTTGTGGTGCACATTGCCCGGAAGGCCGGAAAAGAATCCGTAGCGATCGATGTTGGCGATGGTCTCTTGGCGCTTCTTGTCGGCGACGGCCTGCCGACGTTCTCGCTCGTTCGTCGAGAGGAAGGTTCCTTTGGAGACGGCGGTGTCTGCGAGCGGAGCTGCTACGACTGCTGCGCGACCATCAGCATGTGGTTCGGCATGTGTACTCTGAGACGAGAGCTGCGAAAGGGCACTGCGTGTGCTATCGCTATTGTTCAAACGCGGCGGTACATGGCCGTTGATGCGGCCATTGGCCTGGCTCGCTGCGGCGCTGTGACCGGCTTTGGAGAAAGAGTCCGGCTGCACGATTTGAGGGGATGCTTGGGTCGGAGCAGAAGGCTCGCCTTGTCTGCGAGCTGGTACGAGGCTGCTCGGACGCGAGAGTGCCGCTTCTTCCCAGGCCGACAATCCGTTTCTCTCTCGCGTGTATTCCTTGCCATCCGAGAAGCCGTCGTCGGGCACGCCAGCCATGGAGAAATGCGCATATGTTCTGCGTACAAACTCGGCATCCGCTTCGAGCGGTGTGGTGAACTGGTTTGCACGCCATTCGGGCGTTGTTGCCCCCTCTTGAGGAGCCGAAGATCGGCGTATGCGGGGCGATTCAGGGAGTGGTGGAGCCAGCTTCGTCGAGCCAGAGGCCTCTTCTTCGCCCAGATCGGGAGAGGAGGGGGCCGTCTTCGGCCGCAGTCGACTGGGAATAGCGCGGAGGGATAGGGACCTGGAATGGGTCTTGCCATGACCCTTTTGGGTGCGACTGGCCGTCGGCACGTCCTGATCCGCTGTCATGATATGTCGTTTTGGCTGAGCGCCAGGGGAATGAGGAGAAGGTACCGATGATGCCTCAACACTGAGCCATCTCTTGTAGAGGTCGTCAAGATGTCGAGAAGATGATGAGGATCAAAGGTCGAAATGCGTGTTTGTCCTTCTGCACCCGATAGTGGAGCCTGAGCCCAGCTGAATGCGCTGATCGACGAGCCCTTCCACGAGGGAATGAGTCAAGGGCGGAGTCGGGGCTCCTTACGACAGATGAAGAGGAGGGCGGCGTTGCGGCTTGAGCGCCATTGTTATCTGTGACTGTTTTCGGGGGCCTGAGCGGGTGATGAGGGTAAAGCTAGCATGATTCGCGCATGGTGGGAAGGCGTTCCATTCTGGACACCAACACCAAGCTGTCCATGCAGGACCCTCGAGCGCACAGGCTCGTTCCGTGCAGCCGCACGCTACCCGCTGCAGTGAGGCCACATGGAGCCCATCGGCCCGATGACCTTAGTTGGAACGCGTCGCAATCGCGATCCGAAAAGCGTCGCTGTGGAGGCGCTCGCCTCGGATTTAGCGATTGGCTGAGCCAGAGGTGCGAGGCAGCCAGCCAACCAGAAGCGAGCGAGTGCGTGATTTTTCCAGGAGCGAGAGAGAGGCTCACCTCGAGTGGCGGTCGCTGGTTTATCTGATTTTTCGACGATTGCGAATACGAGGGCGAGCGTGACGGTGCGGTCTTTTGTGCGGTCTTCTGCACGGCGGCGGCGGCGGCGGTTGGATTATGGCTCGCCGTGCTCCGAGAGCTGCTGCAGAAGATGTGACTGGACTTCACACAATCACAACTGCGCAAGAACATTTCGCGATCCCCACCTCCGCCATCCATCCGCCTTGTCAATCGTGCACTTCCACTTCACACTCGACGGGTAGCATAACACTCTCCACCTCTTTCCCGTTGCCACGCATATCCACAATGTCGCAGGCTGCCGATGCCAGTCCCAGCAACCTGGTCGAGGTTACCTCGCCAGAGCACTTCACCGAGATCATGCAGAAGGATCTTACCAGGGTCTCGCTGCTCAACTTCTATGCGCCATGGGCCGAGCCATGCAAGCAGATGAACGAAGTCGTCCGCGAGATCGCCATCAAGTACCCGCAGGTGCTCTGCCTTGTCATCGAGGCCGAGACGCTTCCCGATGTCTCCGAGTCGTTTGACATCGAGGCAGTCCCCTCCTTCGTCCTGCTTCGAGGACACACGCTTCTCTCGCGCATCAGCGGCGCCAACGCTTCCGCACTCTCGGCCGCCGTCGCCACGCATGCAGCTCCCGCTCGCGCCAATGGCACTGGCAGCGTCTCCAAGACCTCTGCTGCGCCCCGAGCAGCCGCCGACACGTACGATGCCGCCAGCTCAACGCGCAACGGCTCGACCCTCAACGAAGAAGAGGAGGAGGACGTGGTGCCAGAGACCGAGGAGGAAATCTTTGCGCGATGCAAGAAGCTCATGGAGCAGAAAAAGGTCATGCTCTTCATGAAGGGCGACCCGGACACGCCTCGCTGCGGCTTCAGCCAAAAGACGGTCAACCTCTTGAGACAGGAACAGGTCGACTTTGGCCACTACGACATCCTCAAGGACGAAAACGTCCGACAGGGCCTCAAGAAGCTCAACGAGTGGCCCACATTCCCGCAGATCATCGTCAACGGCGAGCTCATTGGCGGCCTCGACATCCTCAAGGAGAGCATCGAGAGCGGCGAGTTCCGCGAGATGCTCGAGGCTTGATTCCGCTTCTCCTCGCGCATTTGGCCCTTTGCAATGTAACACTAGTATAATTCTGCCTCCGTATAGACCATCGGCTCCCGATACGTCGCATGCCACAATGGCTCGTGCCACAAGGTTATGCTTGAAGTGTGGAGAAATGGCGGCTCCAAGTGCGCGGTGGACCTGCATCTGGTTGGCACTTTGACAGTCCGATCGGTTCCACGCGGTGGTAAGGTGGAGTTTGGTGGGTTAATCGGACGCTCGATCCTTGCATGCTCCTTTACTTCGTCAGGTGGGGGTCGGGCCTTCCGCGTCTGCCACAGTGGGGTTGCCTTCCTCGTACCCCTGAGCGGATGTTCCATTGTTCACGCACGTACTCGGCAGCTTCAGTGGGCTGTCGAGGGTTGTGTCCAAGGTATATGAAGGGATACTTTTCGCATCTCTTTACGACCACTTCCCCGTCCAACCTCTCCCAGATCACCCAAAATGAAACTCTCCACCGTCTCTGCTGCTCTTGGCGCTCTCGTTGCGGGTGCCACGTTCACCTCAGCCGTCGCTCTTGAGGCCGCCACCGCTGTCAAGGAGTCCGTCTCGTGGAGCGAGGTCAAGAACCACCACGCCAAGCACTGGAAGATTTTCGCCCAGCCTCGCGGTACGGATCTACTCACCGTCAAGCCATTGTACCACGGATGCAAGACTCTCGACGTCACCGCCGAGGTTCGCGACGAGGTGCTCAAGACCTTCCAAAACAACAAGGACTTCGAGTTCGTCCAGACTGACAAGAACCACATCCTCGCCAACTGCATCAACTGCTCCGAGTCGATCCTTGGTAACTACTACTACACCAAGCTCAGCAGCTACATCGACTGCGCTTACTACGGCGACAAGAAGCTTCCCAAGGGTGACGAAGACGATGCCTAGAGGCTTCGTACACTGTGGCCTTGGCTCGAAGCTACCTTTCTGAGTCATTTTGCCTTTGACTTCTCGTCCACGTTTTCGTCTTCCTTACCTGTCGTCTTTTGCGTTCTCAGTAGAGACATCATTCCTCTTCCTCTTTTGAGATTCAGCTCTTTTACCTCATGACTATCACCGGAGATCGCTTCGCATGCATGAGGAGTGTGTCAGGCAATTGAGTGGTTCCAGACAGCAGCGAGAGGCAGTATACAGTACAAACGACCCGTAACGACTCTCGGAGAGCAAGGGGAAGATAGATTGCAAGTCTCACGAGGGCTGGCGTCATCCTCGAAGGAAGATGCCAACGCCGACAGCGGATTCATCTTGTTCGCCTACGGCCGCTTTGGCAGCCCCGTCGATTAATCAATCGCTCTTCCAACAAGCACGTTCCCTTCCTCTATCGAATCTCCAAGCGTTACCAGTCCGCTTGTTCTTTTGGCATCGCATGCATACGCCCATGACTTCTTGATATGATATCTACGATCGAGTATCGAATGTACTGTATCATAGGTGTTGTCGCTCTTAGCCATCGATGGAAAACAACCTCTCACCCACCGTGATGCTGCCAGAACATGTTGCACAGTATGCGTCCCAACAGATGTGACATCGTCCAGGCAGACGGATGAACGCAGGAGCTAGACGCAGTGGTGTACGGTGGGTCACTTCCGCGGGGAGCGCTTTGAGAGGCGATGACCACATGATCACGTTGGGCGACGCCACTGCATCGATGAGCACAAACAATCCCACCGGGACTCAGCAAGACCGATGGTGGCAACCCCGACCCCCAAAAGGAAATGAAGGAGCCTGGGGCTGTGTTGACTGCGGACTCATCAGTGACGGCGGGATCGCACTGAAGTTTGGTGGGGCATTGTGGGTGAAGGCGACGATCGCTTCATCTGCTTCACTGATGCTGTGGGGCACGTCCCCCCAAGCTCAATATGCCGCTGCCACCCACATGGGATCCACTTTCACCCACATGAGATTCACGCAGGGTCGTTGACCGACCCTTCAGCACAACAAGTGGGCTGCTCAAGGCTTGGCCAAGCGGCGCAGCCAAAGTACAAAAGGGCGCTGATTCTGACCCGTTCGTTCTTTCCATCCTCACCCTCCGTCCTATCCTTCGCCCACTCTTTTTACACATCCTACTCTCCAGCCTCGAAATTATTCACGATGAAGTTCACCACTGCCCTCGCTGCCCTTTCGGCCATTGTTGGCAGCGCCATGCTCGCCGAGGCTGCGCCCTACCAGGTGAAGGCCGTTTCTTGGTCCGAGATCCAGCACAAGCACGCGCACCACTGGAAGTTCTTCACTCAGCCCCGTGGTGTCGACCTGCAGGAGCTGCAGGAGGCCAAGCCCTTCTACGGCCACTGCAACACTCCCAAGGCCTTCATCTCGAACCGCAAGGCTATCCTGCACACCTTCCTCAACAACCCGGACTTCGAGTTTGTTCAGGTTGACGACAACACCATCTACGCTAACTGCATCAACTGCTCGCCCCAGATCATGAGCAACTACTACCTCACCAAGCTCAGCAGCTACATCGACTGCCACGTCCTCGACAGCAAGAAGAACTAAGCGGCCAACGACCCCTGTCTCTGGCCACCTCTGTCTAAGCCGTGTGCCAAGAATCCCATCGGTCGCCGCCGAGGCTGCTGTTCTTTCGATCGCTGCTTCAACATCGTCGCTCCAGAGTAGATCCCCTGTTCCCCATTCTTCCACGCGCAATGTCCTTTACTTCCTCGTCACTTATTTGTGCCGTTCCCTCACCCACTGTCTTGAGTCGAGTGGCGATTGATAACGATGGATTTTTGGAAAGTGTGTGTCTGAGCTACAGCTTCCAAATTTCGACGCCGCTCCAGTCGTCTCGCGACCAAGTGGCGCCGTCGCCAAGGGTATCAAAGATCTTGCGAATACGCTTTGCGGGGATCTGCTTCAAGGGAAGGTCGAACTCGTCGCGTGCAATCTGCAGAGCGTGGTCAATATGAGCGGGGTCGCGGCGTTCGAGTGCCAACAGGATCGTGGGTTTAGCATCGGTCTGGCGTCGATAGAAGTGGGAGATGGTCGATAAGAGCGGTCGAATGAGACCCGGCTCGTAAATCGTATCGGCGGTGACGATGAGATCGAGACGCGGCTCACCAGAAGTGCCAGAGGACTCGGTTGAATCCATCCCCGAGATTGTGTCCCGCAGGCTCCCAGTCTTGCACTCCTCAGCTGCTGTCCAGTCGAGCTTGCACACGCGAATCTGTTCCGGATCCGCATGACCCTCATTGACCAGCTGGCACAGCCCGGCATCAATGTTGGGGCGCAGAACCGAGTCGAGCACAGGCTCGATATCGGTGGCTACCACGTCCCAACCGAGCCGAGCCATGAGCAGCGAAAGGAGCCCCGTGCCAGAGCCGAGCTCGAGCATCCTCTTGCGTTTCACATTACTGGCGGTCCTCAGCTGGGGTTTGGCATACGTGTGCAGCAGGAAGGCCGACAGGACCTGCGATGAAAGCCAGAGCGAGGAGCCTGTACTGTTCGTGTCATTTCGCTGCACCAATTGAAAGGCGGTGTCGATGCGCGGAATGCGGTAGACCAGCTCGGAGAGATGCTTCGTCTGATGCGCAGGCAGATTCACCGCATCCTTGTAGGCTGCTGCGGTATCGATGACATCATCGGTCTCGAAGTCGCTATCACTGCCAGTGCTTGTCGTAGGTTCATCGGGCTCTTCTCCTTCTGCTTGCTTCGCTGTCGAGCGCCGAGTCGTCTTCCGTGCCATGCTTCTTGCACAGCCCGACGTGATTGTGAGGTCAAGGGGGCGCTGGCCTCTGCACAAAATGAAGGGCCTTGCAGATGTGGAGTGGCGGGGGTCACGTGCCGCAGCGTGTTGGAGGTTGAATTGTAGCGAAATCTCGCGTTAGCCAAGAGGTGGGGCAGCCAAACGCGTCTTTTGATTTTTTGGAGAGAGCAACACCCAGCACTCGACTCGATGCAGCTGCTGCTTAGCGCGTCTCTCGCCGCCTCGACTGGCAATTTCCACGATGGCGCCCGCGCCGAGTCGCAGCGCCGAGTCGCAGAGAACAACACCTCCGCTGCCCTCAATTTTGGTCAATCGGCCGGCAGCGCGGCTCAGCCCGAGTCCATCATCCACGCCCGAGCTCGTCATTGCCACCACCGCCTCTTCACCACCAACCGCCATCACCGTCATATCGACTTCGACAACCTGTCTGTGTACGCGCAACCTAATCGACACACTCGACCAGCTGGCACGCTCAGTGCATCCCCTCGCCCGCCATGACGTCGGCCGTCAACCCCACGTATCCAATGTCGTCCGCGCGTGTCCCGCCCGATGCAGTCAAGGGCAACCGTGACGGCAACTACTCTTCCTTTCCCGTCGTCAAGATTGACGAGCTGCTCGGTGTCCTCTCGGAGATGGGCCTGTCGATCTCGCCCGAGGATCTCCAAAAACCACAGGGGCACGTAGCGCACCGCGTGTTCGTCGCCTTCCTCGAGTGTCTTTCCGGCACAACAACAGAGATGATGGATGGACGCCGCCATGAGGCGCTCGCTTCTGCGGAGTACAGCGAGCTCTACGAGGATGGTCTCCAGATGCTCATGTTCTTCCGCGAAGTCAAGGACATGATGAACGCCGCCACGCTCTACGACTTTACGCTCCAGGACCTCACACGGCCCAATCCAAAGCGCTTCCGACGCCAGATGTCCGCGCTGGTCAACTTCTACCGCTTCCGATCCGACCGCATCGTCGAGTTCGAGGAGCTCGTCACCGGGTCCGAGGATCTGGAGAACAAGCGCAACGAGATCGAGGACGACATCGACCGCCAGCGATCTGAGCTCGCGCGTTTCAAGGCGGAGCGCGAGCTCGATGAGCCCAAGGTGAAAGAGCTGCAGCGCGTCAACGCCGAGATCACCGACGAGCTGCTTGCAGCACGCAACCAGCAGAAGGAAACCATGGAGGAGCTCGAGGAGCTCAAGAAGCGCAAGGACACGCTCGCCATCAAGCACGCCGAGCTCGCCCAGGACAAGTTCCAGATCTACGAAAAGATCACGTACCTCGAGGCGCGCGTCGTGTCGAGCCCGAGCAAGATGAAGAACAGCGTGCGCGAGCTCGCCGAGCAGCTCGACAAGGACACACTCTCGCTCCAAGAGACCGTCAAGAAGGTCGAGGAGTTCAAGCGCAACCTCGAGACGCTCGACACGCTGAGCAACGACCTGGACGCGTGCATGAACGCCATGCACGAGGTCAACCTCGAGATGGTCAAGGGCAAGGAGGAGGTGCAGAACCAGGCGGACCTGCAGGCGCTGTCGCAGGGCATCACCAACCAGCTGGCGTCGCTCAAGCACTCGCTCGAGATGACCGAGTACGAGATGAAGCGGCTCGAGGACAAGCAGAACCGCAACCGCAAGAACCTCATGGACATCACCGACAAGCACACCAAGCGCATGGACAACCTCCAGGCCGAGTTCGAACACGCCAAGCAGGAGCGCAACCGCAAAAACGCCACCGCCGACGCGAAGAACATCGAGTCGGAAAAGATCGAGGCCAAGATGGCCGAGCTCGAAGAGGCCTACGAGGCGTACCAGAAGAAGATGGTGCGACAGAAGGATGCCATCGAGACGGCAGTAAGGTTGTACATCAGCACGCTCACCAACTCGCTCCAGCTCGAGCGCTTCCCGGCGTAGCCCGGCGTAGCTCGGCGCAGCATCTCGGCTGGTCTCTGTCCACGATTCGGTATACCTCGCGACTCTGTACTTGTAATGCACACTTTGTCTTTCTCCATGCCTCTAAATTCCGGTCAGAGAAGTCTGTCTGTGAGGGTGCGTTTGGGAGATGCGGAGGGCGCGCACGGTTTTGACTTCGGCCATCGAGAGGCGCCACGAGATGCCTGACGCTACGGCGTTGTGGTAGAGGTCGGCGTCGTGTTCGGATGCGTCGAGGTTGAGCACGTAGCTGATCTGCTGTAGCCGCGTGAACCGGTCTCGGATGGGCAAGCTGGACTGGGTGGTGAGGAAGCCGATGAGAGCGCGCAGGTCCTTGTCGAACTTGAGTGCGCCGAGTTCGGTGAACCTCATGCCCGTCACCATGGCTTCCCATGGCTTGAGCAGTGCATCCAGTGCCATGCCCACGTACGTGTCGAGATTGGCCTGGGAAAAAGTGCCTCGGAAGTGCACGAGCAGGAGCTCCCAGGACTTGACGAAGCGGCGTCGAACCAGATCGCGCGACTCTGCATCCGAGTATCCCTCGTCATCCAGCACGTATGACACGTCCCTATACGTCTCGACCAAAATTCCGCGCAGCCTCGGCGCCGTGAGCTGCGTAAACATATGCTCGATCTCGGTACGCAGCGAAGAGCGAAAGCGATTCACGAGCTGACCGAGACTCGCCACCGCTGCCGATGCCTCGTCCATCTCTTTGGGCTCAAACAGCCTTGCGAGAGACTGCTCGTTGCCCACCTCGGCCAGGACGCGCGACATGTAGTGCGAACTGACGTCGAGCACGTTGAGATAGGTGATGAATACGGTGCGCATCTCTCGACTCGCCGCATCCTTGCGCGGACCATCGACACTCATCGAGCCCGAGATACTGCGCCAGAGCGTCTCCATCTTGCGCACGATCACCTCGATGTACTCCTGCTCGAGCGTCGTCTTGACCACGCGCACCATGTCCGTGAGTGTGCTGAGCGACGCCGTGGACAGGATGCGCCCAAGCACGGTGCGGATGACGTAAAAGGCATCGTCGAGAATCGAAGACGTGTATGGCCGTGCTGTGGTGTCGGGCTGGTCGATCCGAAACGCCTTTTCCAGACTGCTGCGCAGGTACCACGTCTCCAGGGGCATATAGCTGCCCTTCATCGTTTCGAGCACCTCCTGCCCGAGCTTCGACTCGGCCGCATGGTCGATCGAGTCTGGCGGCGTTTCTGTTGCAGTATCAGCATCTCCCAACGACCCAGCGACTGAGCCACGTCGGTCGACCGAGGAGCGGCGAAAGTCCTTCAGCGGCTCGTCTGCCTGGCTCGCCCGCTGATCGTCAAGCGAGCTCTGTCGCTCCGCGTCCGGCTTGTCGCTCTCCTGGTCGTCTGCTAGCCGGCCCTGCAGAAAGCGGCGGTAGAGGCCCCATCGGGACGACATGGCAGCGAGCTCTGTGAGAATGCGATCCACTTCGCGGCCGTCGGGACCAGCGGGCTCGTCGAAGGAGCTGTTGGCCGTCGAGCCCGCGGCGGGACTGGCGGTCCTTGCGGGCGCGCCGAACGATGCCTTGAATGTCGAATGGTGCGTCTTGGCATCCATCGCGGCGCTGGTAGAGCGGTATGCCTGCACCTCGTCAAGCCGCCTGCGAACGTTGCGATCCTGGCGCCAAGAGTCCATGATGCGGTGGCCGAGACGATCGCACTCGTCCTGCAGGCCAGGCATGACGCCGTGGCTAAAGTTGCCCGCACCGTAGTGGCGGTCGACGACAGGCTGGTGCATGTCGATAAGCATGGCCAGGTGCTCGAAGAGCGAGGTGAGCAGCAGCGCAAAGTGGGTGGGATGCTGCGCCTTTCCTGGCAGTAGCGAGTCGGAGATGGCGCGACCCTTTTCGCGCACCATGGACCGGGCGAAGGAGCTGTACACCTCGAGGCCCTCCTTTTTCCAGCCGATCTGCGGGAGCAGCTTGAAGAAGCGCGAGGCCTCCTTCTCGTCCTTGTTCTGCGTGGAACGGATGAAGGCGTCGGTGAAAGCGGTGAGCATGGTCTTGCGCAGCTCGAGCAGCGTCGTCTCTGGCGGCTCGGGGAGGTTCGTGGTGGGCACAACGGCGGCTGCAAAGCTTGACGAGCGGATGGCAGGGTCGATGGCCATGGCGCGGCGGCAGTGCATGGTGGCCATGTCCCAATCGCGATGCTCGACCGCCTCGGCGAGCAGCGAAAGCGACGACTTGAGCTCGGCGACCTTTCGAGCCCACTCGGCGGCGAGCGCGATTCGCTTGCGCTCCTCATCGAGCAGCCGCACACGTTCAGAGATGCGCTTGGCAACCGAGGCCGAGGCTTGGAGTCGACGGTCGAGCACGGCAGCCTCCTCCTGGACGAGCTGCACCTGCGGTGTCAGCGAAGCGATCGAACGGCGGGCGTCGGCGACGACAGGCTCGGACTCCTCGAAGAGGGACACAAGCTCGTCGTCGAGCTCCGAAGAATGGCGCGAGAGCTCGGCGAGTGCCTGGACGATCGACGAGCGGCTGGTCAGCTGTGCGACATCGGGGAAAGGCAGACCAACACCATCTTGTGCGTCGGGCAAGGCGGAGGATGATGGTGGTGGTAGTGCAGATGGCTCTGATGGGCCCGGTGCAGAGCCTACTGCCGTCATGGCGTGCACACGGCAAGTGGCGGTTTAGAAGAATGCAGTTGGTGGTTGAGGAGGCGGAGCGTCGGGTGGGGAAGGGGCAGCAAAGTGTTGGTGCGTGTTGGTCCGAGCTTCTTCTGCTGTTGTGTGGGATCGGTGCTTGGATCTTCCTGGCGGGCGCAGTGGAGCAGTCGAGCAGTGGAGGTTTGAAGACGCGCCCTGCTGCCCTGAATTTTGGCAGATTTCGACTTTGGCAGGGCCGCTCTGCGAAGATTCGCATTTGCAACCGACTCGAGCCTTTTCCATCGTCTCGGCTTCCACCATCCATCCGCCTCGTCGATCGGCTGCTGCTTCTGACCTCCACCAGCGACTGGCAATCATCTCATCATGGCACAGATCAGCACCACCTCCGAACAGACCATCCAGACGCTCGAGCGCATCGGCGCGCACTCGCACGTCAAGGGTCTTGGCCTCGATGACCAGCTCGAGCCGCGTCCATCGTCGCAGGGCATGGTGGGCCAGCGTGCCGCCCGAAAGGCTGCCGGTCTCATCGTCAAGATGGTGCAGGATGGCCGTATCGCCGGCCGTGCCATCCTCATGGCCGGTCCGCCCAGCACAGGAAAGACGGCCATCGCAATGGGCATGGCACAGACGCTCGGCTCCGATGTTCCCTTCACCATGCTTTCGGCATCCGAGGTGTTCTCGCTCGAAATGAGCAAGACCGAGGCACTGATGCAGGCGTTCCGACGCTCCATCGGCGTGCGCATCCGCGAGGAGGCCGAGGTGGTCGAGGGCGAGGTGGTCGAGATCCAGATCGACCGCTCGCTCACCGGCGCCACCAAGACGGGCAAGCTGACCATCAAGACCACCGACATGGAGACGATCTACGAGCTGGGCAACAAGATGATCGACTCGCTCCAAAAGGAGAAGATCACCGCGGGCGACGTGATTGCCATTGACAAGGCGAGCGGCCGCATCACCAAGCTCGGCCGCAGCTTTACGCGCGCGCGCGACTACGACGCCATGGGCAGCGATACCAAGTTTGTGCAGTGCCCCGAAGGCGAGCTGCAGCGCAGGAAGGATGTGGTGCACACGGTGTCGCTGCACGAGATCGACGTGATCAACTCGCGCACGCAGGGCTTCCTTGCGCTCTTCTCGGGCGACACGGGCGAGATCAAGCCCGAGCTGCGCGACCAGATCAACACCAAGGTGGGCGAGTGGCGCGAGGAGGGCAAGGCCGAGATCGTGCCGGGCGTGCTGTTCATCGACGAGGTGCACATGCTCGACA
>AWNI01000005.1:201982-217341 GCA_000517465.1 Moesziomyces aphidis | reverse complement strand
CCGCGCTCTCGCCTCCACCCACTTCGCCACCACCCAGATCGACTCCACCTCCACCCCCGCCGCTGCCACCGCCCGATGAACCGCCCGACCCGCCAATACCGCAGTCGAGTAGCAGCTGCCGCAGCGCCTGCAGCTTGGGCGAGTGCACAATGTCGCTCAGCGAACCCCCGCTGCGCTGCAGCTTCTGCTTGATCGCCACGTGCTTGGCATTGTCGTCCGACAGCACCAGCGACGGATGGTTGACCAGCTTGCGCATGTACTGCAGCGCCTTGAACACGTGCTGCTTCTCCGACGCCGGCTCCTTGCCACCGGACGTCGCCGTGGCGCCCGCAAACGCCTCGGCCTCGTCCTCGTTCTGCTCCTTGCTGAAATCGTCGTAGAGCTGCTTCTGGATCTCGCCCAGATCGCACTCGATGTCCTGGATGATCTTGGGCGGCAGATCGTCCAGCACGTCCTCCTTGAGTCGGCGCAGCAGGAACGGCAGCACCTGCTTGTGCAGCGCCTCGAGCGCCAGCGCCGCCGCCTCCTGCTCCTTGGCACTCAGCTTGCCGTCGCGCGACGCGATGATCGGCTTGCCAAACCGCTCGTGGAAGCTGCGTTCCGTGCCGAGGAACCCGGGCATGAGGAAGTCGAATAGCGACCACAGCTCCAGCACGTTGTTCTGGATCGGCGTGCCGGACAGCAGCAGCCGGTGGTTGGCTCGGATCAGCTTGACCGCCTTGGTCGTCTTGGTCTTGGCTGAGCGGATCACGTGGCCCTCGTCGAGGATGCAGTAGTTCCACACGATCTGCGACAGCGCCGCAATGTCGTTGCGCACCACGTCGTACGACATGACCACCGCGTCGTAACGCGGGATCTCGGCCTGCAGGCGTGCGCGCTCGGCCGGCAGCCCCGAGTAGAGCAGCGGCCGCAGGTTGTTGGCGTATTGCTTGATCTCGTGGCACCAGTGGCCCGTCAGCGTCGGAGGGCAGATGATCAGACTCGGCAGCGGCTTGGCATCCGCCGCCTGTGTGAGCCGGTACCGCTCCGCCCGCTCGTGGTGCTTGGACGACAGGATGCAGATCGACTGCAGCGTCTTGCCGAGGCCCATGTCGTCGCAGAGGATGCCGTGCAGCTGGTACTTGGCCAGGAACGCCATCCAGTTGACGCCGTCCTGCTGGTACTTGCGCAGTTTCGCGTTGATGCGCACCGGGATCGTGTACGGCTCCACCTTGGACCCGTCGAGGAGCTGCATGAGGAACTTGCGCTCTTCCTCGCGTCGCTGCAGCAGCTCGGCTGAAAAGCCAGGCGGGTCCGGCAAGCCGGCCTCGAGCGGCACCATCTTGACGAGCGAAGCAAACGTGTTGGTCGCCACCAGCCGCACCTTTTCGTCGTTGTCGCTCATGCGGCCCAGGATGGGCACGATCAGAAAGATAACGTACGGAAGGATCTTGAGGTCCAGCAGCTGCACCGTGTGATAGATGAGCTCAACCGCACCCTGGCGGTTGGTGATCGAGGCCGCGTCGCCCACCAGCGGCACCACCTGCTCCACCACGTGTTTGAGCGCCACCTCGGTGAGACAGCTCGCCACCACCGCAAAGCACTTGGCCGCCGCTGAGCGCACCACGGCAAACTCGCTCTGGATGGCGAGCGTCAGCGCAGGGAGCAGCTCGACCACCTTGTCGCACAGCTTGCCGCCGAGGTTGGGCAGGTTGACATCGAGTACCGCGCACGCGTCGAGGATGCTTTGACCAAGGTCTTCCTGTTTGGCGATGAGCGCGTCGGCTTGAGACGCCGTCGACCCAAACGTCTGCAGCAGCGCATTGCTCATGCAGTGCCACAGCATCGGCACCACCTCGAACAGGCGCTCGCCAAACAAGTCGGCGAGCTGCGTCAGCGCTGCTGCAGCGCCGCGGCGGATGAGCTTACCCTGCAGGACCTCCTCCGACTCTGCGGCCTCGTCCTTGGCACTCGCACGTCCAGGGCCGCGCGGCGCCACGATGGGCTCGTTCATGCTGAGGATGCCCTCGCGCAGGCCCTTGCTGTCCGCAAAGATGGCCACGCGCGTCGTGTCCTGGCACACGAACGCGCACAGGTTCTTGACAATCTTGTCGCTCGGATTCGACTTGGCCGCGGGCGACACGCTGAACTCGATCAGCTTGGCCACAGAGCGCGCCGAGCGCGTCTGCAGGTCGAGATTCTCTTCAAACTTGACGCTGTTCATGACGCTGCGGATGACCGGATTGAGCTTTGCGGGCAGCATCTTGAGCGAGATGACGGCGCCAGCGATCGAGGCAAACACCTGCGTGTCCTGCCTCTCCTTGTTCGCCTGGTAGAAGCCGATGGCAGCGATCAGCTTGCGCTGACGGTCTTCAAGTAGGGGCAGCGCCGCCTTTTTGGCCTTGGACGGCGCCAAGGCGAGCAGCGCCTCGAAGCCGTCCTTGGCAACATGCTTGGCCGTGTCGATGGTGAAGGCGTCGACCATCATGCCGAGTGGGTCGACGGTGGTGGGCAGCGCCGGGATCTTTGCTTTCGGCACCTTGGCGTCGCGCTGGAACGAGTTGTACAAGCCTTGGGACTCGACCTGCAGGCGCTGCAGCATCACGGTCATCTCGGCGTACGTGGGTGGAGCAGGGGTCTCGAGGACGCTGATGAGGCGGCGGGAGAAATCGGGTGTGATGGGGCTCGTTTCCTTCAAGTCGCTGCCGAGATTGGCCGAGGCCTGCGCCCATTCTTGGACGATGGCGGCGGTGAGACACTTTTGGAGAGCCGACGTGGAATCGATATACTCTACGAGGACGCCACCAAACGCGGATGCATCGTCTTGGCGCGGGAAGCGAGCCATGGCGCCACCGAGGGCTTCCGCCGCACTGAGACGGCCACGGATGACGGCGTCGACGCCGACGAGCGACAGATCCTGCGTGAGGATGCCCTTGTCGACGTTGTGGCGGTTGGCATCGGCGTGGCTGCTGGTGCCGAAGGAGGCGCTGTAGAAGAGCGAAAAGTCGATCGGAGACCCGAGCGGCGTCATGATGATGCGGAAGAAGTTGACGACGTGCGGTCCGAGCAGCTTGCGCACCGTATCGGCATCGCCGGCCACGTGGGCAAGCGCGTGGTTCCAGGCATCGGCACTTGCGCGGCGGATGGGCAGCTTCTCCTCGACGACGAGGTTCTGGAAGAGCAGACGCAGCACGCGCTCGTCGATCCAATCCTTGGGCAGCGAGGGTACGGTAAGGAAGACGCGCAGCGCATTGAGCACCGAAAGTCGGACACTGGTGATTGTGTGTCGGAAGAAGGGGAAGAGGCGCGGGATGAGAAGCGAGAGGGCACGTTCCTCCTCTGCCTCAGCACGAAGGTGCACCACGATGCCAGGGCGCTCGACGAGCTTGGCAAGCAGGTCCATGACGACACCGATGCTGCTGGCAAGGTCGTCTTTGAGGTCGCCGAGGCAATCCCACAGCTGGTCGAGCAGCCGGCCAACCTCACGAGGAAGCTTTTCGAGGATCACATCGACGATGGGCACCAATGCCGATGCTGCGACCGCACGCACGTCGTCATCTTCGTCTTTCAGGCCGAGGATGGCCACTTCCACCACGTCCTGGAGCATCCTACTGGGATCAGCCGATGCGCCGTCCACGGTGGCGACTAGTTCTTCCTTCTTGACCACAGGCTCTTCCTTCTTGACAACAGCGGCGTTCATGAGCAAGTCCTTCTTGACGACGACCTCGTACTTGAGACCGAGCAGGCCGGCATGGCGGACCTCCCACACGTAGCCCTTCTTGCCTCGCTTTGCGGCGAAGCCGGTGTGGGCGTCGGTGGCTGCGCCTTCGGCAGCATGGTCTTGGCGGATCATCTGGAGCAGCACATTGTGCACCGAGACGATGGACGACTCGGGCATGTGTGGCATGAGACAGGCGAGCGTCTGGCTCGCCGTCTCGCGGACGGGGGCGACGACCTGGTCAAAGACAAAGTCGCCGAGACGGTCGAGTGCAAAGACGCAGAGGAGCTTGATGGACATGTCGTCGCACCACGCCTTGTGCATCTTTGCGTTGTCGTCGGCCGAGGCGAGCTGCACCTTTCCGCCGCCCGAGCCCTGAGTCTTGAGGAGCTCACGAAGACCGAGCGCGGCGCCATGGCGCGTCTCCCACGTGGGACTGAAGAGATCGACGCTGAGCGTGTCGACGACGAGGCGGAAGGGCCACTCGCCTGGTCGTACCTGGAAGGGATTCGACGTGGATGCGAACGAGGCGGGCGCTGCACCACCAGGAGCGGGGGACGAAGCAGCGGCGGGGGAGCCAGGTGCTTCGCCGATGGGCGTCGGAGTGCCGACACTGCCGGTGACGGCAGGCAGAGAGCCCGGACCGCCCGCAGGATGCTTGGGAGCGGGTGGCGGTCCGGCTGAGAGATAGTCGTTTCCGCCATCCGGCTGGACGGGTGTGGCGGGAGTCTGAGCGGACGGAGTCTTGACACGAAGGCCAGAGCCAGCAGCCAGGCCAGGAGAAGAAGCATCGGCGCTGTCGAGCACGCGCGTCTTTGGCTCGGGAGCGCCGTTCTTGCCTTCGAGCTTGCGCTTGCGCTTGAGTGCGTTGCGTTCGCGCGCACTGAGCTTGCTCATGTCGATCTCGTCAGCAGGCGTCTCGGAGGCAGACGGTGGAGGTGCCGGGGACGGGGATGGAGCCGTAGCCGCCGATGCAAATGTCGGAGCCGCTGGCGAGGGCGAAGAGGGAGCAGCGAAGCGCGGTGAAGGAAGCGAAGCACCGCCCGGAGAGCCGGCGGCGCCGAAGCGTGGGGGTGGAAGTTTGGACTTGGATCCGCCGGCGGCGGTTCGCCAATCAACGTTGCCTTGGGAGGAGCGCGGGATGGAGGCTGCCGTGGTCGATTCGCCGCCTTTGAGCTCTGCTTCAACGTCCATGCCGATATCCATCTCGTCGAGGCCGAATCCAAGACCGAGCTTGCTGACCACATCCTTCTTGGCTTGGGCGAGGCGGTCAGCGCCAGCAGCGAGCGAGGCCTGTTCGAACTCCTTTCCTGCGGACGAGAGGAGCTTGGTGCCCGTAGCAAGGACGGTGGGCAGCGAGAAGGCATCAAAGGTCAGAAGCGACTCGGTGGCCAGCAGCTCCGAGATGTCGGGTTTGGCGTCCTTGGAGTCGTCTTCATCCGCAAGAACCGACTTGGAGCTCTCGCCTGGCTTGGACGGCTCGATGTCTGGGTCCCAGATGCCGGCTGCGTGACAAATGCTCTCGATGGCGAGGGCCGCAGCCACGCGTGTATCCCAGCTCTTGGAGCGGAGGAAGGGGACGACGCGAGCTAGGTACGATGTGATCTCGTCCCAGTCGCCGTCGGTGCCTCTGTAGACACCGAGCTGTTCTTCGGCAGAGGGGCCGGCAAAGTTGTGCTGCTTGCTGATCTGCTCGGTGGTGCCAAACTTGCCTGCGCGACTGGATGACGCAGCCGACGCGTCTTCGGACTTGACGAGGCCGTCAGCTTCCGGATCGACCGCGGGCGTGGAGACGCCCGAAGCGAAGCCATTTGTCGTGGAAACAGACTCGGTTTTTGGCGGCTTGGGGTGTGCAGGAGTGTGATGTTGTGTGCTCTGGCCACGGATGCGAACGGCGGCGATCTGGCCGAGCTGCTTGGCGGCAGTGGCACGGATGGCTGGGGTGGAGCCGGTGTCGAGAAGCGACACGAGTCGGTCCAATCGCGTGGCGGCCATGGTGACGAGCTGCTACGGCGGGTCGTCCAAGCGCGCGCCGTCCTTCTGCTTGGGCGGGTTTGTGCTAGGCAGCGGGTGGGGGTGGAGCTGCGGGGGATGTGGATTTTTTGGGTGGATATTCCGGCGTCGGCTGCAGCGGCTGGAAGGCACGGCGAATATATAGATTTGCGGCGTGGATTTCTTCTTGGGAAGCGCCGAGGCCCTGGCCAAGCTAGCGGACGCGTGTTTGAGCTGCAGCCAAACAAACCGTCGTTGGTTCGTGCAGAGGAGAGAGAGAGAGGCTGGAAAATCAGCAGAGCTGCATCGCGTGGCTGCACCTTCAAAAGCCTTTTTGACTGAGGTGGAGGCAAACAACGGCTGCGCCAAGGGGTCCGCCTATATACCATTGACAGTCGCTCCGCCCTTTAACTCAGCCCTTGCAGCTCAAGGATCGGCACCTGCACCAACATCCGCACTCACCCGCACCCGCACCCGCACCCGCACCCTGCCTCTTTTTTTTTCTTTTCTCTTTTTCGAAATTTGAATCTGGCTAGATCGCTACTAGGGAGCTGCCGCTCACCCGATACCCCCGATGTTGTGCCGGAGAGGAAGAAAAAGTTGGCAGTTGGAAGAAGGAGGCTGAAGGCAAGGCAGCTGCACACCGCCGTCGTTGTGCTCGTCGTCGTCGCTCGCAAGCACTTGCCTGTCGTCACCATCACCTCTGCACAGTCGAGCCTGCACATCATGTCGGCTGCTTCACTTGCTCGCTCGTTCGCGAGACTCGCACTCGCCTCGGGTTCGCGCACCGCCACTCTAGCGCCTTCCGCCCGCCTCGTTGTCCCTCGGCTGGCCCAGTCGGCACTACTGAAGAACAGCACGCCCTCCTCGTTCCGCACGTACGCCGTGCCTGCATCGGGCAGCATTCGTCTCGGCAACCTTCAGCCCGGCCAGCCCACCAAGACCGTAAGTACCGGCCCGATAATCTTGCTCTCTCTTCGCTAGCTCTAGGCTCATCAGATGGTGTGTGACTTTGATTGCACAGCGCAAGCGACTTGGTCGTGGTCCTTCGTCCGGCCGTGGTGGCACGAGTACGCGCGGTCACAAGGGACAGAAAGCACGCGCGGGCAACGGCAAGCCTGTTCCCGGTTTTGCGGGCGGTCAGACTCCGCTCACCCGTCTCTATCCCAAGCGCGGCTTCAACAATGTGTAAGTTTCCCCCCTTCACTCTCCTCATCTACACCGCCAGGTCAGAAGCTGACAGGTAGTTTGTATGTTGGTAGTCATGGTCAGACGTACGTTCCAGTCAACCTGGACAAGATCCAGCACTGGATTGATCGCGGCCTGTTGGATCCGTCGCGACCCATCACTGCCAAGGAGCTGTACGAAACGCGCTGCATCCACTCGCTCAAGGACGGCGTGAAGATCCTGGGCGAGGGCGCAGCGCATCTCGAGTCGCCGCTCAACCTCGTCGTCTCGCGCGCATCCCAGTCGGCTATCGCTGCCATCGAGGCAAAGGGCGGCAGCGTAGAGTGCAGGTACTACACCCCCTTGAGTCTGCGCGCGCTCGTCAAACCACACAAATTTGCAGGCAAGATTCTCCCACGCCCCGCCGACCCCATCGCAAAGAAGGACCTTGGTACGTTCGCTTCCCTTCCCAACACTGTCTCCTTGAACATTGGCTGACTTGAGTTTGTCTTGCTTCGATAGTCTGGTACTCGTCGCCTAGGAACCGTGGATACTTGGCTAAACGCGCTGCGCTCGCAAAGGCGCTTTCGCAACAACAGCCCGCCACCTCGGAACCCTCGGCGTGAACGGGCAATCTTCTCGACCCATGTACTTTTACGTCTCGCTGATCCAATCACACCAACATTCACACTATTCGACCTCGGTTCGGCCTTTGTTCGCCATTGCATACGGATCCAGCTTCAAGGATGACTTTAGGTCATGGGGATGCCACGCAGGAAGGCAAGGGTGCCTAGGCATTGGTCGAGGAGTCCGTTGAGTCTGCGTCCTTCGGCCACCTGTGCACGAATGAGCTTGCGCAGCACCGATTTGAGTCGCTCCGCCTCGTCCTCGTCCGCACCCAGCTGCATCTGGTCGTCCTCATCACCGTCGTCGCTGATCTCGGGGTTGAACGTCTGCAGGATGAGGTCGGTGTGCACCCTGAGCAGCGTTGCCAGTAGCGCCTGCACCGCTTCGTAGTCGCGGTGCTGATCGAGCCGCGCAAGCATCATGTTGAGGAATGCCACCAAGTCGTCCGAAGCCGTGAGCGAGCGGATCTCCACGTCCAACTGCGGGGTGGACAGCGTCTCGAGGTAGACAAAGAAGCCTTCCACGTCGTTCTTGTCCGCAGCTGCCTCGAGCCGCTCCTGGAACTCGGTCTTGAAGCTGATGCCCGCGGACGAAAAGATGTTGGACTTGTCCGCCTTGGTCTCGCCCTCGGCGTCGTCGGCAACGGCAGCGGTGGGGTCGAACTTGAACTCGACGCCCGACACGGTTTGGGGGAGGAAGAAGGGCGCACGTTTCGCATCGGGCTTCTGCGGCGCTGCCTTGGGCTTGTTGCGCAGCTTAATCGTGTCGAGGTTGATGAGTGTCATCCAGCGCGCGCGTGGCATGGTGGAAAGCGTCACCAAACCCCCGTCGTTCGAGGCGTCGTCGATCTGCACTGGCGACGTGTAGACACGCTGCAGCTCGGGCTCACCCACCTGCATCATGGCCTCGGAATACTCGGCCAGCGCCGCATCCTCCACATCGCCCTGCACCGTCGGCAGCGCCACCACCGCCTCGTCTTCATCCACCACTTCGGCAAGCTCGTCCAGACCCTGCAGCGCCACGGAGGAGAACTGCGTCTTGTTGGCCCACAGGTAGATGCCGACGCTGTCGACGTGCGCGGTGGCGAGGAAGTCGCCCGTGGGACTGAAGGCCACCGACGTGGCGATGCTCGCCATCTTGATGGCATCCACAAGTCGCGACGAGGGGATGTCAAACGTGCGGATCACAGCATCCATCGAGGTCGCCACCACCCAGCGCGCATCGTTGCTGAAGCACGCATCTAGAATGCGCCCGCGGAATCCGACAAACTCTCGCACCACGCGGCGCGTCTCGATGTCGATCAGTCGCAGCACGAGGTCGTCCGAGATGACGAGCAGCAGATTCGAGTCGCGGTGCAGCTGGATCGACGAGATGCCCGATGCCGAGATGGGGATGCGATGCAAGAGCGATGCCGACGAAAAGTCGAACCAAGACAGCTGGCCGTCCATGGTGCTGATCACGGCCACGCGGTTGAGCGCATCCGTCACCACACCCGTCACCGCCGAGCCCTTGACGCGCGTATTGAGCGCAGCCTGCGCCTTCTTGGAGCCCGCAGGGAACTCCTTGGCTTTGGTAGCGCCCAGGGGATCGACGGGACGCGTGTCAAACGTGCGGCGATGCGCATACGACTGCATGTTGTACATCTCCACCAGCCCCTCGGAATTGCCCACGAGGCCAAAGTTGCCACACGCACTCACGCAGCTCGCCCTCGCCTCGGCGATGATCTTGCGGTCCGCTGACGCCGGCAGCGGCTTTTTCCCCATGCGCTTGTCGCGCACAGTCCAAGTGTTGGCAAACTGGCGCCCCGTGTGCGTGGTGAGCACATCGTCCCAATCGCGACTGCGCGTCAAGCTGAACGAGAGCGAGCTGGCAGCCGGAAGCTTTAGCGACGAGACCGAGACCGAAAGCTGGTTGCTCTTCTTCTGCAGCTCGCCCTGGCTGAGCTCGTGCGAGCGCGAGTCGCGCACCACCGAGATGCTGCGGATCGAGCGGTCACGACCGGCCGAGAGGATCTCCTTGCCCTCGTCACCGTAGTAGCGGATGAGATGAGGTGGCTGATGGTGGCCCGAACGAGCCTTGAGCAGACGCGGAGGCATCGAGGCCGACTCGAAGAACCACTGCTTGCAGCTGTTGTCGCCGCCAGACGAGATGAGAAGCGGCTGACCTGGCACGAACTCGATGCTGCCAACGGCGCCGTCGTGCGCTTCCTGGATCGAGTAGATGAGGCGCGGGCCATTCTGAGCCGAGCTGGGGCCGGAGGCGGTGGACGGCTCGAGGTCGAAAATGCTGATGTTGCCGGTGTTGGTGGCGATGGCGACCGAGTGCTGCTTGCCATCGGAGCGGAAGGAGACGGAGCCAGACGAAAGACCTCCAGCGACATGGACAGCAAAGAGGCTCTCATCGAGGCGGATGTCGTGGAGAAGCACGTGTCCGTCCGCAAAGCCGACGGCGATGACGTCGACGGCGGGAGACTGTGTGAGGTTGACGATGGCCGCCGAGGGCGCGGAAGGGTTGGGACCCGCAGCAGAGAGGCGGAGCTGCTCGGTGTCGTAGGCGTGTACGAGAGAGCCGGTGCGGATGTTCCAGAGTGCGAGCTGGCCGTCGACGGAGCCGATGAGGATCTTGTTGAGGTATGTGGCGGGATGAAGGATGGAGCTGGCGACAAAGGTGTCGGGCAGGTCGATGCGCCTGATGAGCTCGGCAGTGCCGACCGACCAGACAAAGACGTGACGACCATCGGAGGAAAGAGCCACGATGGTGTCGCCGAACACGAGGAGCGAGGAGAGCTGTGTTCCCTGTTGTTCAGTAGCGTCCGCATCGGAGGAGGAATCGGAGTTGCTGCTGTCGTCGTCGTCCTCGTCCATGTGCCCGTTGGGCTTGTCGAAGGCGGCCATGATGTGATCGACGGTGTCGTAGACGGCATCGACCTTGCCCCGTCGAAAGCGGTAGACCTTGGTGCCCGCCGCAGCGAGGACGGCGTCCGGGCTGAGCGAGATGACGAGCGAGGCGATGGGTGCGGGAAGCGAGGTGGAGACAAAGAGAAGCGTCATCCTCTCTGCGTCCCACATGGCCCAGCTGTCGCCCAGGCAGGTGATGACATTGACGTCGGGCGTGGTGGCGTCTTTGCCTCCAAACCTGGTCTGAAGAGCGAAAGGGACGTCGTTGCTGATGAGACCGAGTGCACGGAAGGGCGCAAAGAGGCGGTTGCGAGAGACAATCTTTTGGGGAGCTGCAGGTGCGGAAGACGAGGAGGAGGGCGCGGCGACATCGGCATCGCTGGTGGCACGCTGGCGTCGTCGTTTCGAGTTTGGCTCGGCGTCGACAGCATGCTTCGAAGGTGTCGCAACAGCCGGCTTGGCACTTGCCTTGGCCTTGGCCGGCGTAGCGTTTGACGTAGCCACCTTGGAAGGCATGATGGGACCGAAGGGCGCTAGGCAAGGAGAGCGCAGCACAGAGCAGTCTCGAGCGAGGTGGCAGATGCGATGCGATGCGATGTTGATGGAGAGAAGGGTCTGTCTCTTAGCAGCTTGGACGTAGGCTCGACTCAGGACAGAAAGAAGCAGCACGAGCAGCAGCGGCTCTTCCAACCACCTCTCACAAAATTTCTCCACACCGAACCGGCAGTCGAGCTTCTCAGGCTGTCCAAGCAGGGCCACAAAAAAAGTGCTCAGAAAAAAGAAGCCGCTGTTGGGCAGAAGAAAAAAGGGAAGTCGAGCCGAACGGAACTCGGAAGACAGAGCAAGCGGCCAGGGTCGAGTTCTGCGCTTCTCTGCTGAGGTGCCTGTTTCCTTTCTGAAGCTCGCGATTTTTTTCGTGGCGGGCGTGGAGTGGACGTAGAAAATTTGGAAAATTTCAAGCGGGCGGCGGAGGGAGAGAGAGAGAGTGGCCACTCGCTCTACGGTCGAGGCTGTGAAGTGCGACCGCAACGCCCTCCTGTGCTCTCACCATCATACCCAATCTGGTCATCGCTCGTCCATCATCCGAGAGAAGGAACCAGCAACCATGGCACCACCAAAGGATCCAGAGATCGATGCTGAGGCCGAGCTCGCCTCCCAGCTCGCTGCCGATGTCGCCGCCGCCGAGTCCTCCACCAAGGCCAAGGCCGCCGCCTCGTCGTCATCGTCGTCTAGCACACCGGCTGCCGAGCGCCAGCCTTTCTCCACGCTCGATCTGTCCGAGCCAACTCGCAAGGCCATCGACACCATGGGCTTCAAGACCATGACCGAGGTGCAGGCGCGCTGCATCCCTCCGCTCATGGCGGGCAAGGACGTGCTGGGTGCGGCGCAGACCGGCTCGGGCAAGACGCTCTCGTTCCTCATCCCTGCCATCGAGATGCTGCACAGGCTCAAGTTCAAGCCAAGAAACGGCACGGGCGCCATCATCATCTCGCCGACGCGCGAGCTCGCGCTGCAGATCTTTGGCGTCGCCAAGGAGCTCATGGCGCATCACCACCAGACGTTCGGCATCATCATGGGCGGCGCAAACCGACGTGCGGAGGCGGACAAGCTGCAGAAGGGCGTCAACCTCATCGTAGCCACGCCCGGCCGTCTGCTCGACCACCTGCAGAATACCAAGGGCTTCGTCTTCTCCAACCTCAAGGCGCTGTGCATCGACGAGGCCGACCGCATCCTCGAGATCGGCTTCGAGGACGAGATGCGCCAGATCGTCAACATCCTGCCCAACGACAACCGCCAGAGCATGCTCTTCTCGGCGACGCAGACCACCAAGGTGCAGGACCTCGCCCGCATCTCGCTGCGCCCCGGACCGCTGTACATCAACGTGCACGCCGACCTGGCTGCGAGCACCGTGTCGCGCCTGGAGCAGGGGTATGTGGTGTGCGAGTCGGACCGACGATTCCTGCTGCTGTTCACGTTCCTAAAGAAGAACGCGGGCAAGAAGATCATCGTGTTCATGAGCTCGTGCAACTCGGTCAAGTACCACTCGGATCTGCTCAACTTTATCGACGTGCCCGTGCTGGATCTGCACGGCAAGCAGAAGCAGCAGAAGCGCACCAACACGTTTTTCGAGTACTGCAATGCGCCGTCGGGAACGCTGCTGTGCACCGACGTTGCCGCACGTGGGCTCGACATTCCGAGCGTCGACTGGATCATCCAGTTTGACCCACCCGATGACCCGCGCGACTACATCCACCGTGTGGGTCGAACGGCGCGTGCGGGCAATGCAGGCAAGTCGCTTCTCTTCCTTTTGCCGTCGGAGCTTGGATTCCTGCGCTTCCTCAAGGTGGCCAAGGTGCCGCTGAACGAGTACACCTTCCCTTCGGACAAGGTGGCCAACGTGCAGGGGCAGCTGGAGAAGCTGATTGCCAAGAACTACTATCTGCACCAGTCGGCACGCGATGGCTACCGCTCCTACCTCCAGGCCTACGGCTCCTACTCGCTCAAGCGCATCTTTGACATCCACAAGCTCGACCTGGCCAAGGTGGCCAAGGCCTACGGCTTCTCGGTGCCACCCAAGGTCAACATCACCATCGGCACAAGCCTTAAAGCGAAAGACAGCGGTAGCAAGCGCAAGGAGGTGGATGCCGAGGGTGGTGAAGATGACGGCGATATCAACCCCAAGCGACAGCAGTCGGATAGGAGAGCCTACTACCGACGCAACCACCAGAACGGTAGCGGCAGCAAAGACCATTTCCGCAAGTCGGGCGCCAATGCCACGCGATCGTCAGGCTCCAAGCAGTGGTCGCGTTAAACTTTTACTTGTTCTCTCGCTGTAGTCCCCCCAATCGCATGTACTCTAGTCTGTCCTCGTAAGCCATCATTTACTCGGTGAAGCTCAGGATGACTTGGTGAACGACTCTATCCGCGCCGAGAGGCATGTGTGGATCTCGTCAAAGTACGCCGGGGGGTTGTGGTCGATCATCTCGCCCGCTGGGACGTTGAGTGTGTAGTGTGGGGCGTAGGCTGGCCAAAAAGCGTGGTCGGGCACACCCGTCTCGAGCGAGATGCTCTGCGTTTGCACATTGTCGTCCGGCTTTGCTTCTACGCTCTCTCTGTCTACGAGTGTGTGCGGTTCGAAGCTGGGCGCTGCAGCACGTCGTTTGGTTGTATCCTCGTACCTGCCTAATGCTGCGGCGGTGATCAAGCTCCAGCATCGTGCAGCATTGGCCGTATCGTATCCACCCCCACCCAGCAGCAGCGTGGGTTTCTTCCACCCCAACACCCTTTGGATCGCAGTCACGTATGCAGCGGCGGAGAGATTCCACACGGCCATCGGATCGGCCGCTAGTCCGTCGACGCCACACTGCACCACCACCATTTCGGGCTGCCATGCCTCAACCACCGGCTCAACAGTCGCTTCCATGACGCGCTCCAGACTTGCATCCGACGTACCCATGGCGAGCGGGATGTTGATCGTGGTGCCCGCTGCACCCGGGTCTGCACCGAGCGAGCCGGGTGCACCGTAGCGAGAATCGGACGATGCGGTGTAGCACGGAAAGAAGCCGGGTGCATAGTGGTGGATGCTGAGCGTAAGCACGCTGGCGCTCGTGTGGAACGCCTCTTCCACACCGTCGCCCCAGTGCAGGTCGAGGTCGAGGTAGAGCACGCGCTGCACGCGCTTGATCGTCGTCTTGCGCACCGTGGCCTCGTCGCCCGATCCGCGCGGGACCGTAGTGGTGACGAATACTTTGCGCGGCTTGCGTAGCGCAAGGATGGCGAGCACGGCGTCGTTGATGTAGCAGAACCCCGAGGCGGCATGTTTCTTGGCGTGGTGCCGGCCACCGTCCCAGGCGATAGCGATGTCGGCTTGACCCGTGGCAAGCAGATCGGCGGCAGTGATCGAGGCACCTGCAATGAGCGAGACGTGTTTCTTCAGGCCGTCAAAGGTAGGGCAGTCGTCTTGAAGCCCAAACTGGTTCTTGACCCACGCAGTGCGCTTGCCGTGGCTGGTTCGGGACACGTCCGAATCTGAGCCCGTGTTCGAGTCCGAGTCGGAGGTTCCGGCATCGCTGACCACTCTTTGACGCTTCCGGGGCGGCTGCGAGACGCCCGCTTGAGCATGCTGACCTTTGGTGAGGTGGTCGACGAACGACTCACCGTGAAAGGTGGTGAGCTGCTGCCGTGTGGCCGGGTGCGGAAGGTAGACCGCCGCCCTTCTGCGGTCCGACTTTGACGGAGACGCCGTGCTCACATCGGCGCCTATCGCCGCGAGGAAGCGTTCGCGCTCCGATGAGCCGGCCGATTTACAGCGCTTGTGGGTGTCGACGTCAGCCTCGTCGCTGCCATCATCCAGGGTAGACAGGTCGAGCAGGTCGAGGTGGTGGACAAGCGAGTGAACGTGCGACGAGCGGCCCTTGTTGGAGGGCAGCAGGTCTGCGTAGCGCACAAGATCGCCCGAGACGACGTAGGCCACCCTTGGCGGATCCAGCACCACCGCCATGCTACACTGTGATGCTGGCTGCGATGCTGCAAGGTGGAGCTTGCAGGCAAGCCGTAGCTGGACCCTGAACAGCCGACAGATGACAGCAGGGGCCCGATCGAATGTCACCCATCGGGAGGAGGGTCAACTTCGGCTACAGGCTTCCGAGCGAATCCGACGACGAGCCAAGCCTGCAAAGCTAGCTGCACGGCCCGCAGAGCGCCACGAGAAATTCGGCCGGCCGGTTCATCGGCACTGGCAGGCCGAGCCGCAGAACCCAACGCGTAGGCTTTGGCACTCGTCGCTCCAATGGACGCGTGATTCGATTCAACTCGACAAGCTCAGCATTGTGCGCAGGTGTAGGAGATGAAGCGGTTTGCGTCGGCAGCAAGCTTGAGCTTGTGTGCGTGGAGAGATGCACAACGGACGCGCCGAGCATGCCGAGCCAGCGGCAGCAGCAGCAGCAGCGGCAGCATCAGCAGCAGCAGCAGCAGCAGCA
>AWNI01000005.1:188887-199894 GCA_000517465.1 Moesziomyces aphidis | reverse complement strand
CTCCTTCTCCTCCGCCGCCGACTACGGCCCGCGCTCGCCCTGGACCCGCGGCCCGGATCCCTACAGCCAGCACGGCACCCACGCCTCGGGCTCGCCTGCTCGCGTCAGCAACGACGGCACCAGCCCCATCAGCACCATCAACCCCAGCGCCGTCGCACACAGGAGCGCCTCCTCCACAGACGGCAGCACGCATTCGCCCGCCAACGCTCACGGCACCCGCTTCCTCGAGCCACTCCCTCACCACCACCGCCAGCAGTCCCGTCCCGGCCCTCCTGGCTCTGAGCCTCCCCGCAGCCGCCCCTCGCGTGGCTCTCCACGCCTCCACTCGCTTCCAGACAACACGCTCAATCCGCTCGGCCTCCTCGCCGAAGCCAGTCTCCACAACACCCAACGCGCACGCAAACACGCCGCCTCTCGCAGCGTAGCCAGCAGCGCCAGCCGCGAAAAGGACAGCCAGCGTTCCGGCAGCACTGGCGGTCAGAGCCCGGACAAGACCATCAAGTCCGAAGGCGGAGAGGACACCACACCCGAGGGCGACGCCAATGCCGCCAACGACGATGCGCAGCGAAAGATTCCGCTTGGCGTCGCTTCCCAGAACTATTTCCGCCCCGGGCCCATGACCATCCTCCCGCTGCGACGCATCATCATCGAGCGCGAGATGCCGCCCGAGCTGCTCACTCTCGGCATCGTCTCGTCCGAAGAAGTGCTGGATCTCTTCAGCATCTTCTTCCGCCGATGCACACAGCACCTCTGTCTCCTCGACGCAGAGTGGCACACGCCCACCTTCATCTGCAGTCGATCGCCCTTCCTCTTCACCTGCGTCTGCACCGTCGCTGCCAAGTTCTACGATCGCAGGCCCGACCTGCATGCAAAGTGCATGGCGCTTACGCGCAAGGTCGCATTCGACGTCGTCAACCGCGGCTTCAAGAGCATCGAGATCGTCCAGGGCTTCCTGCTCATGGCCATGTACGCCCAGCCGGCCGAGCGCTTCGAGGAGGACAAGACGTGGATGTACAGCGGCATCGCTCTGCGCATGGCCACCGACCTCAACCTGCACCGCAAGAGCGTCGCCACCTTCAACCACAGCCCGCATCCCGACGATCCTGCCGTGCTCGACCGCGAGCGCGAAATCCTCAACCGCGAACGCACCTGGTACGTCTGCTTCGCCGTCGACCGCGGCGNCGCATACCGACGATCCTGCCGTGCTCGACCGCGAGCGCGAAATCCTCAACCGCGAACGCACCTGGTACGTCTGCTTCGCCGTCGACCGCGGCGTCAGCATCCAGATGGGCAAGCCCTACACCATCCGCGAAGACTGGATCATCCGCAACTGCCGCAACTGGGGCAGCCGCTTCAGTCGGCCCTGGGACCTCTCGGTCAGCGCCGTCGTCGATCTCTATCGCATCAGCAGCCGTCAGCTCGACTTTCTCTACTCGTCCACCTCGTCCGTCTCGGGCCTCAATACCGAGATCGACTACTCGCTCGTGCTGCCCGTCTTCAACGAGCAGCTGCAGGAGTGGCGCGAGGAATGGCGCTGGCGCGGTCTCTTCTCGGTACCCGAAGAGGGCGAGGAGTACATCGAGAACAAGAGGCGCAAAAAGGCCGCTGCTGCCGAAAAGGAGGCTGCAGCGGCCGCCAAGGACGGCGACAAGGACAAGGACAAGGACACCAACGGTGCAGCCAAAACGAGCACCACCGCCGCCGCTTACGAGTACGAGGACGACGACGAGGACGCCGAGAATCTGGATCTCAACACGCGCATCCTCATCCACCACGCCCATTCGGTGCCCGTGCGCTACAGCTTTGCCGTGCTGGTGCTCAACTCGTTCGGACTGCAGCAGGCTGTCGATCATCCCACTGGCGCCAACCTGGACCGCGCCCAGTACTTTGCAAAGTGTCTCGAGGCGGCCAAGACGATCGTGACCAACTGCTGTGGCCCGTCGCGCCGCAACATGAGGTACGCACCCGACGCACACATCCTCACGCTCGCATACGCGTGTGTCTTCCTGCTCAAGCTCATCCGCCCGGCGTTCGCCGGCTACGTCGAGGAGGAGTCGATCCTCACCTTGGTGCAGGGCGCGGTGGATATGCTGGAGGAGGTGGCGGTCAACGAGACGCACACGCCGTACCTGTACAGCGCGTTCCTGCGCGCGCTGGTGCAGGCGCGCAGGGACCACACTTCGGCCTCCAAGTCGGCACAGGGCAGTCGCGTGGTCTCGCGAGCTGTGTCGCCCGAAGCGATGGACCAGGACGCTCCCGATGCCGCTTCGGCAGGCGCAGCCAACCCGCCCGAAGGCGTTCCTTCAAGCGGTGTCGCGGAAGGCACCATCCCTGCCGCGCTCGATCCGTCGCATGCCGACTTCACCGGTTCTGCCGAGGGCAACGTCAACTGGCCCTCGCAGATCTTTGGTGCCACGTCGGGCATGGACGATTTCTGGGGCTCACTTCTTCCGCCCGGCTTCTCGCAGACTTCGATGCACGATTTGTTCGGTGCGGCGAGTGCGGATGGTCCGGGCGCCAACGGACATGCGCACCTGGCTGCCGAGGCCGAGGTGGTGGAACCCTCGCAGCACGCGACCAAGTTCGGCATGGGAGGCGGAGGCGCCTTCGACTTTGGCGGTGGCGCGATCGGGAATGGCAACGGCGGCGTGCCGTTGAATTCGGCAGCGGCCAGTGCGGCCTTGGCCAACTCGATGAGTATGACCCCCGTCGCATCGGGACACTTCTCGGGCGCCAACACGCCGCACGGCTTGGGAAGCAGAAGCAGAAGAACGAGTGCAAGCCACTTCAATCTCGGCGGTCTGTCCAATGTCAACTTTGACTTTTCGTCGTAGTCAAGAGCACAGCGCAATATCATCCCCCTATGCTACGGGCATTTCTGGTCGGAGATGGCGTGCAAAAGATGAGTGGCGGTGGTGTGGTGCTTTGAATGTGCATCCGACGGCTGGGCATGAGAGCGAGCAGAAGGCGTGGCGTCGCCCCTGGGAATGCCGGGGGCGGAGCTAGGTTCGTACGTGAGGGGCTGCAACCTTTGTCTCTGCCACCAGCACCTGAAGCCATAGCCGCGCTGTGTGATTGGAGATCGACGGTGAGATTCTGGGGCATCTTTTCGCGCGCCGATTGGATCTCTGAGCAATCCTGGCAAATGACTCGCCGGTGAAGAACCAGGTGCACTGTTGCCACATGCCCTCGTATCTTAGCAGCCCGATGCAACAGCGTCTCAAAGCACACAGTCTTTTGTATAACATCGAGTTAGGGTTGGAGATTACTGTTCGAACTCGAACGGATACATGTCTGGGTCTTGCTTTTTATCGCGCACTTGCGTCCTTGGATCGGCAGGTGGGACGGGGGCAGCCGCAACCGCCAGTGCCTTGTACTGGACACCCATGCCGGTTTCGTCGATCAACCGGTTCGCCGCATCAATGATCCTCTTGCGCGCCGAGTCGTCTTTGCCCTGAAGCAGGCGATCGACTCGCATCTGCAGACCCATTCCCACAAGCAGGTCGGCTTGGTCGATCGGCCCTGCGTAGCGTGCATTCGTCGTGTGCAGCGCCGACTTGAGATGCAAAAAGTCGACGTTGACCGTCAGATCCACTGCACCGGGGGACTGGAAGACGTCGACGAGTGCGTGCTGTTTAAAGGCTCGGAACGAGGCGCCGTATGCCTGGTCTCCTCCGTAGTCGATGATAAACCCCACGCCTCCGGCCGAGTTGGCTCCCAGACGCTGCTGTTCCGCTTCGTCGTACTGCTGATTCTGCTCCTCGGTGGCAGCGGGATTGCGAGGGGGCGAGGCGGGTCGACCAGCAACCAGTTCTCCTACGCGGCGTGCGACAGCCCACGACTCGGGGGACACTTCGACGCGCTGTCCCGGTTGGAGCGCTGCAAAGCGCGGATTGTTCTGCACCAGCATCTGCGCCCACGGCGTAGGCGTCGGCGAAAGCACAAAGCCAAGCTCCTCCTTGGGCGCCTCCATCTCCTGTCCCGGCCGCAGCACGGTAATGCTGCTCTTGGGCTTGATCCCCACTAGCACCTCGCGGAACTTTCCGTCCACATGCTTCTCGAAGATATGCGTCGGCAGCGCATCGAAAAACTCGTGTGCCGTCACAATGCTAAACTCCTCCGCCACAATCGGCACCATATCCACACTGGGGAACCACTCGACCACCACTCCATCTTCCCCCACCTCTTCCTCGGCATCTACCACGCGCTTACCTGCCGCGGCCAGGGCGTCTCGAATCGCAGACAGCTGCAGCTCCATCAAGCCCGCACTCGTCTCCACCAGCTGGATCCGCTTGAGCGTAGCCATAAACGGTCGGAACGAAGCAAACGTTCGCAGCATATCGGCCAACAACGTGCCTTTACCCGGTCCGAGCTCGACCAGCCGCGTCGAGGCGGGGGATCCGACCGCCTGCCAGCGCGCCAGGTAAAAGATCGCCAGAAGCTCGCCAAAGACCTGCGAGATCTCGGGCGAGGTGATAAAGTCGCCGCGCGAGCCGAGCACCTCGCGTTCCGTCGCGGGCGAGTTGGCCGAGGCGTAGTAGCCCTGCATCGGGTCCAGCAGACACGTGCGCATGTACGTCGAGACCGTCATCGGCCCCGACGCGCGCACACTGTCGAGCAGGATCTCGCGCAGACTCTTGTTGGCTTTCTCACCGACAACCGTCGTCGGGGCTGGTGCAGTAGGCTGGCCTTGTTCGTGCAGTGCACGACAGGTGGAGAAGGCCCGTCGTGTGTGCAGTGCGCGGCCGAACTGCATGGTCGGTGAAGATGCGGGTCCAACGAGGCCCTGCGATGGGAGGCCTGCAGTGCCGCGTTGTGCCACGCGGCGCACTGCGCTCGCTGCCGCGGGCGCAGCGGGAGGCGGGATGGCGAACGACGCAAGGCCTGTGACGGTCTGATCGTCACCGTGCAACTCGGCGGCGACAATCTGCTCGACTGCCTCGGTGGCGTACGCAACGCAGTCGTTGAGGCTGACACCCGTATAGCTCGCGCCGACGAGCGTGAGCCTGCTTGCCAGATGAGCGTTGCCGGCGAGCGCCTTGTGCAGCTGCGCCATGCGCACCGGATGCCCCACCAGGTACCACGGAATGCACTCTCGCTGCATTGTCGGCTTGATCGTCACCTTGCTCGCGTCGCGCAGCAGTTGCGCATCGATGTCGAGCTGACGCGAGAGCGCACGCACCGCGCGTGCCTTCACTTCGTCTTCGTCCGGCAGCTGCTCGAGCCCCGCCCAGTGCGCACCCCCCATCATTACTGTGAGCTTGACGGGACGACGCGAGGGCTCAGCCGCGTCCTGGTCCGGCACCGCATCGCTGTCGAAGACGACGCCGAGGATGCCGTCGTCGTTGCCCGGCGTCGTGCGCGGGATGAGGTAGCCAAAGCCCTGCACGGGCACGAGCGCGCGACCCGCCTCGGCAGCAGCGCTGGGCGAGATCACCACGTTGACCACCGCCACGTTGGCAGCCGGATTGTGCTTGAGATGCGGCAGCTCGGCGCTCGGCAGGATGTCGGCGAGCTTGGACGATGGGACGCTCGAGATCACGCGGTCGGCTTCGATAGACTCGCCCGACGCAGTGGTGATTCTAAGCTTGCCGGACTCGTCGATGTTGATAGCGCGAACGCCTTCATTCGTGCGAAGCTGAACGTTGGGGAGCGCTGCGAGACGCTGCTCGAGAGCGGCGACGATCTCCTGGACGCCCTCGGGGAAGCTGTACACGCTGATGCCCTTGAAGCTATCGACAAGCTCCTTGCCCAGCTGTTGCTCGACATGCTTGAGGCGGTCTTCCTTGGCGGCCTTTGCTGCTGCTTCGGGCTCGGGCAGCGGGCGGTGACGCTTGTTGCGCTTGGCGGGGAGCATGCTGCGAAGCACGCTGCCATGAACGCGCTCGGCTTCCCACAGGAACGGCATCACTGCACGCACGCTGAGCTTGCGCGTATCGCCTGCATAGATGCCATGTATGACAGCCGAGACGAGGTTCTCGGCGACACCCTTGCCGAAGCGGCGCGAGACGAACGAGTCGACGCTCTCGTCGTCGAGCAGTTCGCGCTGCTGCAGCCGCTTCTTCTCGGCCTGGGATTCGGAGCGCGGTCGGAGGAAGCGCGAGGGCACACGCGGCTCTCGGATGATGCTGGGCACGATGGCGCGAAGGAAGGGGAGCTTGAACAGGGCGGAAAGAAGCGAGGGGATGCTGCTGGGCAGCTTGGCGAGCTTGTCCGGGAAGTAAAGGAATCGATTCTGTGCTGAAGGCGCCGTCTTGGGCACCCGCAGAAGACGCTCGAGCAGTCCAAGCGATTGGACGAGCTGAAGCATCACCAGCCCAGAGTAGCCTGCAGGACGGATGCTGCGCGGTCCCATCTCCACGAGCGCTGTGGGGCTTGGCGACGTCGATGCGTCCGAGGGCAGGCTGATTCGTTCGGACTGGATCCAGCCGCCGAGGCGGCTCTGCTGTTCAAGCAGGACCACATCGTATCTGTCTTGAGGTAGCTGCTGCGCGAGACGGTAGGCGGAGGTCAATCCTGCAATGCCACCGCCAAGCACCGCGATGCGCTTCTTGTCGCTCGCAGCGGCGGCGAGCAGCGCGGACGAGGTGGCGAGACTCCGACGCGGAGGAGCGATCGCCGCTTGCCATGCGCCTCGCAAGCCAGTGGCCATGCGTGTGAGCATCATGGCGCCAGGTTCGATGGTGGGCGGACGCTTAGCAGCATGGCTTTTCACCAGCTCCCTATCGGCAAAGCTTCCGGCTCTCTTTTACTTTTCCAACAAGTGTGGAGTTGCCGGGGTCTTGTGGACACCTTCTTATGCCGTCAGGATTATGTCACATCATCACTGAAGTCTAACATCGAGTACGAAACTCGCACGTCGAAAACCCCTCCGCGACCTTCCGAGCCGCGAAGAACTCGACGAAATTCATGGCAGGCGCGCAGGCCCGATTTCGACTTGATCTCGTTGGGCGGGCGAATACAATCTTGGCGCGCGATTTGTAATCCGGCGCTTCGAACGTGGTCAGAGCCGCGCGAAAGAGGCCAAGAGCCAAGAAGGTGGCAGAGAGCGTCGTTCGGATGATTCGTGCGAACGAAAGAGGATTTCCAAGGCGGGCGGAATCCGCCGCCTCGTCGACTGCCAACACCCGGCTCGAGAAATCGTCAATGGCCGTTGGTCGCCATCGCTCGCAATTCTCTCTCTCCACCATATCACTTACATCCTCCTCATCCCATACAGCAAAGATGGTTCTCGTACGTACCAGCAACGCCAACGACGTATCAGCTCGCATCTCGCCGTACAATCGCTGCTTGATGCAGAGGCTGCAGACTCTTCGACTTGATTGCTGACTGCTCTTCTTGCTCTTCTGCCGCTTCTTCCTGCTACGTACCCGATACGTGCTTGTCTCTTCCACCTCGCCATCTTCATTCGCATCCGACTTGTGCACCGCATCGCATCGACTCTGCCGCCGCCTCATGATCCGCATTTCGACCTGCATTCTTGGTCCTTTCACGCTCGCCACTTTCCAACCCGTCATACCAACACACACACTTGCACCTTTCCGACTCGTTGGCATTGCAGGCACTTTCGGGACTCAGCCTGGCCAAGTACGTGCAGTCGTCGCCGGCGCTCATGCGCATGCTCAAGCCCGTCGCCAACGCCTACGCCAACGCCACCGGCCACCGTCAGATGGGCCTGCGCTACGACGACCTGCTCGTCGAGGAGTCGCCACGCGTCCAGAAGGCGCTCTCGCGTCTGCCCGAGCGCGAGGCTTACGACCGCGCCTTCCGCCTGCGCCAGGCCAGTCAGCTCTCCGTCCTCCACCGCGAGCTTCCCAAGGACCAGTGGCTCCCCGCCAAGGAGGTAAGCATCTCATACTACCGCCCTGCGCATCGCTCGTCCTCTCCTTCTGCAGCCATGCCAAGGTGCGAGGCTCGCTTTTGCGGACTAATTGCGCTTGGGGGGGTATTTGTAGGACCGAAGACAATCTTTTCCTGAAAAGCAGTTCATACTGACGTTTGTTTTCCTCGCTCACTACAACAGGACAAGCGATACCTCACGCCCTACGTCGCCGAGGTCGCCGAGGAGGAGTCCGAGCGTGCTGCGTGGGACACCGTCGCCGTCAAGAAGGGCCACTAAATCATCTCCCAAGGATTGCACTTGCCTCGACCGTCTTGTGATCTCATGAAATCCACACACCATTGCTCGTATTCAGAGGCTGAAGGCTGCCAGGTTGTTCTCTCGGGCTGCTTGTACAGTGTTGCATTGCGTGAGGGAGACGAGACACCAAGGGTTCTTGACGATTTTCGTGAAAACATGATGCGGGTGTTAGGACTTGGGGGCGTCTTGAAAGATGCCGATGATGAGGGCCCAGCCAAAGACGATCTGGGCGACGGCGATGCAGAAGAGGAACTGGATCCTACGCGAGCGCTGGGCATGCGTGATGGTCTGGCTCGATGGCGAGCTGGGATCGGGCAGGACGACATATCGCAGACTGCGCAGCAAGAAGAAGGCATTGGCTGCAAAGCAGTACAGAAACACGGACCAGTACACCAGCCCGCGCACCTGCAGCAGGCCGACGAGCAGCGTGATGAGCGTGCCCACGAATTTGTAGCCCGAATACGCGAGCAGGTCCATCATCGTATGGTCGCCCTGGATGTTGAGCAGGTACGTGCCGAGCTTGATGGCGGCGAGTTCGACCAAGACGATGGCGAGCGCGCGCGATGCGCGCAGCCCCAGCACCTCGGGATGGAAGCGCGATTCAAGACCGAGGATCACACTCGTCACGATGATGTACGTGACGAAGGCCATGGTGGGGATGTACAGGTCGGGAGAGTTGACGTCGTCGCGCGGAGGCAGGTAGCCGTCTGCCCCGGACGAGGCCGTCTTGACCGCCGACGTCGACTCTGCATATGCCGACGATACATGGCCGCCGCCCGACGAATGGCGGTGTGCGCGCGACCACGGCTTGTGGCGCCAGGGAAACAGCACGATGCGCAGCTTGTGCAGCACGTACGAGTTGGACACGTTGAAGTAGTGCTTGAGCACCGGCATGGGCAGCAGCGCATTGAAGTTCTTCTGCACGTACTCGCCACCCACAGCCGCCATGTGCTGGCCAAACTGCACGCCCATCTGTGCGGTTGCATCGTTCATGATCGGTGGTCCTCCTGCACCGCCGAATCCAGGGAATCCACCCCAGCCCTGCGCCTGACCTGCGTTGGGGCCGGTCGCGTTGGGGAAGTAGCCCGCATTGCCGCCCACCGGCGCGTACGAGGACGAGGCATAGGACTGGTTGGGTGGTGACTGGATGGGCGGAGATGCAAATCGCTGGTAGCCGCCGCCGGCAGCAGCCTGCAGGTTGGCGGCCGGCCCACCGCGGCGGCTCGCCGACGATACGTGCGGGTCCGCCACGCTCGACTGCGGCACGGGGTTGGGCGAGATGGGCGGATCCGGCACCTTGAACGGCGGGTGTGTGGGGATCGGATGCTGGAGTGGTGGAGGCGACCTGGACGGATAGCCGCCGCCTTGTGGTTGGTACATGCTGCTCGTGTGGCTGTCGCGGTCGCAATCCAAGCCGTAGGATGATGCTTGGTGCAATGGAAGTTCTTCGCTTGGTTCGCAGAGTAATCAGGTGTTCCGGTACGAAAGAATCGACCTGTATTCGAGTGGGGCAGGGCGAGATGGTTGAACTGAAGATACAACGGCGAAGGAAACTGGCAACGTGGAACCGTATCTGGAAGGTGGGGAAAGGGACGTGTGGAAGAGTCGACGACGATCAGCGCCCAGCGCAAAGGCTTCCAGCTGGCCTGTGCTTGGCGGGACCGCGCCAGCAGCGCCCTCGCCCTCTCTCTCTCTCTCTCCCTATCCTTGCCGCTGAGCTTCGTGTGTGTGTGTCTCTTCCACTCAGCCTCGAAAGCTGCGAAATCAATCTTCAAAAATGTGAGATCTGAGTTCCCACATGCTTTCACAAAATCCACGCTCTGTGACCACGCCGACTCAGCCTTTGCCATCAATCTTATGGACCGGGAGAGGAGGGCGATTTTGCGTCGCCTGCTCGAAATTTTTGTTCCCTCGCTGCGGGCCTTTTTGATGTAGCAGCGCAACACGACGCACTTTGATGGCTTTCGGCTGAGCTGCATTTCTTCTAAATTTGCAGCAGCGGCGAACGAGCAGCAAGTGCGATCATCGTTGCGTCAGGCCGCCTCGCCTCTGCCTTCCTGGACTTCAAGTGACGCTGCGCTGCACAAGGCCTGCCAGTTGACGAGCCTGGAAAGCGGTGGCTGCAGCTGCCCGCGGATTGGCGATGGATCCAGAAATCCACACGGCGGCCGTCTCTTCTCCCCCTCCACCATACCGTTTTCACCAACACATACACACATCCAACATGCCCAAGAACAAGGGAAAGGGAGGCAAGAACCGTCGTCGCGGAAAGAACGACGTCGGCGACAAGCGCGAGCTCGTCCTCAAGGACGAGGGCCAAGGTAAGCTCCCCCCTTGCCTCGCCATCTGCAACCCCGCGACTGCGCAGTTCTTCACTGACTCTTGCTCTTCATGACGTTCGATAGAATACGCCCAGGTGCTCAAGATGCTTGGTAACGGTCGTTTGGAGGCACAGTGCTTCGACGGTGAGAAGCGTCTGGCGCACATCCGCGGCAAGCTGCGCAAAAAGGTGTGGATCAACCAGGGCGACATCATCCTCATCTCGCTGCGCGACTTCCAGGACGGCAAGGCGGACGTCATCCAGAAGTACAACGCAGACGAGGCACGTGCACTCAAGCAGCAGGGCGAGCTGCCCGAGTCGGCCAAGATCAACGAGACCGACACCTTCGGCGAGGAGGAGGGCGGAGACGTCGAGTTCCAGGAGGGCTCCGACGACGACGACGAAGACTCGGACGACGACGACGATCTCGACGACCTCTAGAGTTTCGCTTCACCTTCCTGGCACCTTCATCCGTTGTACGATACACACACACACACACTTACATGCGCGCCTGCAAAAATTCAACGCACGACTCGTGCACATCCAG
>AWNI01000005.1:147735-188787 GCA_000517465.1 Moesziomyces aphidis | reverse complement strand
CCTTCATCCGTTGTACGATACACACACACACACACTTACATGCGCGCCTGCAAAAATTCAACGCACGACTCGTGCACATCCAGAAAAACAATCGTCTTGGTTGCATTGGTCTCACTGCTGACCTGCGGACAATCAAGCCCATGGATTCGAATCGTGCGAATCGGGCAGCTTCGCATTCTGGCCGAGCGGCGAGAGCGAGCGGCCCTTGAGGAAGGTCTCGTTGTCATCCACGTCGATGCGCGTCGAGAGGAGCCGATCCATCTGTGTGTCTTGCGCGTCGCTGTTCTTGTGAGTTTGGCTGTTGGACGTCGTTCTTTGGTCGGGGTTCGGCGTGGCTGAGCGTGAGGCGTTGGGCGAAGGCGTGTACTTCTTGCGAAAGATGCGCGTGCCGCCGGCGCGAAGCGCTGGATCGCCGCGTCGACGCTCCATCAGCCGCTCCCGCTCCTCGGCCTTGTAGTCCTCCACCACCAGATCCACTGCGCCGTACGGATCCTCCTCTTTCGCCTCGATCTTGGGATCGCTTGGCGCATCCGCCTTCGCCTCCGTCGCTTGCGTGGTCTTTGAATCCTGCGACTTGCTGTTCGTCTGCTGGCCCTCCTGGTCCTCTTTCACTGGAGCCTTTGCAGACTCATCGCTGACCTTGGCCTTGCCCTTCGCCTTACTGCTCCCGGCTTGCTCGTCCCTCTGTGCCTCGCCGTTTGTTTCACCCTGTGCCGCATCATCGCCACCCTCGCGCGGCCTAGCCTGGGTCGGCTCGGACTTGGCCTTCTTGGAGAGCGTATCCTTGCGTCGGCGGCGGTGGACGATCTCGTCGTCCTGCTGCCAGCGCGAGTGGCGTGCCTGCTCGCGCGTAATGTCGATATTCGGATAGGCATAGTCGCCAAAGTGGAGCGAGCGCGAGCGCTCGTACGCCTCCTCCTCTTCCTCGTCCGGACTGTCGAAGCCCAGATCCTCGGCCTCCTCGTCCGAGTCGAGCTGGCGCTCGGCGAAAAAATCGAGCCCATCGCCCGCATGCCGCACCGCACTGCGTGCCACCTTCTTGGGGTGCGGCAGCAGCGGGCTGCGTTCCGAGCTTTCCTGGTGCTCGAGATCCGGGTCCTCGTGCACGATCTCGCCAGCCTCCTGAGGCGTTAACGGCGCATGCCCTTCGAGCTGCATGCGCTTATCGTTGATGTACCGGCGCAGCTTCTTGAGCGGACCCTGGTGGCGCGCTCCCTGCGTAGCGTCGCGGATATCGCCAGTACCGCGCTGCGGCAACCAGTACTTGCCCTTGCCGCCCTGAGTGTAGCGCAGTCCGGCCTTGGACCTGCGCTCGCGCGCGAGCGGCTGGTGGATCACGCCCTCGCTCGGCTCAAACGTCTGGTAGACGTATCCCGTGCCACGCACGGTGGTCAGGCTGTCCGAAAAGACGTCGTACATGCCGATGCAGTCGCGCAGCGCATAATACACGGGCAGCCTCGCCGCATAGTGCGCAAACGGATCGATGTAGTCGGTGTGCGAAAAGGCGTACGCATGCGCCAGCGCAAAGATGGGCATCTCGAGGCAGATCATAAAGTCCTGGATCGCCATCGAGATGTACTCGGGATCGTACACCGGGCCGACCTTTTTGAGGATGCCGGCCGCCACGAGGATCGAGATGCCGAGCCCCTGCCAGAAGGAAAAGAAGATGATTCCCTTGATGCACAGGAACTTGGACGTCACGCGGAACGGCTTGAGGTCGCTGTTGAGGCACTTCCACACCATGGCGAGGCAGTAGAGCGAGAGGAAGACCGACACGTTGTACGTGAACGAGACCCAGGTGTATCCGTTGCTGACCGAGATCTTGCCCTCCTCGTACTTGCCCGCCGCCTTGAGCAGCAGCGTCGCTACGGCCAGTACGGGCTTGACCTGCACGTACTGCAGCACACCGCGCTTGAGCGCGAGGAAGGTGTACGGATCCGAAGCGTCCATGTCGTGCAGAAAGAGATTGGCAGGGAAGAGATGCTGCTGTGGGCGTCTGCCATGGAGGAGGACGATGAGGCTGCGCTCTCCGCCGAGATACTCGATGAGCAGATTGAAGAAACAGTAGATGACGAAAGCCTCATACAGATCGCGAAAAAGGTCGATGATGTCAGCGAGCTCGAGCGAGTAGAGCGATATCACCGAGGCGATCGAGTAGATGGGCACCATGAGCAGCAGCCGCACCACGTAGCGCTGCAGTATCGGCTTGCGATAGTTCTTGAGCTGCTTCCAGATGAGGAAAAACGAGAAGATGGTGGCAAAGATTGCGGCCAGCGTCGAGGTGACGAGCAGCGAGGTGGGCAGCGACCTTCCTGAGCCGCTTCCCTCGGGGCTCTTGTGCTCGGGCTGCTTGGCGAGCATCGTCGCGGCGAGCTGGTGCGGCCACGACGTCGCTAAGTTGAGAGACGGCATGATGAGCAGCAGCGACGACGGAGGTGCAGCCTTTCAATGTGGCACTGTAGTCTGCTGGGTCGATGCGATGTTGATCTACTTGGCGAGCATGGTTGCAGCTATGGTCGTGGACTGCGTTGCCGCGGCGAAGAGGGTTGCGATGGAGAACGAGAAGATGATGGCTGTCGACAGCGACAAGGGGCTGCATCTGTGCGGGGGAGACAACCTCCACACGGCCAACTGAGCCTTTGCGCAGGCGTGGCTCCAAAATAGCAGTCGAAACGGGACGGTCCTCGATGCGGCGGAAATCTTGTGGCATGTTACATCGCTCTTTCCACAATCTTCGAGCGGTCGCCTCGCGGGCTGCAGCGCGCGTCACCGTGCAGCCACGAAGGGCGCTTCAGGGGTCGAAACCAACACACCAACACCTGCCTATATGGGCGAACCCACCTTGGTCCTCTCATAACCCGAGCCCACGCTTCTCCATTCTCCCACCCTCGCGCGCACCTCTTTTACCGCTTCTTTCACTGATGCTGGGGCGCTGATGATGCCATTCGCTCATAACGCAGAGCCCCAAACATTCGGATCGAGATGAACCTCCTCGGTGAGCTGGCGAGCAGCTCGTCGGCGCTGCTCTTTGGACCTCCAGGTACGCAACCTCTTATATCACCCTGTCCACTTTTGAGTACGGCTGACAATCTCTGTTCGTAGCACCCGTGGCGAAAGATCCACCGCCACCGCCGAAGCGCACACCCATGACCGCGTCGAGAAAAGCCGCGCTGCTCAAGCCGAACCTCGGGCTTTCCGAGCAAACACAGCAAGATACGAAGGATGAGGCGCCGCTGCCGGTTATACCGGAAACAGAGACTACGGCTGCATCGGTGCTGGTGAGTACGGGCGCTTCGGCGCTCAGCTTCCTCGGCAGCACCGTGGTCAGCCTCACCTCGGCAGCCGCGTCGGCTCTCGTCTCACCGCATCCAGCCGCTGAAACCGATAACGCAACCTCAGCAGAGCCAGGGGACAAAGAAGGAGGCACGATGCTGGGCACTCTTTCATCGGCGGTGTTTTCATCGGCTGCTTCAGTGCGCGATATGGTGCTCGGAACGGCCGACACCGCCCCAACAACTTACGCTGCAAACGACTCGGCGCCGCCGAGGGTGAAGCGCGCATCGACGTTGCCCGTGCAGCTGACGGCGACGGGGGAGCCGTTCTCGGACGACCCGAGTGTATCGGCCATGCAACGCATCCCAGACCATCCATGCGGCCATGTTGCGCACCACAAGCTCACGCACTGCTGCTCGGCACCTGCCATCCCCACCGCCGCATGCACATGCACTTGCTTCACCACCAAAGACCCACAGTGCGAGTGCGACTGCCACACCACCGCCGCCAACTCACGTCGAGACTCGGGCCACTTTCACCGCGTCGAACAGCTTGTCAAGGGCACCAAACGTGTGGTGCGCGACATCAAAAACGTCCTTTGAGAGCTTTCCCTTGCATTGTAGGTGCCGCGACCAGTCTAGAATACAGTATAAGTGTCCAACATAACCAATGCGTGTGGTCGGAATTAGAACCGACCCGCATCCATCATCTGCGCCTCGATCCCAAATGCCGTATTAGCAAATCCGCCGCCGTCCGCAGCACCTGCGGTCTGCTGATGACCTTGTGCCTGTGCATCTCCCGCACCGCCCTCAGAAATTTGACCCATGCGGCTAAAGTAGGCGTCCCAGTTGGCGAAATCGAGCGGTGCGCCGGGGATGCCATCGAGCATGGTCGGATCCACGCGCGACCCAAACATGCCTGCCGCCGAGTTGGCCTCGGACGCCTCTGCCGGTGCCGTACCCGCGTTGCCGCTGCCGTTTTGGCCAAGAACGAACTCGGCCGGTGCCCAGTAGGCATTGTTGAGGTGCGGATTAAAGTTGAAGCTGGGGCTTGCTGGCGTGATGGCGTTCTTAGCCACCGACAGTTGCGTGCCCGCACTGCCCACACTGCCCGCGCCCAGCTGCGTCAGGTTGCCAAAGTAGCCGCCACCACCGCCGTTCGAGGCCGAGGCAGCAGTGCCATCATCGCTGCTCGACTTGGACAAGTTGGCAAGAACAGCGAGGTTCGAGTCGAGGAACGCGTTGCCCGCTCCCATCGCATCCGGTGCGATGGGTACCATGGTCAGCAGCCGCGCCCCCGAACGCGTCACCGGCCGTCCGTCGGCATCCTGCCACACATCGCCGCCAAGATGGGTAAAGTTGAGCCCAGATTCGTCGCTTGGTGCCGGCATTTCGCTCAGCGCTGCGCCTGCCGTCGATGTCGGCACGGCCGAGCTGACCGCGGGGACGCTGTTGGTGAGTGCACCCGAGCCCGTCGGCTTTTGCAATCCCGACGCCGCCGCTGCAGACGTGGAGCTAGCCAGGCCGAATCCGGCCGAGGCGGGGAGGGTGGAGGTGCTGACGCTGTTGAGCATGGCAAAGCTGCCATTGGCAAGCGCAGCTGCAAAGCTGTCCTGCGACCCTGTGCCTGTCGAGAGGCCAAGCGCCGCACGGTACTGCTCGTACGTCTGCCATCCGCCGTTCTGATCGTTGCCGGTGCGCACGAGCGCCGGGATTCGGCTGCCGTCCTGGTTCTCCTGCATGATGATTGTGCCCTTGGGCAGGTCACGGAACAACAGCCTCTGGTCGGCAGCAATGTACACGCCGCCCCCAGGCCTCGATGCATCCGGCTTGAACACGATGCCGCGCACATTTTCACGCGACTTGCGGTTGGTGACGCCTGCCGTCGGATTGAGCGTGCCGTTGGAGCGCGTGTTGGCGTAGACGCCCGCACAGCTGTCGCACAGGAGCGAGATAACACTGGCGGCCTTGCCGCGCATGCTGACGTCGTCCGGCTCGTGGTTCTCGCGCCGGTAGCGGCCCATGATGTCGTTGAGCTTCTTGAGCTGCATCTGGGCATTCGTATCACCTCGACGCACAAAGGCGTGATACTGCACAGTGGCGCACGAGACGAGGCAGTACGAGACGATCTGCATGGTGTCGAGGTAAAAGTCGTTCTTGTCCACCCATGCAATGGCCTCGGTGGAGTACTGGATGAGGGCGCTCATGCGGTCGATGGTGAGGCTGAACTTGAGGTGGGTCGGGCAGATATACGAGATGCGCATGAAGACGCGGAAGAAGAGCATCATCAGGCAGGCAAAGCCGACGTGCAGGATGCCTGCTGGAGCGCTTGAGTCGGCGCCCTTGAAGACGAGCTCGGCAGGCAGTGCCGCCTTCCACGCATCGATGTCGCGCAGCAGGCTGAGGATCTCCTCGTCCGTAGCATTCATGAGTCCTGTTGGGCTGTAGATCGTCTTCATGACGCGGCCGAAGAGGATGGTGAGCTTGAGCATCTCGGTATTGTAGGCAAAGGGACGGTCCGTCGACGGGTCCGAAGGCAAATCGTTCGGGGAGCGCAGGATCTCGAACGGCGATGGCAGACGCACATCGCAGTCGGTGAGGTCGATCATCATGGGATGGCCGAGCGCGATGCTCTGCATGCGATCGGCGGTGACGCAGCAGCCCCAGATGCGCCTCTTTTGCTCGAGGAAGAAGGCGTCGCGCGAGAGATCGTCTTTGCCGCTGGCGTCGCGATGTAGACCCAGATCCTGCGCCATGCGGATGGCAGCTCCCGTGCGGTTCCAGCAGCGCGTGCCACTCTGGAGAGCCGCTGGCCCGTGCAGATCGGCGTGGAGAGACATGACGAGCAGCGCCCTCACGGTGACCGAGTTGGAGGAGGACAGAAAGTCGTTTTCACGAAAGAGCGCGTTGATGGTCATCTTGACGGCGCCGAGCACCTCCTTGGGCACGCCTCGGCTCAGCGCGGCGACGCCGCAGATGGCGTAGAGCAGCAGCGGAGGCGTAGGCGAGAGATGCAGGAATTCGGACTTGGTGACGACGGGGAAGAGCGTAGCGACCTTTTCAAAGTAGGTGTTGACGAGCTTTTCGGCCACGTCGCCTGCGAGGCGGCCTTTGATGGACTCGGGGATGCGTACGACGTCGTCCTCGTCGAGTTCGACGGCGACGTTGGCATCCTTGGCGGCATCGGCGCCTGCCAAAGTGCCCTTGCGCGCGCGGTGAAAGCGGATGATGCCGTCGCCGCTGGCGCCCACTTCGAAGGTCTGATTGTGCTTGATATCGTGCGCCTCGATGGCGGCGCCGGGGATGAAGGCGGTGGAGTGGACAATGTAGGCGATCGAGGTGGGCCCGAGCACGCGGGTATCGGGAGGCGGCGTGCGCGAGGGGCTCCTGCGCTGTGGAGCGGGGGTGGTGAGGCTGGAAGACGAGCTGGATGGATGCAGATGGGCTGACGTCTGCTGATTGGCGCCGAACGAGTGCTGTGGGCCAGCGCTGGAGAAGAGGGAAGGCTGCGAGTGGCCGGCCCAGAACTGCTGAGAGGCGCCGGCGAAGTCCGTGGGATTGTGGAGGGCGCCCATGAAGGGCTGCGCACTCATCATGGCGGCATAGGCAGGATGTCTGCCGGGCACGTGCATCGGTAGCTGACCGGAAAGGGCGCCGTTGGTGCCGGACGCGGCTGCGACGGCGGCGGCTGCGGCTGCAGCCTCCTCGGCCTCGCGCTGGTACTTTTTCTTGAAGCGAGTCTCTGTGATGGGGAGGAAGAAGGTGCATTCGAAGCCGTACTGGCGGCAGTGTGCGCAGACGAGGCCGCCGTTTCCATTATTGACCGAACCGACGGGAGGGCCGCCGTCGTCGATTACGTCGCAACGGATCTTTTTGCGTCGGCACGAGTCGCATGCGCGCGCCGTCTTGATGCGCTTGGACGCCTTTTCGGCGGAGCCTGGGGTGGAGCGGAGATCGTCTTTTGGGGCTTGACCGTTGAGAGCATCAGCGCTGGTGTCGTTGGTGGAAGGGCTAGCGTGTGAAGAGGAGTGTTCTTGCTTGAAGAGGTGTTCGGACTCGGAGTCTTTGCGCTTGTTGGCCCTGCTACCGGGCGTTCCGGTGGAGCTAGACGGGGTTGCAGCGGCAATGCCCTCGGGGGAGAGCTTGAAGCCAGCAGAGTCGTTCATGGCGGCGGTGGAGGGCAAGCAGAAAAGAGCGCGGCTGGCGATGGTGGTGTGGGACTCTGTCGGAGGAGGCAGCGGGATCGAGAAGAGCGATGGGAAGAGGCAATGTTGATTGCGGAACTATAGCGGCAAGGCGCACGAGTGCATGGCCTCGGCGGTGGAAGTTTCGGTGTGCGGAAAGCGACGATGCCGTTCAGAGGGTGAGCATTCCCACGTTGCAAGAGCAAAGCTGCCGAGGATGTGCGCTGGATCGAGCCAGGAGCGTGTCGGAGAATGCTACCATCTATCGGGTGGCAGGGATGCGTTGCGAATCAGAGGCTGAGGTCGACACCGAATGACCGAGAAACCCGATGAGGTGGAGGAGGTCGTGGATGGGGATCGCGTGCGAGGCCTGCTTGGTTGCGATCGACGTGGATGTGGATACGAGGCGTACTCAAGCTGCGGATAAGATGCCAAGATGAAAGCTGGTGGTGGAGATGGTGATGGCGACGCGAAAAGGTGAGCGGATGAGCGGACTCGGATAGGACTAGGACGAGGGACGAGGTCAGGCGAAGTTACTGTAGGGCGAGGCGGGGCGAGGCGAGGCGAGGCGAGGCGGAGCGAGTTGCGTTGAACGTCGGAATGCAGTCGAAAAGTCGCATGTGGATGCGGACCGGTTCGGTTGGACTGGGCTGGGCTGGGCAGATAGAGAGCGTGGAGAGCCGTGCATAGGTGGGTTGATTGTGCGGAGAGGGCCGGCCTTCAGGCACGGATGCTTCTGAGAGCTGCTGAGAGCTGCAAGCTGCAGCGCTCCACTCGCATCGCAATCACGACAGCAATCACACACGAATTTCCAGCCGCTCTCCGGCCCTGCCGATTGCACACCTTGGGAAGCGCCAAGCTGGACGGCAAGCAGAGCAGGTTTGCAATCAGTACCACTGCTTCGGCCGCCTCCTTCCTCCGTGAGGCGCGATGGCTTGGCCAGATGCGACGATGTCGGTGCAGCCACGCTTGTTTGTGCGAAAAGGCCAGGCACGCGAGCCAGGAACGCGCGCGTGTGCTGGTGAAAGCTCGCCTCTGTATCACCTCGTCGTCGCCTCGACACGACTTGCTCGAACACAGTCCATCGCGTCCTTGCATTGCCAACAGCGTCGGCAGTCACGTTTGCATCCAATGCAGACGTCGCCAGCTCGTCCTGGCTCTCTCTCGCTTTCTTCGAGCTGTGAAAGCAGCCCGCTCGGTGTTTCGAATCGTGGGCTGCGGATTTTCGGCCAACAAACTCCGATGGCCAGTCCAAGGAGGGCACGCGCAGCATCTGCGCTGCCAAAAAAAGGAGCAACGGGCTCGAACCTCGTTGACGCCGCATTTCCGACGATGCCATGCCGGTCGGGGCGGCTCTCTCCAGCTCTCCCAATCGCTCTCCCACTCAATCTACCGTAGCCCCGCCTCGCCATGAACCGCGCAGCCGCCTCTTGGCTTGAGCATCTCAATGGCCGTGGTGATTGCTCGCCGAGATAGCGTCAGCCAACTGCATCCTCGGCCAACTTTGCGTGTCGGACCAAGCCTCATCTTGGCTGGAGGAGGGGCCTTGCTCGAATGGTCGCCGGAGTCGCAGCGTCATACCATCCCTTGCTCGGCGCTCGGATGCACGCACACGCACACAAGCACAACGCCGCTCGAGGCTCTTCCGAGCCACGCTAGCCATCCTCTGTCTGCATGAATCTCGACCCTTCGCATCATGCCCATGCTCGCCTGTCGCGCCACCATTGGCCCCAGTCTGGGCCCAGGGTTGGAGATCGCTTGCCTTGACATCTGCATGCATGGCGGCCACCGAGCCCACCCCGGTGCCGCCGGTTCAGGGCGTCTGCACATTCCCTCCGCCCTCCCTCCCCCTGTCTTTGCCGCCTCCTCACACACGCCCGCGCCTCTTCTTGCCCTCAAAGCCACGGCCTGCAAAGCAGGAAAGCAGGTTGAAAGAATAAACACACGGAAATTGCAAGCACATCCGGAAAACGTGGCCATGCCGAGATGCCGAACCCAGCCCGTCGGAACAATTGCGCTTCTCTGCACCGGACAGTCTTCGGATCGGATTCGCTCCATGGCCGTATCGGAGGGGCTGCACCTCGCATTTGCCACGTTGCGCTCGCTTGCAATCGTACACATCGGGGCGCGGTATCGGCGACCGCGGCCATCGTCATGCGTCTAGCGTCACCTCTTGCGCGCTCGCACAAGACACCGTCTTGAAGCCAGTGTCGGTAGGCATCGTTGTTTGGCAAGTCTGCTCGTCGTGTGTGTGTTGGCTCGTACTGTCGTCGCTCTTGGACAGGTGAGCCGCCTGGACCGGCGCAAGTGAGTCAATGCTCGACTCGGCCCCCGGCAGCATCTGATCGAAGCGGATCGTCTCGAGGCTCGGGCTGGCCTTGCGTTCTCTTTGTGTGGTGAGAAACGTGCATTGCGCGCGAAACATCCTGCATGCCCAGATGCCACATGCGATCCCCTGCATCCTCAACGGAAGATATGGATTCGCGAGTCGCCCGCCCCACACAAGCGTGGCCACCATGGCCGCAACTTTCAACGCCACCGAGCCCAAGCCGAACAGCGCTGCATCGCGCAGCAGCATATGTGCAACATCTCCCCTCCGTGGCCAAGCGTCTTGCAAGATGGGTACAACCACTACGAGCGTGAGTGTAATGTCTGTGACGATGGCAATGGCCAACATGGCGACGATCCACTCGGGCACAAACCTCGGTCCATCGAAGCCCATCTCTGTCGACAGCACCAGGGTTGCGATGCCTCCGGCGAATACGGCTGCCAGTAGCATGTGGATGAGCAGCGTCAGGAGTAGCGGGCGGTGAAAGTGGATCACAAACGCACGATACCCGACCAGCGTAGATGTGGCGGTGAACGTGAGCGGGAGAAGGGCAACGCGAAGCCAGCACACCGGTCGAAACGCAGTCCAGCCCGAACCCAGCGTTGGAATCGTCAAACATGCCAGCAGCACTATCCCCATCCCCATCGCATAGCGTGCTGTAAGATACGCAATCGGCATCACGCGTACGGTGCGCTGCTGAACCATCGCACGCACCAGCGCCGCATCAAACCGCAAAAACGATACCGTCTCTAAAGAGCCAACCCTTTCAATCAGTGCCATTTTCTGCTCGAACGAGGTGAGGAGTGGGCTTACCTCCGATCACGATGCCTGCAAGCACAGCGGTGGTGTGCGTATCGATCAAGTTGACACTCAGCGGATCGTGCATCGTCATCATCCCAGTCGTAAAGACGATGGTGTGTCGTCAAGATGCATCCGTTCCCAGCGTTTATCACCTATAGCTTGGGGCCGGCTGCGCTATCTGCATGTGGCGCACGCACGCGGCATTTGGCACACCGATGCACACTTGTGGCTCTGTGGCTTGCAAGACATGCTTCACCTGATCAAACGATGTTCCCACCCTCAACTTTCTTTTTCCCCAACCACGGCTTTCATCTCGACCTTGCTCCTGGTCCGGACGAGACAACCCGATCCTCGTAGCCGCAATTTCCGTCTCGCATCCTCGCCCCAAGCTCTGCCAGCTGACATGGACCAGCTGACACCCAAGCGCCACATATGAAGCCCGCCAAACGGCTCGCACTTCCGACTCGACGCTCGACACAACGATAAAGGCAACACTTTTGGGTTTTTGCTGTGTGATACAAATACAATTTTGTCTGGGGTCACGCGGATTCGCTCTGGAGGATTATGCGCCTCGAGCCTTGATGGCCATGACGAGCTGGACCTTTTTCCTGACCATGTCGGCGAACCTCCTACGGTGGCGTTCGCTCTTCTTGCGTCTTCGTTCCTCGTTGGGCTTCTCGTATCGCTGCTGCAGCCTCAACTCGCCGCGCACGTTGTTCTTCTTGAGCAGCGTAGCCAGCTGTGCATACGCTCGTGCCGGATCCGCCGATGGCGTGACCCGAATGCTCCTGCCACTGAATGGCGTTGCAGGCCAGGACTGCTCGCCGTATACCGCGCGGGTGGCCCACTCGGCTTCCAAATCCGCCACGTAGCCTCGACGCCCATCCGAGGGCCGCGAGAGACGCGCACCGGCCCCGCGCGTCGTCTTTTCATACGAGTCCGCAAGCGAGTCCAGAATCGCACTGTACGTCGACGCAGTCGACCCGGACGATTCGGTCTTGGAAGAGGGCGTCGTGGACTGCAGCTGCCCCAGCGACGTAGATGCAAAGCTGCGGCAAAGCAGGTTCATCGGGGGCAAACATGTACCGGGGACAAGCGCAGCAGTGCGCAGAGGTCGCGCAACAGCGCTGCGCAGCATCGACATCGTAGGTTGCCGCTGTGTGTCCCAACACGCCAGTTGCGCGGCGTGTGTATGTGTGTGTGTGGTGTGGTGTGGTGGTGGTGGTGGTGGTGGTGGTCGAGGAAGAAAAGGTGCAGGTGGGTAGGCGGGCTTCCAGAAAAAAGCTTCGCGTGCCGTCGGAGCCGAACGGCTTGGTCACTCGAGAGCGGCTCAAAAAATAAATGTATGTTAGACCTTCAGTTTTTTTTTCATCTTATTTCAGCCCACATCGCCTGTCGAAGCTCAACACCGTGCTGCACAGGCTCAAACGTATGTTCTGGCGACGACTCGATTGCGGGCTCAATAGTGGCGCTCAGTTGCTAAAAAAAGACATGTCGGGCAAGTGGTCGTCGTCGTCACGGCTCCATCCTCTCTCCCGAAGACGCTCCACCTCGATGAGCCACTCGCGTGCGGCGGGGCTGATGTCTGCGTGCGTGACGAGAAAGTCGATCCTGTCCATGGTCTTTTGCATGGTCTCGATCGCCGCCTTGTCGCCTTGCACAGGATTCTCTGTTGTCGGTGAGCTTGCAACGGCGTCTTGCAGCTGCAGTGCATTGCTGCCTTCCCTTTTGCCCGCGTTCCTCGATCGAGAGCTCGGGTAGGCTCGACGATCGAGCGTAGCACCGACAGTGATGAGGAGCGCACAGGCGCATTCGATCTCCCACGCCGAAGGAATGTCGATGTAGGCAGTGCGCGTGAGGAAACGGTCGAGCCAGCGAGCCACTACGCTGACCGTAACCACCTCCTGAACGCCGAGCTCGCCGACGAACCTCACAACATCCATGGCAGCAAACTGGTTGCGCTCCTCGCCTTCCTGTGCCCACTGCTTGCGCAGGCTGGCTCTCCCCTTCCATGCGCTGCCGCCTGCAAATGAACCTGCTTCTAGTCCATCCTTGCCGCAGCTGGGCGCATCAAAAAACAGTGCACCCGTACCTGGCAGGGCGAGCTTGTTGTGGCCGTCGATCGCCGCCTCGCCCCTGTCGAGAACGATGTCAAGCTCGCCGTTGAGCACGTTGGCGAAAAGCTTGCCGTGGTTGATCTTCTCCTTGCCCTGGCTCGGCACGTCGAGCAGACGGCAGCACAGCTCGGTAGCCTTGTCAAAGTCGTGCACGATCTTGGCCGACACCAGCGCAAGATTGGCGGCGGTCTCGTACGGCGCGATGGGATCCTCGAGCAGGTGGAGAAAGCCGGTGACCGCGTGGCGGAAGAGGTGGCTACTGATGGCGCGCAGCTTGGCAAATCCGAGCGGCGAATGCGCATCTTCGACGTACGAGTGCAGCCGGCAGACCGACGAGGTGAGCGATCGGAGAAACTCGATGCTGATCGATCGCACCGACTGACGCGGCTCGAGATACTTGCTCAGAATCGCATCTATGTCGTCTTCGACGCGGCTCACGTCGGCTCGCAGTCCGTCTAGCAGTGACTTGCTGTACAAGGGCGTTTCGGGCGCTTCCACGCTGGTGACCGTGCTGCTGCTCTCTGCTTGGAGCAATCGTTGGTGTTCCGGATCAAGTTCGGGAGTGGGAGAGCGGATGGTGATGCGGGGGACCGACATCCTGGCTGTTGCACGCGATCGTGACTGGGCCGCTGGCGAGGGCGAGGGAGACGACAGGGGACTATGCATCTCGGGTCGAAAAGGGTCTGTCTCCAAGAGCATGGGATCAAGGGTCGGCGAGGACTGGACGGCAGCGTCGGTAGATCTGGCGCGATGCTTTGCAGCTTCAACAACATGCTGTTGACGCTTGTTGATCGCTGCCGGAGACAGTTTGGCGGTGCTGGTGCGTTTCGCAGCCATTTGCTCCTCTCTCACCACGAGCCCTTTGACGGGACGCTTCTTGGACTTGACCATGGTGAGCTGAGGACAGAGTGTGGGGCTGAGGCCGTGCGGCTTGGAATAGCATCGTGGAGTTCTTGCCGCTGCCTGGAACGAGCTGTGTGCTCTGTCGATCGCGTCGAGCTGCGGAGACGAGGTGCTGCTGGCGTTGGCCGCTCCGAGCGACGCACGCCGTGGCGAAAGCGACAGGGGTTGGGCGGTGGATCGCAGCGAGGTGTAGTACTGGGTGTTTTGCGACTTGACCGTGTAGGGATTCGGACGTGTGGCGACGTAGGAAGCCAGGGAGAGCCTGTCCGGGCTGCTCGAGCAGTGGAACGGGTCTTGGTGAAAGGATGGCGGGAACGAATGCAGCATCTTGGCTTCAGCCACTGCGATGGCAAGATCCTCACGAAAGCAAGGATGGAAAGTGGGCCAAGAGTGGGTGTGTGAAGGTGAGCTCTAAGCGAGTGCCAGAGCCGGATGGGGAGGAGGTGGAATGAAGGCGCAGCGGCTGGCTGGCCAACGAGCGTGTTGTCGATTCCGCCACGGCAGGAAAGGGGTGCGGAAGCAAGCTTTGAGAGGAGCGGCAATCCCACGCCGGTGGATGCGCAGTGCATGCGTTGCGAGGAAGATTAAGTTTGATGAAGGTGCGAGCGAGAGGAGCCGAAGCAGCGAGCCAAACGGCAACGGTGGCTTTATATGACGACGCGCCGTTCCACCTGAGCCCACCCCCTCACTGACTGGACTGTAACAGTGCGGAGACGCCAAGCGGCGAAGCGGCGAAGGTGTGAAGCGAAACCAAGCGACTTCGGACGACAAGCTCTAGCTTGCAGCCTGCAACTCTGCTTGCATGCAGAGTGAGAGCCAAAGTCAAAGCTAGCGGGCCTGTCCGACTGCGGACTGGATGCGGTCGGCTAGCGTTCTCCAACGGGCCGCGGAGGCGCACTGACCTGTGATGGGCAGATCCAGCAGATAGGCTTGAGGGCGCCGACGATTCGGGCAAGCAGCCACTTGCGCTGCCGGTGTGGTTTGCAGCTCACCCAATCGCCACAGACGCAGAAGCTTCCGAGCGGCGTGTGCGGTTACAATGCTGCCAGATGCACCCGACCGCGTCGCGAGACGGAAATATGCCGCGCTCGAACCGCTTGATGAATTCTCCCTTGGCCACAAAGACGGCCCGCGCTGACTGAAAGGACGCCGCAAGTGACCGCACCGAGCGAGTGTGCTGCTGTGTGCTGACGCGGGTGCGGCGCTCGAGCTGTGGGCGGCGGCGCAATGCAATGTGATTGCGTGCGCACGCGCCTTCTGTCAAGGCATTGTTCGGCGTGCTGGTGTCGACAGGTGTCGGCAAATGCCACGATCTCATCCCGGCTGGCTGGCTGGCTCAATGCATCATGCAGCTCTCATGAGATCCGCAAGCAAGACGGAACCAAGCCACTCGCTTGACACTCACAAGTGAAGGCGAACGCAAACCCAAAGAGGAGTGAGGACTTGATCTCAACCTGCGCGCATGCCGAAGCTAGGGACACATGGAGATGGCTTCACACGCTGGTGAGTTGCTGCCATGAGATCACATGGAGACTGCGGTTGGAGCTCGTTTTCACTCCCCTCTGAAATTCTTGACCAAATTCAGGGAGAAAACAGGGTTACAAAATGCCGCTTTTTCGAGATTTCTACGTGTTAGGTCGGGGATGCGCTCGCCAGCGTCCGAGGCGCGCAGGGGAACGCGTGAGGGCAGCGAGCGTCGACTGGGCGCGCGGCCAAAACAACGCAAAACGGCTGCATGCCTGCCAGCTCAGAGTCGGGCACGGGAGCGCTCAGTGTTGCTCGAGCCAAAAAAACCAGCGAGACCAACACTTGGGGCATCGGTGCGCCATGCAGTCGACCGCATCCTCCTCGCCTTCTCTTCCACCATCAATCCATATGCCCCAACGGAAATGCACACGGTAGCTGCCTCATACAGATTCGCAACAATGGCTTCCTTCACCCCGAACCCGAACTTTGACAAGGAAAACTCGAACCCCAAGGACTGGGCATACCATCTCGGTGAGTGGCAAGCTTTGACGAGCCAACATGGAATGCAATCCGACGCTGACACTCATCTTCCCGTCTGCTCCTCAATTTCTTACCTCAGGATGCTTGCCGCAGAAGCATCACATTGTCTTCACCAAGGAGGACTTTGTGGCCTTCCTCAAGCAGCACAACGTCCATGTTGGACCCAATTTTACCGAGCTTTCGCGGTTGCCCAAGTGAGTACCTTTGGCATGTGTCTGGGAAGAGACACACGAGACTGATCCCGTCGGTGCTCTGCTTTCGAACCTGCGTCTCGTCAGGTACGCGACGATCGGCAAGCTGACAGTGTCGGATGACGCTGGTGCATCGGCGTCTGCGCCCGCACCCGCTGCCAGCCAAGCAGCTCAGCCCGCACCGGTACAGGCGCAGCAGGTGCAAGCGGCCGAGGCTGTACGAGGCGCTTCGAACGAGGCCAACGTGGTGTACACGAGCTCCGGCGACGTATTCCGACCAAGCCGCAAGGTGCGACAGCTGCCCGGCGGTGGTTCTGCGCAGGTGAGCGCGCTGTTCGGCAGCGGTGCCGACGAGGAGGAGGAACCAGCGCCCGTTGCAGCTAGCAAGCCGGCTGCGCCTGTTACTGCTCCCGAGGTCAACGAGTTCGAGCCCCTGGGTGCTGCGCCTGCTCGCCGCGTCGCGAGCGGCAACGTGGCCGCCGCCCAGGAGTCGCATTTCTACAACGACGTCAGCGGCGACAAGGCAGGCGTATACGAGGGCGTACGCAACGATGCCGTGATGAACAACGGCTTCCGTCCCACTCGCCGCGTTCGCGTGCCTGGCGGCACTGGTGGTCTGTCGAGCATCACCTTTGATTAGAGAAGTCCACCTCCAGATTGCTTCTCATATACCCTGCAATAGCAGCCGTCATTCTGCCCCAAATCCTCATTGTACGTGTCAGGACCGTCAAAACTGGACACTTGTGGCATGCAGCCCTGCAAAGGATCGGCGACACAGGATAACGGTCGAGGTAGATCCAATGGATCGGCGTTGTGTGGATCGGCAGTTGATCGGCCGAGCTCGCAGAGCTGGCTAAGTGAGGCTCGGAACTCGGTGGCAGTCGAGTGTGGCGGAATTCGGAACGCGTTGCGGTCAAGGCGGAGAGGAAAAAAAAAGTGCGGGGAATCGAGACGCGCGCGGTCGAGGCTGCTCCGTATGCACCTCTGACATATGACGGCACAGCCTGCTCATTATGGAGGGCAGAGAGGGGTGCGGGTGTCACAGGGGCGTGTCATCGTTTCCCCATCCAACGGATGGTGGAGATGGGCTTTGTGTGGGGTATGACCGTGCCACATGGGCATCGATGCATCCGCCGGTCGATCTGCAGGTCCCCCTTAACCCCGACCAGGTGATTGTCGACAACGACGCACGATCACGGCACGATTTCGCCGGCGCGGGGGAAAGGCGCACCGGAAGGCCTCCGACCGGATCGTACCGGCTACCGGCTCGTGTCGACCTACGTTGCTGTACTTCTCGGCTCGATTGCTCGCGAGTGGACGCAAGCAGGGAGGGTGAAGCGTGCCGGGGCGAGATTTGACCGAGTGTGGGGGAGGGCAAACGAAGCAGCTCGGCTGTCATCCGAACGCCGTGCAGCTGGAAAAAAGGTTCCTGTTTTTCCCACGACCAAGCTCGGTGAGTCTTGGACATGTGGTCAATGCGCTCGCACGTTGCCCTGTATCCACTGTCCTTGCCTGCTGTCACCTTGCACTGCCCGAAGGAGTGAGGAGAGGTCCGCGGAAGAGAGGGTGAATTTCATTTAGAGCCTGGCTCCATGGCGATCCACACTGGCTTCATATGGCCTTTGTGACGGGTTGTAATGTGCAGGAATGACACCCCAATCCCACTCGGCATCTCCTGCATCTGAGCTGCGATCGTCCTGCGCATCAAGAGCACGACCATGGTCGCTGAGTTGCTGTGGCAGAGTCCGCTCCCCGTGCAGCTCGGTGGGTCAGTGCGCGGTGGAAAGGAGGCGTGGAGGCACTGCAAGCTGCAGCGCTGCACTGCAATGGGCTTGGCTCCCCGTCATTGGAAATGGCAATTTGGCTGCAAATCTGCGCCTGTCAGCCAGCCCCTGTTGGCAGTGGACCCTTTCGAGGCGGCACAACCGCCGCCGCGCCCAAATTGAGCAGCTGCCCATCGTTTGCATCCTCCGCCGTCCAGTTCCGCGCTCCCCGCCAGCCCCCCGCACGGCCGTGTCCGCACCGCTCCCATCTCGCTTTCTTAGCCGAGACTGGGATGGCAATGCAGAAATGCACACTCACCTAACCTCCTTTGCTGTATACGGCCCTTCACAGCGGCACAGGCAATCATTGTTTCCCGTCGCAGAAGCCACCGGATCCGTCTCCGTACCTCTCTACGAATAAAAGCGCCCCCACCTCGTCTAGATCCAAGCCAGCCTCTTTCGCCGTGATACTCCCCTTTAGCTCCCCATCCTCCCCGTTGCTTGGCGCCAGAGTCTCACCTCGCACCTCTCCACCGCCACCCTCGCCCAGGTTTCTCCCCCCTGGACGCTCTCTCCTCCTCCCCTTCCCTCCCTGGCGTGCTAGTCCACCCCGCTGGCTGATCCTTGTGGCACCCTCTAGACGCCCGACGCGATCCTCGCTCCCTGCTTTCGGACTCCCACCGTCACGAATCCGCAGCTAGCTCGACCTCATCGACACGCTACGTCTGCCGACGACGATCAGCATGAAGACCTTCTCTTCCGTGGGAGGCCTCATCGGCGCTCTGGCCATCGGTAGCCAGGTCGTCGGTGCGATCCCCTTCTTCTCTGAGCGCAACAATGCTCCCAGCGACGGAGCCGCCCCCAATCAGGCTCAGCTTGGCCCTGTCCACATCCTCTACCAGAACGACCTGAGCACCAACGCCTCCACCGGCGCCCTTCTGCTGCCCAACTCGGTGGGCGCCGACAGCGCTGCCCAGGTCTGCGAGCAGATCGGCGAGAAGCTCTTCCCTCTCGACACCTCGCTTCAAGGCGGCATCGGCTCCGACCTCATCGACCAGTTCAACTACCTGCGCTACGCCGGCACCATCGGATGGTACGATACCTTCTGGACCAGCAACGGCGCCAACGTCGCCGCCTACAAGGCCAGTCGCGGCTCCGTCCGACCCTACGGACAGGGCGAGAAGCTCGGCGTGCTTTGCACCCACTCTGCAGAGCCCGCTACCGTCCCGCGCGCCAACCCCTACGCCAACGGCAGTCCAACCGACAAGCACATCACCGTCCAGTCGGGCGACTACACCGTCACCGGCTACCGCGATCGACGCTCCTTCCGCTTCCTCGGCATCCCCTTTGGTGACGCCCCGGTCGGCTCCAAGCGCTTCATGCACTCGACGCCCTACACGGGCAACAAGGTGCTGGACGCTACCAGCTACCGCAATGCTTGCGTTCAGTCCACCACGCCGCTCGGTCCCATGCCCGTGGGTGAGGACTGCCTGAACCTCAACATCTACACGCCCACGCTCGGCTCGTACGACCGCAAGAGCCTCAAGCCCGTGCTCGTCTCGATCTACGGCGGCGCTTTCGTCAGCGGCCGCAACTCGCTCCACTCGTACGATGGCGGCAACCTCGCCTCGCGTTCCGATATTGTTGTCGTCACGCTCAACTATCGTCTCGGTGCACTCGGCTTCCTCGCCTCGGGCAAAGACCTGCCCGGCAATGCAGGGATCAGCGACCAGATCCTTGCGCTCAAGTGGGTGCGCGACCACATTGCTGCATTTGGCGGTGACCCGAACCGCATCACCATCGGTGGAGAGTCGGCTGGTGCGCAGAGTATCTCGGCGCTCATCGCTAGTTCCGAGGCAAAGGGCCTGTTCCACGGTGCTTTCATGCTTTCCAACCCGTGGGTGCCTTGGGTCAACCGCTCGGCTCAGTCCAAGTACATCACCCCTGCGGTGGCAGCCAGCCTCAACTGCCCCGTCAGCGGCCATGCCATGGTCGAGTGTCTGCAGAAGGTGAGCGACCCTGCGCAGTTCGTCCAGGGTGCTGCGTTCACCAACGCCACCAACGCCATCACCGTGGCGCTGTCCAAGGTGGGTGGTTCGAGCCTGTTTGGCGCTTCGATCGAGCCGTTCCTTCCGACCCCGGACGGTATCCTGGATGGCCAGTTCTTCTACCTCGCCGGCAACGGCACGATCCCCAACAACGTGCCGGTGCTGCTCGGAACCACCTCGGGCGAGGGCTCGCTGTTCGTGTATCAGCTGCTCAACCAGACGCTTCCCAACATGCAGCCTGCGCTGGATAAGGCCTTTTCTGCGCTCTACTCGCCCGACTTTGTTGCCAAGCTCGACGCCTCGGGCTACTTTAAGCTCGACGAGAGGATTGGCGACTCGGTGCGCGAGCAGGTGGCCAAGGCATTCACGTACAACTTCTTTACATGCCCGACGCAGCGCATCATGGACCTGGCACAGCAAAAGGGTCAGTTCCCCAAGGTCTACCTGTACGAGACCCAGTCGGGCTATCCGGACACTGTTGGCTACCCGGAAAAGTGTGCACCCGAGGGTACGGGGCTGGAGGTATGCCACAGTGACGACATCAAGAGCGTGTGGGGCAGCTTGAACTACGAGGGCATCCAGGTCAGCCAGCAATATCTCGACTTTGTCGCGTACAATGCGGACGCCTTCAGTGCGTTCGTAAGGCATGCTTCGCCCAACCCCAAGCAGGAGTATCTGCGTGCGAGAGGAAGGGGTTATACGTATACGCAGAAGGTGCAGAACTACAACAAGTGGCAGGCCTTCTACGAGCCCCTGCTCGAGAGCGAAAACTTCAACACCCAGTACCTCTCTGCTCCGAACGGCATCAGGAACGGTGCCATTCCGCACAAGGACGTCTGCGACTTCTTCTACCAGAATGGCAAGCTCACCTACCAGACCCTCAACAACGCTGCTTAACATTTCCCCTCTTCGGAGTAGATTTGGGCGCTTCTACATCAAGCTCGTCGTAACCTCCCTTTCTCCCCCAATTTCTCTTCTTTCGTTTTCATTGAGCCCCCCTTCGGACGCTTCTAGGAACTGGATGCCATTCAGCAATTTCAGTGAGCCTTCTTCCATTCACTGTTTCGATAAACTCTTCACCACACGCTTCACAGAGCATCATCACGCGTAGACTGTTGGCCTTGAAGTCGGCTTCAAATAGCGATGCGATTCAGATATGGAATTGTTCAGGGAAGGAAGAAGTTGGCTCAAGTCCGCATTGGGACGAGCGAGGGAACTTGGGAGAACGAATCTAAGACGAGGTGGGAGGGGTGGCAGGTGACTTGGCGGCGTGCTTGTGGGCAGGCTTCTTGCTCGTCTTGTGCGAATCGGCGTGTGCGGCGTGCTCGGAGTGTGCAGAGTGCTTGGCATGCTCGGCGTGCTTGGAACCGGACTTCTTGGACTCGGCTTTCTTGGCCTCCTTCTTCTTGTCCTCCGATTTCTTGCCCTCAGACTTCTTGGTGTCGGACTTCTTACCCTCCGTCTTCTTAGATTCGGTCTTCTTGGACGCAGCCTTCTTGGACTCCTTGACCTCGCGCTTGGTCGTTTGCTGCTGGTGCGGGTGTGCGGCGTGCTGGGGCTTGTGCTCGCCGGAAACCTTCTGGCCGTTCTTGCCCTTGTTGACAGCCTCGCCCTTGGTACCGGGGTGAGCGGCGTGCTCGGACTTGTGCTCGCTGGAAACCTTTTGGCCGTTCTTGCCCTTGTTCACAGCCTCACCCTTCTTACCGGGGTGTGCTGCGTGTTCAGACTTGTGCGCGGCCGACGTCTTTGCGCCGTTCTTGCCTTTGTTAACCGCATCGCCGTTCTTGGCCGGGTGGGCGGCGTGGTCGGACTTGGCGCCCTTGGCGCCCTTGGTCTTCTTGGTGGCCTCGCGCTTGGCGGGCTGAAGCTGGACGAACTGGAGCAGCTTGTGAGCGGCGTCATCGTCGCCGTAGAGACGGCGCACCTGGCGGTCGCTCGACTGCGCAGCCACCTCGCGGTGGAGCTTGGCGAGACGCGGCAGCTCGTCGGCAAACTCGGTGGCAAAGGTGGGCGATGCAGGATCGGCGTGCTCGAGCTTGTTGATGAGCTCGAGCAGCTGCGGAACTTTGCCCTTGTCGGCGCCTGTGGCGACAGACGAGTCGGCAGAAACCACAGCGGCCGAGAGCAGGATAGCACCGAGGAGCGAGAGGAACTTCATTGCGAGCAGTGACAAAGTGTGGAAGACCGACGTAGGGAAAGGGTCGAGACGGTGCGTAGAGGGTGGTGTATGCCTACACTAGCGAGGGAGGAGGCAGAGTATATATGCAACACGCCAAGCAGTGTAGGGTAGGGCTGTTTGCGCCATGTGTGGATGCTCGGCTGGCACGAAGGACCCAGGCCAAGGCGGGCTCGACCCTGAGCAAAGCAAGGGGGTTCCGCTAAAGGGGTAGAGGGCAGGAGGGCAGAGGGCAGGAGGGCACGGGAGGGCAGGGAAGGGGTCGCTGGCAGGGGCGAGCATGTCAACAAGTGGGCCGACGGTTCGCTTCGACGGGCATGCGGGGGCGTCGTATTGGCCTGCCTCTTTGGCTGTCCAGCGCGAAATGGCAACAGCTGAATGCTAGGCCGATCTGCATGACGACGATCTCCGCTGACGTGCTGTTTTGACCAACTCCGCCTTGCGCGCCCAACCTTGCTCGCTCTCTTGCCTCGCCGAGCGAGCCGTCGACCATCTATGTCGAAAACAGCTCGCCTCCTCTAACCTCAGCTGCCCGACACTCGTGCTCTCACGACGGCGAGGACAGGATTGAAATAAAAGCATGGAGCTGGACATGGCTCATCGCCGACGATCCCGGCGTTGCTGCAATGCAGGCGGGTCGAGATGGCGACAATAGTGCGAGCTGATGTCGAAACGTTCTTTCAGGAAACGTCGGAGTTGCGCAGTCGGCCCGAAATGGCAACTTCCTGCTGCCCGCTGCCCGCTGCCCGCTGCCGTGCCCTGATCCGTTGGCCGTGAGCATAGATGGCAACGACAGGCGGAGGCTGAAATGCAAGCTCCAACGCCGTGTTGGTCTCGGCTGGCTCTCGCGCCACTGCAATTCGAGTCGACGCGTCTCCGCACGAGGGGGAGTCGTCCATTTTTCCCCACTTGTCGCTCGACGCAAGTCACATTCCTCAGCGACACGACGGTCGCCAAGTCGCGTCGGTGTCCCGTGAGCTTGATTGCCAAGCATCTTCGTTGGCACGGGTTGCCTTGAGGAAAGCCGCGAAACGGGAGTGGCTGTCAAGGCGAGCGGGACAGGGTCAACGACGACCAGCAGCATTCATGCACACCGGGGTCATGCATGCGTGCAGCCTGACCGAGGCTGGGATTCGGATGAAGGAGGCAAGCAACTCTCCGCCCGGCGTCATTTTTCGGCTTTTACAATGTGAGCTCGACGTAGCTAACATTTGATATCTGAGAAAATCGATCCCCGGAGCAGCTCGCCGCATCGCACTGGCCACGAGACAAAGGGCAGAGCCAGCCACGCACCCTTCCGCTAGGAACGTCCTCCACTCGAATTTGGCACAGCCAGCCTAGCAGTCACTTCTGCACGCGCGCCCGGTCTGAGTCGCTGCAGTTACACACGCCGTGGGCGCGCTCAACGGCTACCCTCCTTTCTTCTCGTCAATCCGTCACAATACCAACACCCAGTCTCCCTTTGTTCGACGCCTTCTAGCCGCTCATAGGCTACGGTCACGGTCCCTTCGACTATCGCAACAGCTGCAACGCTCGGCGCACTGTCCCTCCTATACCACACCGTCCAACCCGTCATCGAGCGATCCCACCGCACTCCAGCCTCGACCACTCCACACTGCCCACCATGGCAGACTCAGGCAAGGATGCCAAATTTTTCCAGAGGAGCAAGGTCGACGAGCTCCGCACCGAGCTCAATGCCGACAAGAAGGACAAGGGCTGGGTGCGCAAGAAGACCGTGCTGAAAAAGATCATCGCCAATGCCACCATGGGCAACGACATGTCGGCGCTCTTCCCCGACGTCGTCCAGTGCATCAACATCCAGGTTCTCGAGATCAAAAAGATGGTCTACCTCTACCTCATCAACTACGCTCGCTCCAAGCCCGACCAGGTGCCCAACGCCATCCCAGGCTTCCTCTCGGACTGCAACGACCGCAACCCGCTCATCCGCGCCCTCGCCATCCGCACCATGTCCTACATCCACGTCCCCACCGTTCTCGCCGCACTCATCGACCCCTTGCGCCACTCGCTCAAGGATGCCGATCCGTACGTTCGCAAGACCGCCGCCATCTGCGTCGCCAAGCTCTACATGCACGACAAGCGCCTCATCGAAAAGCACTCGTTCATCGGCATGCTCCGCGACCTCCTCGCCGATGCCAACCCCACCGTGGTCGCCAATGCCGTCGCCGCACTCGTCGAAATCTCCGAGCGCTCCGACAACATCCAGCTCAAACTCAACCTCACCATCGCCTCCAAGCTCGTCGCCGCCCTCGCAGAATGCTCCGAATGGGGCCAGACCTACATCCTCGAGGCGCTCATGTTCTTCGTGCCCGCCGACTTCGCAGACGCAGAGATCCTTGCAGAGCGCATCGCGGTGCGCCTCCAACACGCCAACTCCGCCGTCGTCCTCACAGCCACCAAGGTGATTCTATACCTCATGAATTACATCGCCAGTGCCGAGTTCAAGGAGTCGCTCTGCCGCAAGCTCTCTCCGCCGCTCGTCACGCTGCTCTCCTCCGGCCCCGAGGTGCAGTACGTCGCACTCCGCAACATCCTGCTCGTCATCCAGCGCCGCCCGCTCGTGCTGCAGAACGAAGTCAAGGTGTTCTTCTGCAAGTACAACGACCCCATCTACGTCAAGATGGCCAAGCTCGAGATCATTTATCGCCTGGCCAACGAGCGCAACGTCGAGCAGGTGCTCGCCGAACTGCGCGAATACGCGTCCGAGGTGGACGTCGACTTTGCGCGCAAGGCCGTACGCAGCATCGGGCGGCTGGCCATCAAGATCGAGTCGTCGGCCGACCGCTGCATCCATGCGCTGCTGGCGCTCATCCAGACCAAAGTCAATTACGTGGTGCAGGAGGCGATCGTGGTGATCAAGGACATCTTCCGCAAGTATCCCAACCGCTACGAGAGCGTCATCTCGACGCTGTGCGAGAACCTGGACAACCTCGACGAGAGCGAGGCCAAGGCGGCCATGATCTGGATCATCGGTCAATATGCGGACCGCATCGAGAACAGCGATGAGCTGCTCGAGGACTTTTTGTACACCTTCCTCGAGGAGCCCGTCGAGGTGCAGTTGGCGCTGCTTACAGCGACGGTCAAGCTCTTCCTCAAGCGGCCGAGTGCGGGCGGCGAGTTGGTGCCCAAGGTGCTCAAGTGGGCGACCGAGGAGGTGGAGAATCCGGACCTGCGCGACCGCGGCTTCATGTACTGGCGCCTGCTCTCGACGGATCCCGAGGCTGCGAGGCAGGTTGTGTTGGGCGGCAAGCCACCGATTTCGACCGAGACGGATAGGATGGATAGGCAGCTGCTCGACCAGCTGCTGCTGCACGGCGCGAGTCTCGCCAGCATCTTTCATCGCCAGCCGCAGACGTTCATTCGCAACGCCAAGGCGCGCTATGTGCCCGACTCGCCGGCGCTCGACGAGTCGGCGAGGCGCTATGCGTCGGCGCATCTGTATTCCAAACCCGTCGCGCGCGCGCCGGTGCTCAACACCACTGCGCCGAGTCAAGCCGCAGCCGCCAATGCAAAGACACTGGCGGCACCGGATTCAAAGCGACTCATTGAGGAGGACGAGGAGGCAGAAACAGAGGCAGAGGCGGATGGGCCCTTGAACGGCGCGCTCGGTGCCGATGAAGATGCGGATCCATACGCCATGTTGCCAGACGACCTTGGGGCATCGTCCACGTACCAAGCGGACCGTCCTATGCCCAATCCCTCGTCGCTACATGCGTAAAGTGCCATCGGGCAATACACAGTCATATCTCCATGCGCGCGTACATGCATGCGGTCTATAAAGATTCGGCATAGGCTTGCTGCGCCCAAGTTGTGAGCGTGGGGCTATGCTAGTGTGGTCTACTCGTTGGTATGGGCGGTTGGCAGAAGTGGACGTTGTGAGCGGATTGAGGACCACATACTCCACGTGCCGGGTCTGTCTTCGTCGTCTGCCTCGTCGATGGATGTACGCAGCGGCGCGTAAGCCGAGTTGCGCCAACGGGCCGAACCTGCGCTTAGCGAGTCGGTAATAAACGGCAGCGTATCGCAGTGGCCGGGGCTGATTTCGGCGGGTAGATCGTAGAGCGTGGGATAGTCGATGGCAAGATCGGCGCCTTTGGACCAAAAGTCCTTGCAGTTGGCCAGCATGCCGTGGTCGAAGGGGTTGAGTGCAGCATTGGCACGTTTGAGACCCTCGCCTGCCTTACCGCGCGTGTACAGGTCCAGCCCTACAACCGACAACAACCATCCGCCCGCTCCGGCTGCAACGCGACGCACGACGCCAAGCTTTCCGTGACTGTGACTGTGCCCAGCTGAGCTTGAGGACGGAAGCTCTTCATCTGCTTCCGTTGGTTTTTGCTGCGCTTGGATGCCTTGCAGCGTCGTGGCCGCTCCGTTGCTGGCGCCAGGTTGCGATCTGGAATGCATGGCGATAAAATTGGTCTGGCCCGCGTAGCTTTGCCCACCCTTACCGCCCATGAATCCGAATCGGCCAAGGTTGGATACTTCGAGCGTGGTCATCTGGCGCATCACCTGCCACGACTGTGCGCCCAGCAGAATCACCGTCCAGCTGAGCTGCAACGCTGCCCATACCGCCACGCCGAGCAGGAACGGATCGTACGTCGTCGCAGTGCACAGCGCAGCAAACGGCAAATGACACGTCTCGATGCTCGCATCGGGTAGCGGATCGTACGGCGGCGCATTGATCGCATAATACACGCCGGTGAGATAGACGAACTGAAGAATACCGAGCACGAGCGCACCGACGAACAGCAGGAACTGACGGTGGTTCTCGATGCCAATGCAGTTGGCTACCCAGGGACAATGGTGGTCGTGGCGCGCCACACAGCGGCCGCACAGCTTGCAGTGCTTGGAGCGCATCGGCTTGCGCGCCATGCACGCCACGCAGAACGTCTGCCCATTCAACCTGCCCTGCTGCGCGAGCTGCGTCACCGTCTCGCGGCGGTGCAGCGCCGAGGGCGCCAGCGGCGCATACCCCGGCGAAATCGTCGAGGCCCGAAACAGGTTCCACGCACACACGAGCAGCGACAGCGCAAACAGCAGGTTGGTCGATGCGTACCCCGGCGTGTTGGACGCAAGCTTGCGCACCCACTCCCAGCCCACCCACGCGATGGACCCGGACACGATGGCGAGAAAGTAGTTGCTGCGCTGCAGAAAGTCGTGCTCCTGCGGATCGAGGATGACGCGCGTCACGACGTGGTGCATGCCAAAGAACTCGGCAGCTGCAAACGGCGCCGCCGTATACCAGGGCAGCGCTGCAAACGTAGCAAAGATCAAGCCGAGCGCAATAAAGGGTACGACCATGACGGCGAGACGCGCGGTACGGTCGGTGCTCGCGCCGAACGTGCGCTGCTTGCGCCGGCCGTCTTCCTCGAATCCGATGTCGGCGAGCGCTTTGCGGTAGGCGCCGATGGACTTGAGCTCGACCGCCATGTCGCGTGGCGTCTTGCCCGAATCCTCCTTTGCGAGTAGGTCCGACTTGGCGTCGGCGAGAAGACGGATGCAGAGGCGATTGCCCTTGACGACGGCCCAGTGCATGGCGGTCAAGCCGGCACTGTCGCGCTTGAGTACGTCGGAGCCGTGCTTGAGGAGGATGTCGACTGAAATCGCATCGCCTTGGTAGGCAGCCCACATGAGCGCAGTGTGGCCCTGGGAGTCGGTGGCATCGAGCCCCTCGGGTGAGCTGAGGGAAGACTGCTGGAGCATGAGGACGAGCGGCATGACGGCGCTCGAATGGACGGTGAGGTGGAGCGAGTTGAAGCCCTGCGAGTCGGTGATGGTTGGGTCGGCGCCTCGCGAGCACAGCAACTCTAGCACATAGACGTGTCCATTGCGCGCGGCCCACTGGAGCGGGCTAGCGACGAGATCGCCTCCGAGCGCATCGACCTCGGCGCCATGGTCGAGGAGGTAGCGGCATGTGGCGAGCTGTGCGTTGATGGCCGCCCAGTGGAGCGGGGTGATGTTGTCGTCGTCGCGGTCATGCACGGTTGCACGGCCCGAGTCGACGAGGCGCATGATGGCCGGAAGATCGCCACGCTGTGCGGCGGTGTGGATGGTGAGCGGCATCTGGTCCTGACCGGGCGTGTGGGCGCGCTTCGAAAGGCCGCTGGGTGGACGTGCGGGCGCGTCGAGCTTGGATGCGGCATGCTGCTGGTGGCTGGACGAGCTCGAAGCGGCTGGCGGGGAGAAGAGCGGGTCTGACGGCGCATCTGTGGTACTGGATGTGGTCGCAGCTTGCGTGGCGGATGCGCCCATCGGAGTGCCGGGTGCGGCCATGCTGGTGAAATGTGTGCTGCAGCCGCCCAGCGGCGGGTGTGGTGGTGTGAATGAGGGGCTGGCGTATCGGAGAAGGTGTGGAATGGGTATTCGGAGGAGCAGTTACCGCGTGCCTATCAGGATGTCATGATCGAGTCCGAGGAGAATGAGCCGTATGCAAGAGTGGAAAGGATAGGACCAGACGAGATGGAGGAGAGGTGGTGAAGTTGAAAGCCGAGGCTGCTCCACATCAACACCTCTCTCCCTCGCACACACGCTCCTCGGTCGAAAAGGGCAGGCCTACGGCAGCGCTTTCTTCGCGGCCAATCAGAGGCGCGCCCTGCCGGACTGCATGCACAGCCGATCTGCAAAAAACGCGTGCGTCGCTCAACTCTCCGGCTGTGCTTTCCGAAGTTTGGGCGGTCGCTGCTGCTGATCTCCGATGCGTCATCGGCATCGGGTGAGCGACCTCGGCGATCTGCAAGGCGAGTCAAAAGAGACGCACTATTCTCCACTTTCCGGCTGTTCCGGCTCAGCTTTTTTTTGGGCGCGTAACGCTCTCTCTCTCACCGCTGCAAAGCGTGCGTCTCGCCGGACAGCTTTGCCCTTTCGGGACAAGCCGCGATAAAGTGGAGTCAGTCGTTTCGTTCCCCCCTTCTTCTTCCAACCTTCCAACCTTCCAACCTTCCAACCAACCAAACAACCAACCAACCAACCACGTAAGCCCTCGAACGGCAACTCCACAAAGCGCGATATCCTAGACGTCGGCCCCCTCCTGGAATTCTACCGTCAAGAACAGCTGTCGCCAGCATGCTGCGCTCAGCTTCGTCGGCCGTCCGGGCGGTGTCGCAGTCCAGCCTGCGTCAAGGCTCTTTTGCTGCCGGCGCCTCGCGAGCACGACTCGTTTCGTCTCCGACACCACGGCTGCGCAACGACGACTCGGCCAAGGGAAGCGCTGACGCCAAAGTATCGCCGTCGGCAGCCCCGTCTACCAACCGTGCCTCGCTCTCCTCGACCTCAGCACCGGCGGCGACCACATCAAAGCCCGTACAGATCTCGTATAGCCCTCCTAACAAGGGCACCACCGGCGGCGGATCCATCACCCTCAACCTTCCGCCGCAGCTTGTACAGGCCATGTCGCGCAAGAACAACGTCGCGCCCACAAAAACCTCGTCCGCACGCGCAAAGGCGCAAGCCTCCAAGGCGCTGCGTCAGACCATCGCCGAGCCCACCACGGGCCAGGTGTACGCGTGGGCAACCGCCTACTCCTACTCGTTTGCCGAGCTCATTCGTTCCGGCAGGCTGCCGCCCAACTACCAGATCTTTGAGGACAACGAGGTGATCCACATCCCGCAGTGGCCGGTCCCATCGGCGTCTCCCGCAAGCTCGGCAGCTCCAGCGGCGTCAACGTCCGCTTCGGCAGCACTGGGCAGAGGCGAGGTGTTCATCTTCCGCTCCGGATCCTTTGTCACGTGGGGGCTGGACGAGGAGCAGAGCCAGCGCTTCCTGCGCAGCGTCATCCAGGGCCGCGATCTGCAGTACCAGGTGGAGCTCGGCAGGTATTCGCAGATCGGCGACGAAGCCATGGACTATCTCTACGCCTCGTCGCAGCCCACGCGCGTCCAGGGCGATATCATCGTCATTGGTCAGCCGCCCAAGACGTTCGATGCCGAGGCTGACCCTACGGACACTGCTGAGGCGCTTGACTTTGCCGAACCCGCGGAGGAGCCGGTGCCGCCGCCGGCCGCACCGACCTCGCCCTACACGTCGTTTGGAACCGAGTGGACGCCCACGCTGGCGCGGCTGGCCTTCTCGCAGGGCCTGGCACGCTCCGCTAGGCTGTCGGTGCAGGAATCGGCGCTGTCCAACTTTCTCTCGACCGTCTCGACCATCCCTGCGCAGCTCGAGCAGGCGGGTAGTGTACCTCTCTCGCGCGCGTCTACCATCCAACACACAGGCACACTGCTGCGTCTGCGCCAAACAGCCAACCTCGACCGAGACAACTTTTACGACGAACCGGAAGTGTACTGGGAGAACGGCAAGATGGAGGATCACTACCGGTCCATCTGCCACAACCTCGACATTGGGCAGCGCTTCGAGACGCTCAATGAAAAGCTCGACCACTGCGAGAACTTGCTCGCCGTGGTGAGGGCGCTGCTTACTGAGAAGACCACGCACAGGATGGAGCTGATTATCATCGGGCTCATCGCCTTCGAGGCTGGGCTCGCTTTGTTGGGCCATGGATGGGTGCCCACGCCGGAGAACGTGCGCGCATGGTGGTCGTCCGCCAAGGCGTATTTTAGCACCAACAAAGACAGCATGGAGGAGAAGGTAGAGCCAGTGGAGGAGATCATTCACGCTCCTGTTCGACTCGTATAGACAAGCGCAATTCACAAACACCACTCTGCACGATTGTGCCTTTGCAACCAAGTTTTTTGCGCGCAGTGTGGGTCAGGGCAGGACGGTGAGCGTGTGAACGGCCGAGACTAGTGCGAGTCGGGGGTCTTGCTGTGGCTCGGCTTCCTGCACACTCACCACAAAGGCAAACGTGCCCGGCGACAAAAATGCCACGTGCCACTCGACGTCGACTTGCTCGCCTGGCGGGATCGGGTCTCCTCTTGGAGCGGTCCATGTTCCGTCGGCCAGCACCATGCTTGCGAGCAGCTGGGCATCGGTGTCCGCGGCACCGTTGAGCGACGTGGGCACAAGTCGAATGATGGGCTGGATCTTGCGCGCCACCCGGTTCGTAACCGTCGCGCGCACCCTCACAAACGCCTCGGCCCGCACCGGGTTCGGCTCGAACGCGAGTGTTATGCCCACCACGGACTTCTGAAGCGCCTCCCTATCCGCCGCGTCCATCTCCAGCCCACCAGTCACCATGCCGCGAAGAGGAACCTTGCCACCGCGCTCCGCAAGCGCAACTTCCGTGCGCATCGTCTTCCACACGCCACCTAGCCGCTTGAGCAGCGCATCGCGGTACCAAAACGTCGCGCGCATCTCGGCTTCTTCGGCTGCACTCAGCTGCAGCTTCGACACGATAAACTGTCGTGTCCCCGCACCGGCCCAGACCGAAGGGATCGCCGGCAGTCCGCCACTTGCGCCTTGCCCAGTTGCGGGCTGACCGGTGGCATCTAGCTCGATACGCGGATGCGGTAGCACAAGCCGCGTCGTTGTGCCGGCACGCAACACGCGGTAGAGCTGCAGTGGGACCAGTCCGCCCGTGTTGAGCGCAAAGCGCACCAGCACATCCTCGCGGTGCACGTTGCTCACCTCTATGCTCACCAGGCAGTACTCCTCGTCCGTCTCTGCCTCGCCACCCTCGAGGGGCACAGGCGTGCTAGACACCTGCGTCTCGGTATCGACGCCAAACGTCCGGAGTTGCGGAGGGACAGCATCGGCCGACGCGAGACACTCGCGCGTCAGTCGAGCTGCCTCACCGCTGCGCAGCGGCACAATCGTCAGGTCCCGACACACCACCACCGGATGCACGCTCAGGCGGAACGCCACCTCGAGCATGCGCACATGCACCTTGGTCGTCGCACCCTTGCTGCGGTCCAGGTGCGCGTACTCGAGCGAGATCACCGCGTACGTGCAGCCTGCTTTGGCCGTCACGCGCACAGGCAGCGTCGTGGATGCGCCAGCTTCGATGTGCACGGCGTCGCCACGCGTGTCCGAGGGATCGCGCGAGAGCGCTGGCTGGTGGACAAGGTCCCACTCCACCTCGTGCACATCGGCCGGCAGCAGCTCGCCGTCCGCCAGCGCCTGCTGCGCCGCCTCGCTCGCATCGTCGCTAAACGCCACACGCACATAGTTGACCGCCAGCGACGCGTGCACGTTCTCCAGCTCGAGCTGGATCAGCCGCGACTCGCCTTCGAACATGTCGAGGCCGCCGAGCGGGCTCAGCGCGCCGCAGTACGCCGCGACCAACGGCTGTGCACCCACCGCGGAGATCTCGATCCACTTGTTCGCAGAGGCTTTGCGGTTCGTATCGCCAGCAGCCGCCACGGCCTTCTGCTTGACCACAGCTGAGCGCGCGTCGAGACCGCATTCCTTGAGGCGCGTCTTGCGGTCGTCCGCCTCGGCTGCACGCTTGCGCCGCTCGCGCACGTTGTCCTCGTCGTACACCGGCAGCAGGAACGTGTGTTCCTCGGTGCACCCTCCCGCGAGCGTCAGCGTGACGCCACGCACCGTCACCGTTCCCACCTCCTTGGCCGTGCCCGCCAGCCGCACCGTGTGGAACGACATCGGTGGGATCGAGATCCTCTCGCTCTCTTCCGCCACGAATCCAGCGCCGTCCGCAACCAGCTTGACGCTGTCAATGTGCAGCTCGGTCGCAAAATCGTTCTGCAACGTCGCCATCACATGGATCGGCTCGTGCTGCACCGCAGTCGCCCTGGCCTTGGCCGACGTCCGTGCCGCAGGGAGGTTCATGAACATCGGATTGTTCAGCCCCGCCACACCCTCCTCTGCCTTCGGCGCTGCGTCCGACCACACGTGTTTCGCTTCTCGCTCGTGCGGAAGCCTGTCGGCCGCGAGCGGGAGAAGCTCAAGGCTGCAGAGCGGCTCGACGGGACCCCAGTACTTGAGGCTAAGGTCCTGGGCGCCTGCCCAGCGTGCGGCCTGAACAGCACGCTGCATGCCGACGATGAGATCGCGCTGCTCGTCGGCATCCAGCAGCGCGTTAAAATCACGCAGCAGGATGGCGCCGAAGAAAGCCATGCCCACGTAGTCGGTCAGTAGCTCGGCGGTGGCAATGGCCTCCTTGAGCAGTGCGATCTGCTGCTCCTTCCACCCGTACGGCGCTTCCTGCGCGAGCTCCTCGGGCGTCAACAGGGCCGCCTGCACAGACGGCCGCGGATCGCCATCGGCTTTCCACGATTCCGATCCGGCGAGCGCAGGCGAGGCGTAGGCACTGCGCAGTCCTTCGGACGCGCGCGACAGGATGTGGAACGGCGGCACCCCGCGCAACGGATCCAGCTCCACATGGATGCCGTACGTCTCGCACACCTGTACGGCGAGCACCAGCACTGCCTCGGGCCCGCGCCCGAGCGAGTCGAACGTCGTCTGCGCCACCATGTTGCCCAGCAGCTCGCTGGCGTCCTTGTCAAAGTGCGCGTGCTGCTGCAACGGCAGCGACGCTGTTGCTGGCGGCTGCGCATTGACGCGCTTCGCCTTGACGAGTAGCGCCACAATGGTCGACTGGAGCTGTCGGAGCAGGTGTGCCTCGCGGCGCGAGAATCCGATGCACCCAAAGATGGCGGTCAGCGTGCTGAGCAGTGTGATCTGGTCGGTCGGTTTGAGTGCGATGATCGAGTGGGTGAGCGCAGACGATGCAGCGGCGGCGATGTCGTGTCTGGCAATGCCCGAGATCGCGGTGAGCGCAAGGTACATGGCATTGCTGGGCTTCTCCTCCGCCAGCGCCGGTGGCACACCGCCATAAACGAGCTGGTCGAAGCATTCTCCGTTCCATCCACCGGACGCCCAGACGGCAAGCAGGAAGCGCGCGTACTGCGTGCATGCACTGGCATGGATGAGCGGATGCGTATAGTCTCTTGGCGAGTCGTTCGTCACCGACCGCACGGGTTCGAGCAGCACACTCGGCGGCGCGAGGCATTTCGCGTAGATAACGAGCGCAATCGTGTACGCCTCTGCCACCTCGCCCCAGCTCTGCTTGGCGTAGGGGCGTGGGATGCCGTCCTTGTCTTTCTCCTTGTCCTTGTCCTTGTCCTTGGCATTGGCTGCCGACCAGGGCAGGTCGAAGCACGGCGCCTTCTCCAGCACCGCCCCGCCCATGCGCGACACCAGCACACGCGCGACCGAGAAGCCCTCGAGCGCGCTCGCGAACCACACGGCATCCTGCCCGCCTGCAAGCGCACGCTCCTTGCCCAGCGCAACCAGCGCACTCGAATACGCCTCGAGCGCGGCCCACAGATTGCCGGAGAGCAGATGCAAGTCCGCACGCACCTTGGCGTACCGGCCCGACCCGGTCGGTCCCGTCGCCGCCGCACTCGTGACGCGCTTGGCGCTCTTCTTGTTAGCATTCGCCGCGAGGATCTTGCTCCGCGTCGACTCGGATGTGGGCGAGGCAGTCTTTGACCCTGGCGAGGCAAGGTCGAACGGATGCGATCCACCACCGATCGCGCTCGAGGGCCGCGAGGATGTCGGTGTCGAAGTGCCTGTCCCTACATCGCCGGTTGTGCTTCCTGCAGTGCTGCTGCTACTGCTGCTGAACGCGCCAAAAAGGCTCGAAGCACGGCTGGCCGCTGCTCCCATTCCGGCCGCGAGCGAGGCGCCCGTCGCTGAAGTTCCTGTTTTGCCAAGCCACGAGGTGTTGTTTGCGGAAGAGGTTGGAGTGGACGCATTTCTGGACGCGATTCCGTCGAGTGTTTCTCGTGGCGTCTCGAGCGGCGTCCCTTCGAGCCCTGTGACGATGTGATCGAGTGCATCAAGGATGTTGGCCACGAGCTCCGCAAGGAGCGTCTTGAGGTAGAACCGTACGTCCTTTCCATCCCTGCGCACAGCCGGGAAGATGATCAGTCCGCCGTCTCTGTGCGCGGAAAAGCCCGAGGCGTCTGGGGACGAAGGCAGCTGGGGCGTAGACACCCCACCCGCCGAATCATCACCGGCCGCCGAGCCTGGTCTTGCCGCATCTGCCGCTGCAGGATTGAGTGGAGAGCCTGTTCGCTGGCTGCTGTTGATCTTTGCTGCGACGACGTCCTTGATCGAGCTGAGGTCGACGGTCTCGGGCCGCTTGGCTCCCGAGTCGAATCCAAACACGCGGTGCACCAGCGCGCCCGGGTGGAGCTCCCTCAGCGCCGACGGACTCGCCTCGAGCTCGTGACGATTCAGCGCGTTGTTCGAGTACGTCGCCAGGCCTAGTGCGCCGAGCACCTGTCTGTGCATGTTGAACGGCGCGAGAAAGGCGTGGTCCGGGTCATAGCTCGTCACGAACGATAGATGGATTTCTCCGGTCTGCAGGATAGGCGATGTTGATGTCGATGCGGATGCGGAGCTGCCGGATGCTGCATGGCGAGCTGCTTGCTGTCGAGCGGCGCACGACGAGGGAAGGTCGGCGAGGCGGATCGTCTCGAACGAACGCACAGCATCGCACCACTTGGCGAACTCGGCCTCGTCAATGTCGCCGACGGGCGCGAGCAGGATGCGCAGCTTGGCATGGTCGATGAAGCTGCGTCCGCCGACGGGAGACGGCGTCGGCGCGGCATGAAACCCGCTCTGAGGCCGCGATGATGCTGCTGCCATACCGCCGCCCAGCTCTCCCCCTGCTCAGACAGGAGCTCTCGTCTTGAGAGGCTGTCGAGCAGTTGGAATCTCGAGGAGTACACCCGGCCCTGATCCTTGCCGTCGACAAGCTGCGATCGTGAACAGCAGATGCGACCCGATGATGCGCGAGGTAAGGAAGCGGTTGAGCACCCGGAAGACAGGTGTGGGAATGGCCCGACGCTTTCAGAGGAATGTCGTCCAAGGTTGGTGAGTTGGTCTTCGGAAGGCAGAATGGCAAGCAGGTTGATCGTTGGAAGGAGGCGTGTGTGGCAGAAGGCTTGTGCAGTGTGAACCGTGCGGCTCGATCGTAACCTAACATTTTCAGTCATTTTTCCGCTTCTTCCAGTGCCAAAGCTGCAGCTCGACCAAAAAGCCAGTTCCAAGGCCCATGATGACGCTGCTACTGCCACCATCGCTGGCAGCTCCAAGGTGCAAGTGGCAGGCAGGTGACAGCGTTGGTGGGATCCGCAAGTGGAAGGCAGGTGACACTGTTTCGATGCTGGCAACGCCACCATCCCAGCAGAGCAGGCACATCAATCACACCGCCGCCACCTCGTTTGGCATCGCGTCCTGCTGCCGCACCGTAGCTGGCGTCGACGCGCCTATGCACTTGGCTTGGAGTGTGTCTTTGGTTGGGCAGCGTGGAGTAGGTGGGTCACGCGCTGTGGGGATGCGCAAGGACGAGTGGCGCCTCAGAGGCCCCCATGCAAAGAACTCTGCGGCAGCGAAAGGGGGGCGTGCACTGTCCGACGGACTGGAGCCATCACGTTTGCTCAGCTTGCTGCACACAGCACAACGCACACACCGCCGAGCACAGAATTAATCAGATCGATTGCGAGAGCACCATTCCGCTAGTTCCTCTTCACTTTCTCTGGCGCTTCTCGACCTTGGCGGAGCTCCCTAGCCCCGTGCTGCCTGGCGACGAGACAGGCGGTGTCGGCGCCGGGGCGATCGGGACGTTGCCCGTCCTGATGCCCGCGACCGACACGTTCGTGTTTGTCCTGCTCCTGCCTGAGCCCTGTCCAGATCCTGCATTCCCGCTGCCCGTGCCGTTCTTGGCCGTGCCGTTGGCGCCGCCTGCAGGAGCGATGTTGGCGTTGCCGCTTCCGCCACCCGACGAACCGCGTCCTCGCGCGTCGGCGCGCTGAGCACCGCTGGCGCGGTTCCTCTTCTTGATCACGTCCGTCTTGAGCGAGAGCGGTCGCACAACACCGTGCAGCTTGAGGAAGAGGCCGCAGGCGTTGCACAATGGCTGGCCCTCGGGATCGCGTCGCCACAGCGGCGTCTTGGTCGTATGGCAGTTGGAGCACACTGTAGGGGGGTCGGCCGTCGCCATCGAGCTCGCCGAGGGCAGGTCCTTGAGGTTGACACTTGGGCCCGGTCCGGCACCCGGACCACCGCGAGCAGCCTCGCCTGGACCGCCAGGCATCGGTCCGGAACCGACCTTCTTGCCGCGGGAAGCCTCGCTCATCGCAGCCGCCTTCTGGATCGCCTGCATGCTTGGCGACGCGTTGGACCGCGAGGCAGCCGAAGCACTTGACTCGGGGGCAAGCGCCAGCTCTCGTTTGGCGCTGCCCGACAGCGGCGAGCGATGATACTGACCGTGGTGCTGTAGGCCGGGCGGCGTAGCTGCGTTGGACGGCGCGCCACTCGACGGGCTATACGTCCAATTCGACGACGCTTCGTCTCCCGAAGCTGTGAGGTTGCCGAGCGAGCTCGCCATGTTGTCGATGGGGCCCCCGAAGACTTGGTTCGGGTTGATGTGCGTAAACGACGGCTGTGGTCCGCCAAGACCGGCGTCCGAGTTGTAGAACATGTTCATGATCGCTTCCAGGTCCGCCGGGTTCTGCTGGCCAGCTGCTGCTGCGCCGTTAGGCAGAGTGATGGGCGAAGCACCCGACCCGCTGCCTAGTGCCGTTTGAGGCGAGGCGCTGGCGCCGGTCATGAGGTTCGTGGTCGGCGTGCCCGCCTGGGAAGCAAGTGTCTCGAGCAAGCTGTCAAAGTCGGTGGCAGTTTCGTGACTACGATTCGTCGGGTGTCCGAGTGCCGTGTTGGCTCCGAGCGGCAATTGCTGGTGCGGATGCGAGCCAGGTTGCGGCACAGCAAAGTCGAAGCTACCTGAAGGCACGCTCGATAGCGACAGCGACGAGGTCGGCGCACCGCGCGAGCCCAGTGAGGCGATGTTTCGAGACAGACCCGCCGCAATACGTTGATCGATGGTGATGGGGATCTGCATGGGCGGGCGTGCCGGGGAAAGATCGTCGCGGAACGGCCTCTTGCGGTTGTTGGCAGCCTCGGCGGCGAGCTGATCCCTGCGAGGACCTCGCGACATGCTCCTCTCGCGCACCTTGTGGTCGAAACTCGTCTTTCGCACTAAGCGGGGCAAGAAGCCGTACTCCGGGTGCTGGTTGGCGGCAATGCTGACAAAGTCGCCAATGCCTGGGATGCTGTCGAGCGTCGAAAAGGGGGCGCCGAAGCTGTTGGCAGCGCCGATCGAGGCCATGTCCATACTCGCCTTCCTGAGCTCAGCGGCTCGAGAAGATTCGGCTTCTGCGGCCGACCATGCGTCCGACTCGGCCCCGAAGAGGTCCGTGTTAGCCGCGCTGCGGAAGGCATTCTGCATCTGCACCTTGCGTGCGGCGCTCGAGGTTCTGCGTGCACTGCCGCTGGCGGAAGCGCCCCCGTATCCGGGCATGTGGGAAGCGTTGGCGCCGTTGGGACGGAGCAGGTCGGAAAAGTCGTCCGTGTCGAGCGCGCTGTCGAATGCGCCGAAAGCGTCGGTGCCGTCGAACTGCGCCAAGTCGGCAAAGTTGAAGCCGTCGAATGCGTTGGCGTTGGGCGCCGATCGGCTAAAGAGGGCGGCGCCGTCCATGTTGCCCTCGTCATCGATCGTGTCCAGGCGCATGGGCGCACGCGAGCGCGAACGGCTTACCCCGCGCCAATCGACGTCCATTGCACTTACCGAGCGCGAGCGCGAGCGGCTCTTGCTCTTCATCCTCCAGTCGACAATATCTACGGCGCCGGCGGGGGTGGCGGCGCTTTCTGGAGTTCGAGGACTGCGTCCTCGGCGACCACGTTCCTCCTCCTCTTGCTGAATGACCTCGGCAAAGCGGGTCTTGCCTTTTACGGCGTTGGCACCTGCTCCTGATGCAGCACGCGAACGCTGCTCCGGGACATCGGATGCATCACTCTGGATTGCGGTAAATCCGCCAGCAAACGCGGCTGGATCACCTGGGAAGGAGCCGCTGCTTCGGCGCGAGCCTCCTGCCGATTTGGACGAGAGAGTGGGCGAATGACGTGCGCTCGATGCGTGGCTTCGGCTCGCATTAGACTGCGCTTCGAGGGCTAGCTTGGCTTCCGCAGCTTCCTGCTCTTTCTTCTTGCGCAGCGTCATAGCCATCATCCTCCAGGTGAGATTCTCCATGCGGGCGCCGTTGGGAAGCTGCGAGCGTTGCTTTGCATACATCTTCCAGACCTGCGTGGCGAGCGGGTCCTTCTTGGACATCTCGTCGGGATCGAGATCCTCGTCGTCGGCTGCATCCTCGGCCCCTGCCGAGCCGCGCCGGCTCATGTTGAGGTTTCCTGGCAGCGCGTCGACACCGAGCTCGTCTGGGAAGGCGGCTGTGCTCTGCCTGGAGCGAGAATCTTGGGTCGAACGGCGACTCTCGGCCGCTGATGGAGCTGTCAGAGGGGCTGCGCCTGCTGCAGCGGCGGCGGCTGTTGCACCTCCGGCAGAAGCGAAGAAACCGGCAAAGTCGGCCGAGGTGACAGCTTCTGGGCTGAGGAGGGCATCTGGACCGCCTCGATAGTTGCTGAACTGGGCGGCCTGCTGGTGCGATAAGGCCAAAGGCTGAGCATGCTGAGGATGTTGCTGCAGGTGCTGCGGATGTTGCGGGTGCGACGGGGGCTGATGCAGGTAAAGGGAGGCTTGCTGATGCGATGCGGGCTGGAAGTGGTGGGGGGGAAGCATGGCCGATTGGTTAGGAACGAACGAGTTCTGCGGGGTCGGTGCATAGGAGAGACCCTGCTGACCTGTCCACGATCCGGGACCGGCCATGGCAGCAGGGTTGGAGTGAACAGGCATGACGTGTGGGACGCCGTTGGTGTGGGTGCGCTGGCTGCCGAAGGAGGTGCCGTACTCTGGACCCGCCTGGCTGGCGCCGGAGAACGAGCGTGCTGGGTGCGAAGCGAGGTCCGATGTCGCATCCAAAGGAGCATGCGCAGCTCGGGAGGGTGAGGAGGAGCGCGAAGGGCCTGCGCTGGGGGCGGCCGAGTGCGGGTTGGTGGCGTATCCGCTGGCCCTGCGGCTGTGTGATTGGGACATATACGAGCCGAACGGCATCTGAGCTGCTGCGGCGCCGAAGCTGCCCTGGTGAGGGAAAGACGGTCGCGAGGCAGCGTCGGCGCCAGCTGGCATGGGACCATAGCTGAAGGGCGAGCCCGGCCCCGCGAGTGCCGGCGAAGGCAGCGCCGAGCCGCTGGGGGTATGCGTGGCACTGGCTGCGTTGGGATCGTGGCTTGCCATTGCGTCCATCTGCTGACGGGTGAGATGCTGCTGCATGGCCTGGGAGAGCAACGACATCTGGGGCATGGAAGGGCCCTGCGACATGGCTGCGCTGGAATCCAAGAGATTGTCGATGGAGCCGGGACCGGAGGGGGGCGGCAGGGCGTCAGCCCAGGGCGGGGTGGGCGGTTTGTTCTCGCCCGGGTCGTAGTAAGAGAGAGGACGACTGGTGCGCAGGCTGGCGAGGGATGCGCGGTGCTGGTAGTGCGCTAAGATAGAGTGGTGATGTGGTGCAGTGGAGCGTGGCTTGTCCGTTTCGGTGGAGAGCGATGAAGCGGTGGAGCCAGATTGAGGTGCCAGCTTGTCGGCTGCGTCGACATGCACAGTGGAGGTGATTAGCGATGTATCTTGGAGCAGTTCGTCTGTGAGCGGAGTTGTAGTACCTGACTGAGGCGGCGTGCCCGGCAGAACGATGGAGGAACGTTGGACGATAGAGGAGAGATGCGGGTCGAAGCGACGCATGGCAGTCGTGCGGATGGAAAGAGTGAGGGGAGCGAGGGTGCAAATCAGTATCAAGGCCGATGATGATGCAAGAGCAGAGAGGTGTGGCAGGCGCTTGGCAGAGGAGGAGGTGGGAACGAAAGGGGTCGAGACAAGGCAGCTAGACGTCGACCGATGCAGGCGTCCCGCCATGGAATACGACGAGGCAGGGATCGAACGATGACCAGATGGACGGGCCGCAACACGACGAAGAGTGCGGTGTGCTTGTCGATGGTGCGATGCGTGTGCGATGCCGGAGCGCAAAGGTTTGCGTATCGAGCCAATGCGGTGCTGGCAGCGTTTCCAGGGGACGGCGAGGAGTGCGAAGAAGAAAGGGGAAGAGGAGGAGGGGGAGGAAGGGAGAGGCGACGACAGGCCGACTTACCTTGAACAGACAGGGACGAGCGAGGGTGCTGGGCAGCGCCGAAGCGAACTGAGGCGGATGCAGATGTGCAGGGTGGCGCGCAATACGTTGGCGGTGAGAGGAGCGGTGAGATTTGTCGTCAGAGTCGAGTGCCGGCGGTGCTGATGTTGATGAAGCGGCCGCGGAGTGACTCGGAAAGCGACGAACGAGGGTGGCGGGAGGTCGGATGAGAGCGCGGAGGGTGTGTAGGAGTGTGAGTGCGAGCGAAAGGGTGTTGAGAGAGAGAGAGAGAGAGAGAGAGA
>AWNI01000005.1:130408-147635 GCA_000517465.1 Moesziomyces aphidis | reverse complement strand
AGAGAGAGAGAGAGAGAGAGAGAGACAGAGCGGGAGAGAGAGAGAGGGTGGGGGAGCGACTTCGGGGCCGACAGGCGGGAGGCGTCCGTGACTGTCTGCGGCTGCTGCTGCTGCTGCTGCTGCACGGGAGCAGTCCAAATTTCCGGTACAGAGCGGCACGGCCCAGCGCGGCAGAGCGAGCGTCTTTGTTGCACTTTCCGAGGGTCCGAGTCTGAGGCAGGCAACGAGGATGAAATGCAGCGGACCGACCGTGCATCCATCATCTGCCTGCAGTCCGTGGCCACGCCGCCGCGACCGGTAAGCCGTGTGGGTGCGCGCGGTGGGAAGAGCCTGTGAAATCCAAGCGCTGGCCGTCAAAGCCTGAAATGAAAGCAGCACAGAAGCAGCAACACCAGCAGCCTCGCCAAGCGGTTAATTCGGACCCACTCTCGCTCGCTCTCTCTCGCCCTCTCTCGCCCTCTCGCCGTAAATTCGGCCCCAATTCGAGTGCAAATTGGACCCAAAGACTCCGCTCCGGCCATGGAGTCACGAAACAAGTCGCACACCTCTGTCGGCAAGCTTCCGAATCTGCAAAATCGTAAAATAAAAATCAAGACCCCTGCCGGGTGACAAGCCAGCTGCAGTTCTTCCACATTGCGAGGCGAGGCAGCGTGTGCATACATCCTTCTCACTCTTGGTCCCGCCGCCCTTTGCTTTTGAACGCTGCAGAAAGCTCTCGTTGGATCACAGCAAGCCAGAGTGCAGGAGCCACTCGAGCCAAGCTTGAGGCTAAGTCTACCGTAGCGAAAGCCGTGGTCGGTGACGTCGACTCGGCCAATCCCAGCTTCTCGGTTGCGGGCTGACACAGCCTGCCCGCTGCATGGGAGGCTGGATCGCAGTTGAAACCTGTACCTTCGCCACAATGGGAAGAAGGCGCAGCGGGCACGAGAGCGAGAAGAGCGAGGGCAGCCGGAGCCATGGGGTCCAAGCGCGCGGCCAAGCGCGCGGCCAAGGCATGGCGAGCAAGCCCTCATCGGCAGCTGCCGGGCCACTCGAGTGTCAGCCGTCTGGACCGCGTGTGCATGCATTGGCGAGAGCGAGCGAACAGCTGGGATGGAAATGGGCGCGAAATCGAACCCAACCCTAAATTCCATTCCCTGGGAGCCAAGAAGCGATGACAGACCGACAGCCGCCAACCAGTTCGGTGGGCCTCCGACTGTCAGTCGCACACACGCACGCCTGCGCAAGGATGTTGCTTTCATTCGGAAGATCCGCGTTCAAACACCAGAATTCCCAGCCCAGACATCCATCACTGACGGATGCTCGAGTGCGCGTAGAAAAGGGTCAAGCCACTCATGTTCACGATGGTCGGGGCAATTGTTCGGTAGATGCCGCAAAACCCGACGGACTGGCATGGAAGCCGACGCGCTACCACGCAGGCACGCCGTCACGCATTGGCACCGTGCTAAGCCATTCAACGGCGTTGGAGTTGACCCGGTCCCATGCGCTTTGGCTGGGTCTCGGCAAGGCCAGTACTGGCGCCATGCAAGGAGCGCTCGCCACGAGCTCACGTCGGTACGAAAAACGACGGCTGTTCGGCGGATGCGCCGACTATGCTCGTTCGCGTGGAAACAGAGTCCATCCTTCTCCATCCACTGCTGTCCACTGTTGTCCGCTTCTGTCCGCTGCTGTACTTAGACATGACGAACCCCATTGACCTTGTTTAAAGCACGAACGGCGGCTGCTCGGTCTTGGCAACATCACCGAAGCGCAAATAAGCGGTGTCAAGGCTCGCCAGGGGCTCCAGCACCATCCCGTCAACCACCGATCCTCCCCGACACACAAACACCGCAACGCTGCACCGCGTTATCCGAGTCATCTCCACCACCACCGCGCTGACCACGCAGGGCCCTTTGATGCGCCACCGACATCAATCGCATGATCTCCGTGTGCTGGCTTTGCTGCAGCTCAAAAAATCTTCCGACCATCGGTCCGTCGCTTGAAAACAGATGAACCTCGGCCCAACCAAGAGCGTGGCTTTTGGTGCATGCAGCATCTCGCCGATCCATCACCGACAATTTACTCGCGTCTGATTGGCTCGATAAACCCCCAACCCTATCTCGCTACGCAGAGAGATAAGAGAAATTCCCCTACATCCCGACCCTTCTCTCCCTCTTCCACACACCGGTAAAATTCCCCCATCGGTCAATTCCTAACAAGAACCCCCCCACCCCAACCGCAGATCTACATCATCCCGCATCGCTCAACGCTCCTTAGCGTCCATCGGGCTCCCATCGGCATATCCCCCGATCTCAAATCGTAGCTGGCGCAGTGACAAATGGACAGCTGTTCTATTCTATATGACTATGCGCCAAAATAACGAAACCAATTCGATGAGTGCAGTGGGCGGCACGGTTCTACTCGTCGTCGGTGTCTGGTTCTCGCTCACCGCCGTAGGTGAGCCAGCGGCTGAGACGCAGACGCCTCCTCTCCTCCTGCGCCTTCTTCTCGTTGCGCGTGAGCTTCTTCTTGCCCTTCTTGGCCTTGAACTTCGACATGTCCTGCTCGCCCTCGTCGCCCGAGCCTGCCGGCGTGGGCGCCACGGACGAAACGGGCGTACCGGCCTTGGACGTCAGTCGCGACGCCGCCGTGCTTCCAGGCAGCGGCGTACCCGGAACCGAGGCACCAGGAGTCGATGCGTTCTCCATCTCGTCCAGGAAGGCTCCTTCGGCAAGTGCGGTCTTGGTGCGCGACATGATGCGCCCGTTGTCCACGTTCCAGATCTCGGGGCAGAGGGCACCGACAAACTCCATGTTGTGCGAGATGATCACCACGGCACCCGCCCAGTCGCGGATGGCGGTCGCCAGTCCACCGAGCGCGTCACGGTCAAGGTAGTTGGTCGGCTCGTCGAGCACCAGCACCTGCGGGTTGTTCCACATGGCGGCGGCCAGCACCACCTTGACCTTCTGTCCGCCCGAGTAGCCGCCAACCGCATGGTGCTGCGCAATCTCGCCCTGCAGACCCACCGCCTCCAGATGCTGGCGGATGAGCTTGACGCTGATCTCGCGCGAACCGGCACCCTCGCGCGACGCCTCAAAGTCGTCAAACTGCTGCACGAGCTTGCTGAAGCCCAACTCGAGCAGGCGCTCGCGCGGGATCCACGAGTTGTTCCTGTGCTCGTATCCGACCCACTTGATCTCGTACTGGTACGACTTCTTGAGCTTCTGACGACCCACGATGTACTCGACCTTGCGCGACTCGCCCGTGGTCGACTTGATCGGCGTCTCCATCTGCGCCTTCTCCTCGTCGGTCATCTTTCGCGACGCCTTCTCGGTCATCTCGCGGTCGTGGCCATCCTGGTAGCGCCATGCGATGTACTCCACCGCCGACTTCTCCAGATGCTGCTCGAGATGGTGGAAGGCGTGCTGGGCCATCATGGCGATACGCAGGTTCGGGTGCTTCTCCACCTTGCCCTGCTGCGGCACCGTCTCGCCGGTGAGCACCTTGATCAGCGTACTCTTACCGGCACCGTTGGGGCCGAGCACACCCACGCGGCTCGACAGGCTGATGGCGCACGACGTGTCGTGCAGCGAAGGCTTGGTCATGCCCGGGTAGGTGTAGGTACAGTTGGACATCTTGAGGATGGTGCGCGTGTTGGAGCGCACGCCCATGAGCGAGCCGGGGGGCGGGAAGGAGAACTTGACGGTGGTGGCGGCGAGCGAGTAGTACGCCTTGGCCTCGGGCTTGGTGGCCACAAAGTCGGAGAGGTTGCCCTTGTAGTAGCGCAGCTTCTTCTTCTCGTAGTGGATGATGTCGGTGCAGATGTTGTCGAGGAAGCCCGAGTCGTGCGAGACGGTGACCACGGTGATCTGCTTGTTGGTCACGAGGAAGTTCTCGAGCCATGCGATCGACTGCACGTCCAAGTGGTTGGTCGGCTCGTCGAGCAGGTAGACGACGGCGTCGGAAAGCATGGCACGCGCCAGCTCGAGCTTCATCTTCCAACCACCGGAGAGCGAGGAGACGGGGTTCTTCTGCTTCTCGTCATCGAAGCCGACCTCGCGCAGCTTCTCGGCCACCTGCTCGCGCGTCTTGCCCACGAGCTTCTTGTCGTTGGCGATAAAGTCGATGATGGGCGTCGAGCCGTCCTCGCCCTGCAGGCTGTGCTCCACCATGAGGGTGCGCACCTCGTCCTGGGACGGGTATCCCTCGACCTTGCCGTCGCGCATGGCCTTGAGCAGCGTGGATTTGCCGCTTCCGTTGGCGGCTACGATGCCGTAGCGATGGCCGCGGTAGAGCTTGAGGGTGGTGTGGTTGAGCAGCAGCAGACCGCCGTAGGCGAGCGAGAACTCGGTGCGGCAGAGGCACTCGCCCGCCTCGTCGTCGTCCTCCTCTTCGGAGTTGCCGAAGCGCGCCTTGTCGAGCTCGATGTAGGTCTTGCGCAGGTCGGCAGTGGCAGTCTTGGCGGCGTCGTCGTCCTTGCAGACGCGACGCAGGTAGGGAAGCACGTACACCTCCTCCCAAGCGCTGGTGTGAAGGATGCGCTTGTTGGCGAGGCGAGCGACGGACTTGGAGAGGTAGTTGAGACCGGTCATGGCGAAGGCATCGCTCTTGAGGTTGGCGTGCTCCTCGGGGACGTAAGCCTGTACAGCGGCGAGGATGGCGTCGAGGGCGGCTGCGCACTGCTGAGCAAAGACCTTCTTGGGGTCCTCGGTGGCAGCGCTAGCGTCGACGGCGGCGGTGGCGGCCGTGAGGGTGTCGAGGGCGCTCTTGGCGTGCTCGCGGACCTCGGGGAAACTGGCGCCCTTCTCGATTCGCTCGACACCGGGAGTGAGTTCGGGGAGGAACTTGGCGGCCTCGTGCGGGTCGCGCACGAGCTTGCAGAGGTTGTCGACGACGACGACGGCCTGACGCTGTACGTTCTGGCTACGCTCGTTGAGCGCACGGGCGAGCAGAGGCACCATGACGGCGAGCGCCGGGCCGGTGACCTCGGCGACAAAGGTGGTGCCGGAGAGCTTCTTGATGCACTCGGGCACGGCATCGGGCTGGGCCATGCAGCCGACGAGGTCGGGGATGAAGGGACGGATGTCCTTGTTGTCGAGGCACGCCTCGCAGACCTTGATGGCGGTCTTGCGGGCCTGCTTGGAGATCTCTGCCTTGGTCTCGTGCATGGCCCTGGTGAGGTAGGGGATGAGCTCGACGAGTTCGTCGCCGATCTGCTCGCTGGCAGTGGCGCTGAGGCGACCGATGAGCTTGAGAGCGCCGACTTTGGCCTGCCACTTTGCGCTGCCGGAGCCGAGGACCTCGTAGAGGACGGTGAGGAATTCGGGTGCCGCCTCGGGGGGTACGAGTGCGAGGAGCGAGCTGGCGGCAGTCTCTGCAGCCTGGCGGACGACGTCACCCTTGTCTGCGTAGAGCTCGAGGATGGCGGGGAGGGTGTCGAGGAGCCATGGCTCTGCGCCGAGCGGGCTGGGAGCGTTCTTGCCGGCGACCTTGACAAAGATGGCGTCGAGGCCGATGGCGGCAGCCTCGCGCTCGTAGCCGCTCTTCTTGTTTTTGGAGGCCTTGACGAGGCTGTCGAGGACGCCTTCGGACTGGAGGACGCGGAGGCTGGTGCTGTTGACGTATTCGGCGAGCTGCTCGGCAGCGACGTAGCACTCCTCGGCGGAGGGGGCCTTGTAGAGGCCCTCGAGGGCCTGAGATGCGCTAGACATGATGTATGGTTTTATGCAACCGAAAGAGTCTGGAAGGCGGGTATCGTTCGTAAGTGAAGTTTTGCCTTGTGAGAATGCGCGTTGCCTAGTGATCGAGCAGAAGTCAGAGTGGTGGTGGATCGACGAGGCGAGACAAGCGTAAAGACGAAACGGAAACTAGGGCCGCGAAAAGGGAGGCAGCAAGCCGTCTGAGGGGAATGGAGTGGTGGTGGTGTATCGACGCTGCTTGAAGACACACAGGCCGGGATGGAGGACGAGAAGGAAGAAGTGCGAGGTGCGTCTTGGCGTCTAGGCACAAGCAAGCTGTGGCCCGTCCGAATCGAAATCCCACTCTCGACCCACCGACCAACAGGCGCAGAGGCATTCCACACGCCCTCAAAGGCCTCAAAGGGGGGCTGCCGCTGGGCCCTGACAACGTGCATGTCCGTCCGTCCGTCCGTCCGTCCGTCCGTTCGTGGGTCCATCAGGCGGGCGTGCCTGGCGCTGAGGCTCAGGCTGGCGATTCAGCGCAAGAAAGTTTTTTGAAGCGACAGGAAATTTTGCGAGAAAAAAAAATGGGCTGAACTTCTTCCTGCCGCGGGCCAAGGCGAGAGAGAGCGTGGCCTCGGCGCGTCTGCGAGAGCGGCAACACGTTGTGTCGTTTTCGCCCCTTTGCCCTCGCCATCGCTTCTTCGTGCAGCCGTGCATTTTTCAAAAAAAAGATCCACCCAAGCCGACCGATTTCCGAGGCGCGCTTGAAGTCAGGGTCTTGCAGGACGATGAGATCGCCATCGGGCTGCCGATATGGCTTTTTCGGTGGGCACGCGACGCGACTCTCTGGCAATTTCCGAGCTCTGCTGGAGGGCCTGGAGGGCAGCAGCGGAGCGGACCCTGAGTGTTCCTTTCCTCCACCACGCCCCGGAAAGGTGGCCGAGCTAAAGTGTTGCTCTCTCTCTCTCTCTTTCGCGCTCGGCTCGGTTTCCGGCCATCACAGGAAAGAGAGCCAGACTGAATGCGGTGCTCCTCGACCGCCACACTTTCCTCGCTCAATCAACCCTCGATCAACCTTAAAGCGAGCTCAAACCGACTCCGAGCGGCAACGGTAAGCTCGCCCATCTTGCCTCTGCTCCCACACCTCGCCTCGACGCTCGCCTCGACGCTCGCCTACGCTGGTTCGCCAGCTTTGGCCTCAGCAGTCCGCCGCACGCCACCCTCGCACGGAGCTTTCTTTCGCTCAAGGCGCTCGCATCCACAGGTCTGTGCAACATCTCCCGAATCACTCCCCGCTCATGCTCTTCAGCTCAAAGCTAGCGCAATGCACGCAATCCTCTTAACAGCATCGAAGCAACCACCTAGAGCTCGTCCTTGAGCACATATGCCCATCGACCCAGTGCTTGTCCAACAGCAAGCATGGACTCGTATCGCTCGACTCACACAACGGCCACGGCAGACGCAGATGACCGAGGTCGCCCCGTTTTCTCTCGTCCCCGCCCCTCGTCATCTGGCTTGGACGAGCTGCGTCGCAACGTGCACCAAGCTCATGCGCGCGAATCCACCCATCGGCCCTACTACCCCTCGCCGCTCTCCCAGTCGCCTCTGCAGGCGTCTCTCTCCTCCACCACCCATACCGCCGCCTCCGTCGCCAGCACGTCTCGCACCACACTCTCTACCTCCACCACACCCCCCTCCACTTCCTCTCGCTTCTCCATCAACCAGGCTTTCAAGGCTTTGACCGAAGATGACATCCACTTCTTTGACCGTCTCATCTCCACCCTCCCGCCCCAAGCTGCCGACTTTTCGCAGCTCAAGACTGCCTATACTCACCTCTTGCCAGCCGAATTGGAGCACAGGTCCCACCGTTCCCGTGACGCCGCCACCGATACCGATTGGGACACTCACCTCTGGTCCATCCTCCTCAGCCTCGTCAAAGTACGTGGCTCAAACTGGCGAGAGCGTTGGGACTCGGTTCGTCTCGCGTTCGGCCTCGATCCACACAGCGGCGATGAGACCGATCAGAGCGCCTCAACGCAGAGCACGCAAGCCAGCGCATCCAGCTCCTCGGCACACGATCATCTCGAACCTCCCCCCGAGCCCAACCGGCGCCTTCTCGAACGCGCCTCTCAGCGCAGCGCGCCAGGCAGAGGCAACTCCCTCGAGCAAATAAGTCCCCGCCAGCAAAGGGCTACAGCTGACTTTGGGATCCGAGGCCACAGCTCACTATACTCAAGAAGCCCGTCGCCTCCACCATTGGCCTCAAGAGCAGAAGCCCAACTTCGGTCACATCGCGGCGCCCCCCGCTACAGAGACGATCACGCACAGCGCGCGCAACCCTCGCTCGACGACTCCATCTCGGCCATCCAAGCTCGTCTCAGCACTCTACTCGATCCCGACGAAAAGCTGCACCGCAGCGACCTCGTCGACACTTCCAATCACAGCTTGCCACGTCCTCCTCCCTCGAGCGAAACCACCACGCATACGACACCTCGCCTCCCCAACGACACCAAGCGGCGCTTCGATGAGCTCGTCCGCTCCTCTCAGCTCGAGCGGGCTCAACTGCGAAACTCGCAATTCGCAAAACGGCAGCGAGAGCAAGACGAAAGGCAGACGCAAGACGAGCATCTCGCCGACCTCTTCCGCCAACGCCGCCTTCTTCAAGTGTCCTTGGCATGGTGGGCCGCTCTTGCTCAGCAGCAGGCCGAAAAGTGCCAGAATGCGGCTGCAGCCGCTGCTCGCGTCCGCCTCACCAAAGCGTGGGAGCGTTGGCGCGCTCAGACTCACCAGGATCTAGAAGGACGGCGCATCGGTGAAAGAACCGACCGTGTTCGCTGCACTCTCACCGCATTCCGCCGCTGGAAGCGCACCACACACATCGCCGCAGAGCGCAAGCAGGAGCTCAGGAAGGAGTCCATGCGCTCCGCCTATTACACCACCACCGCGGCCGTCCGCAGGCGTCTCTTGACACAAGCGCTGCAGACCTGGCGCGAGCGTCGTCCCGAAAGCGTCGCAACCCGTGTCCGAAGACGTCATCTCCAGGCAGGCGCTTTTGCCCTCTGGCAGATGCGATCGCTACATGCACAGCAGCTTCGCACTCGCGAACGCGCAGCCAAGGCAAAGCACAATCGAGCTACGCTTGCGCACGCGTGGAGTGTGTGGACCGAGCGAGCCGAGACAGCAAGTGCCGTCGGCGACTTTCAGCACCATCACAATCGCATCTTGCTCTTGGACACTTTTCACGACTGGAGACGGAAGGCCATGCTCTCGAGGCTCGCCGAGGCATTCACGGAACGCCGCCTCAAGCTTGCCGCGCTTGACTCGTGGAAGATGGCGCTCGACCAGCGGCGCGTCCATGGAAAGCAGGAAGCGCTTGCAGCGCGATGGCATTTGCGCAGGGTCAAACAAAGCGCGCTCACAACCTGGCGCCAGCGACTCCAAACCGTTGCCAACATGCAGCGAACCGCCGCCGAGATCCACGGTGACCGCCGGTGGGAGACAGTCGGCAACGTCTTTCGGCGCTGGCAGCTGCATGCGCGCGCAGCCTTATTCGACCGTGCACAAGCCGCTGAAAGCCTGCAAAGCGCTTTCCACCACTGGAAGCACCGCCACCATGCTCTTGTCGAAAGTTTGCAGCAGCGCGAGTCCACACTCGCATGCAAACGCCAACGGCGTAGCCTGTCGATGGTCTTTCAGCGCTGGAAGCATCTTGCGCAGCACATCCAAGCACGACAAGAGCTTGCCGTGGCGCGCAGAAACGAGAGCATCTGCAGCGACGCCTTTGTCGCTTGGAGGAGCAACCATCTGCAACTCCGCCTGCGCGCCGAGAAGGCCGCCGCTGTGTCGGACTATTTCGTCCTCCGATCTGGGTTCCACCAATGGCGTGCTCAGCTACGCGAGCAGCGCGCAGAGAAGAAGGCGGCCTCGCATGATCGGCGGCTGTTGCAGCAAACGTTCGAGATCTGGCGCACCCGGGCAGCCAAGCAGCAACGCCTGCACTCGCTGCTGCAGCGCTCCCTCGCCAAGAGCAGCAGGGCGCTGGCGCGGTCGTATCTCGGGCACTGGGTTGACCGCATCATCGAGGTGCGCAACAGACAGCTGGAAGTCAAAGAGGAGCGCGACAGACGGCTGGTCAAGACGGCCTTCTATGCGTGGATCGATGCGTGTTTGCGACACGATGACCTACTGGCGCTCATGAACAGCTACATCGACGTCAAGCAGGAGGAACGCAAGAAGCGCACGTTTGCACTGTGGCTCGCATCGGCTCGGGCGCAGAAGGAGCGCCGCGAAAAGGAGGAGCTCCTGACCGCGTCGGTACGCACACGTCGACTGGCGAACATTGTAGCGTTGTGGCGGGACAGGATGCGGGAACGGGCTCTAGCGACGAACGAGTACGAGATGCTCATGCGGCGACAGCAGCTCTCGTTGCAATGGGCACTGCGTTCGTGGAAGTCGCACACCAGCATGCTACCCGCGATCCGGATGCGCAATACGTCGCTCAAGCGCACCGCCGTGCAGCACTGGCGAGCCAAGCTGCCCGAAGCGCAGATGCGGAACGACGCAGATAGGATCGCCAGACGAAGGACGGTGGAGATGGTGTGGACGAGGTGGAGAGACCAAGTGAAGCGCAGACGGCAGCTGCGAGCTGCGGCACGGTTTGGCGCGGGAAGTATCACTGCTGAAAGGCTGCGTACGCTTTCAGCAGCGGCAGCAGCAAACAGGTCCGGGGGGTCGTCGTCACCGATGCAGCGATCTTCATCGCCACTCACAGGGCTTGTGTCCACGTCGACGCCGAGGCAGCGGCCCAGGACTAGCCTCGCGCTGCTGCCCTCGAGGGGAAGTGCACACACCGGACGAAGCTCCTCCCTTCCGCGTTCGGACGGTGGAGATTCGCCGTCGCGAGAAGCATCGGCTCGAAGAGAGTTGGCGCCTCCAGCTACGTTGACGGCGACAAGCGCGAGCGAGCGTAGCCGCTTTTCGCTCGCGCTGCACTCGTCCAGCTCGTCCGTCTCGCCACCCCACGACCCCCCTACCGTCGCCGCAAAGCTCGATGCGACACTCGCATTTGCTACCCAGCATCCACTCACCCGGCCCAAGCGCTCGGCCAAGTACGACGACGCGCGCGGTCGAAGCGGATCAGTATCAAGAGCAGCCAAGACGGGCAGAGAGGAGGAGGAGGCAGAGTCGGTCAGGTCGGCTCCGGTGCAGACGGCGTCGCGCGCTGTGGGCGAGGATCTCATCCGGCAGCTTCGTGAACGTGCAAAGTCGAGGAACCGTGTACAGTAGCCCCCCCACACATATCTCCACTAGTCATACCCCAAACGATGGATCCGAACGTGGATCGCAGTTGAGGAACGCATGCGAGGCGACAAGGAGCGCGGTCAGCGGCAGTTTCGCACGGTGGCGGCGGCGGCGTGTGAAGATGGAAAGAAGCGGCTCAGCGTAGTGACTCTCGTCGGTGAAGTCCGAGCGATTGCGTCGTGAGATCGTCCGCTCGAGGCGCAACAAAGACTTTGCACACTTGTGCCCTGCTTGATTGACCTGGATCGAGACCAGATAGCAACGCAATGCAGCACGTGGCTGTACAAAGTACATGCGCTTGAATTGTCGTTGCACTGCACCATGCTTTCATATGCGGGACTTTGCTTGTACAGTACCGCCCACGCGGTCGATGCAATACGCCATCTGATGGTCCGCTCAATCTGGCCGGAAAGAGCGATTTGAGCTCTTTCCCACACATACACACGGCGAGAGGCGCTTTCACATCCAAGTTCGTACTCACACACATTGAGGGTCGCCTTGGCGTCGCGGCCCTTGCTCCCGCGCGGTGCAAATCCTGGTGGCGTCAGAGGTCTTTCTCACACGGTGTAAAGCGCGGTGACGTATGAGCCCGTTCTCACGCAACCACAAGAGGCGCTTTGCCGTCCAAGTCTCGTTCTCACACACGGCCAGAGGCGCTGTACAACACCCGCGTATGAAGTTATCAACTCGGCATGGGAGTTCCGGGTGGGTCTGCGGTCCGAAGCCTTCCTGATCATTTGCCCTGGAGATGTGTTTGCGCTCCGGGAGCTGCTGTATGATACTGTGGGGCTTTATGATACTGTGGGGCCGGCTTCAGACAGCCGAGTCCGTAGAGCTGTTTTACACTCCACAATGCCAGCTGGAGCGATACTGCCGCTCTGCCCCACCACTGAGCAAAACGCCAACGTCAAAGCGATTCGAGCTTGAGCACGGCGCGCTTTCGAGCAGGCTCACGTCGTCGGCATCGACATAAATGCGCGTCCATCCGATCCGCCTTTCTGCCGACAATCATCCGCACACCTTTCTTTCAACATGTTCTTCAAGACGCTTTGCATCTTCTTCGTTGCGCCTCTCATTTCCAGCGTCGTGGCTGGCAATGCTATGGGCAGATTCGCGACGGACGACAACCAGGTCGGCCGCTACTGCAACCGCAACAATCCTCCGCAGGGTCGCTTCGTATGCTTCCAGTACAATGGCAATATTCGAGACGGCATGACCTCGACCGATGCCTCGATGCATGGATACGTCAATTCGGCCGGAACAAGTAAGTCGAAAAGCCTCAATACAGTCGCGCTTTGGGTTGTATGTGCTGACAGAAGAGCGAGTGTAGGGTTTGTGGTGATGTTCGATGGCCCGACCGAGGCGTTCAGCACCGGAAGGATGGACGTTGTCATTAGCAACAGCAACCCGTGTCTGGAGGTCAGCACGCTTGACAGCGGCGGAGACAGCAGGGAGTACCAGGGCTGTTCCTACAGCCCTCCCATCTGGGTCTACTAGTCCACCAACGCACTGCGCGCGTCGATCTTCACTCTTGAAGCTGACGTTGCGCGATGACCCTAAGCTCATGTGCTGCCTCGTATGCAATGCGCAACCATGCTCGGTCAACACCGTTTGTGCGCCGTGAAAACGTGTAGCTTCGTGAGCTTCCGAGGGCAAGACTGCTTCAGAATGCTCTTGCATATGCACGACTCGTTCGCTCGGCTCGGATTGTGAGTACACATCCCGGCCCCAATACCATGAGCCACTCGTACGCTCGGGCGTCGTCCTGACATCAATATAAAATATCGTACGCAGCAGCACGACGATTGCGAGCGTGAGCAGAGTGTCCTTAGATGAGCAGTGGTCGATCCCTGGCGCGGTGGCTCTCATCCTCAATCTCTCGAACGGTCTCAGTGCACAATGGAAGACAGAAGCAGCAAATCGAATCTCGAGCGCACAATCGAGGGTTTCAACACCGCAGAAGCGAGCAAAGAGTGCCTCATGACGCGTGGGGGGTCAAGTGCCCTTTGCGACTCAATCGGCGAGCGCGATGGGCCCATGGCCGTTGCAGGCGTACTGGTGGTCGCTCTGCCCATTCTCGTCACCTGCCGAGGCTGCCGCGAGCTGACGTAGAGACAGTTGGATGTCTCGGACTGCGAGATGTGTACGTCTGCAACTGCCAAATTCCACCGTCAGGCTGGTACACGAGCACCAATACTGCCCAAGCACAACGAATCAGTCTTGGGCACCTTGATCTACTATTCAACGCACGACGAGGCCGAGATGGGCAATGTGGATATGAGCACTGCGTCCGCGGAGGAGTGACTGCGTGCACTCAATCGGCGAGCCAGATGGCAGGATCGGTGTTGCAGGCGTTGTGGTCGCCGTTCCAGTCGGCGTCATTGAGCGTAGAAAACCCCACTCACGACTGCCATCGGGATGGGAGACCCACACGCCCGTCTTATCCGTGTGCAACTCGACCACCTGCGTGGCGCGGTTCAACACCACCACAAACACTAGCCCGGAAAAGCACAAGCATCAATCTCCGTACCTTTCGCTATTTGGGGGGCGCGGGACGGGGTGCTCACTGCTTCCAGCATTGTTTACAAAGCCCTTGGTCGAGTCGTTGGCGGTCTGCAAGCGCGTACGGATATCGCCGTTGAGACGGAAGCAAGCATAGTCGCCAGCGGGAATGTTGCCCTAGTGGTTGCAGTAGGTGCCGACCATGTTGTCATCCGTCTTGAGGCCCACCTGACGGGCAGCAACTCAAATTGAGCCGACAGTTGCTGGCTGATGACCAGACGCACGTCAAACCCGCACAACTTGACCACCTAGCATGGCTTGCTACATTTCGCGGGCTATCTCGACTCGGACACACTCAGGGCTACGATTGAGGCGATGGATGGCATTGCTGCGCCAGTGAACTCTACGCGTCATCCTTGCCCGCGTGCGCATCCGTCGTCAATGACGTGGGCACGCCGCGCGCGGTTGCGATCGACGACGTCGACACGCTCTCCGGCATGCCACCCTGAGCTGATCCGGCCTCGGCGTCTGCACCCGCCGCATTCGCAGCGACGCCCGCCGTGGCAGCTGTGGGCGTGTTGGGCGTTCCTGAATCCACCGCTGCCACCGCCGGCACCGCCGCCGCCGCCTCCTTCTGCCGCTTCTCCCTCTCGAGCCGGCGTGTAGACTTGGACCGCGTGGGCCTCTTCTCCTTCTCCCTCGTGCTCGTGCTGATGCTAGTCTCGCCCTCCTCTCCCACTGCACCATCGCCACCCACCGCACCCTCTCCCGCATCTCCACCTGCCTCTCCCCCACCAGCTGCATCGCCTCCCACCGCCCCCGCCGCGGTCGCCGGGAAGGTCATCTGCGTCCCCATAAACGCATGCTCCAACAACTCCTCCGCCGACGGCCGCGCATTGTAGTCGAGCTCAAACGTCTTTTCCAAAAAGTCGCGGCACTCGTTGCTGATCTCGTCCGGCAAGCTCGGTTTGCGCCCCATGCCGATCTGGAAGAGCGCCTGCATCTGGTTGAGTTCCGCCCACGGATGCGTGCCCGAGATCATCTCGACCACCAGACATCCCAACGACCAAATGTCCGCCTTGATCGTATAGCTCGTCTGCTTGACCACCTCGGGGGCCATCCAAAACACACTGCCCTGCAGACTCGGCCTCGGCGCCCCACCACCCCCGCCCGCACCCGCAGCTTTGTTGGTCGCCAAGACCAGCTCCGACTCGACCTTTTTCGAGATGCCAAAGTCCGAGATCTTGATGCCGCCCTTGTTGTCGACGAGGATGTTGGCGCCCTTGATGTCGCGGTGCATGATGCCGCGGTCGTGCAGGAACGAGAGACCCTTGAGGATCTGACGCACAAAGTTGCGCACCAGCGGCTCCTCGAACGCGCCATAGTTGCGCAGCAGCGCCACGATGCTGCCGCCGGGCACGTACTCGAGGAAAATATTGAGATGGCTGCCGTCGGCAAACGAGTCGAGGTACTGCACGATGTTCTCGTGCTCGAGCGTCTTGAGCAGCTTGATCTCACTCTCGAGCGCGTCGAGCATGCCCTTTTTGCGCTGGTCCAGGTGCGAGTCGCCCGACGGCAGCTCCACCTGCTTGACCGCCATCAGCAGGCCCGTCTTGGCGTTCATGCCGAGGAAGACGTTGCCAAAGGAGCCGGCGCCGATGAGCGCACCCTTGTGCCACTTGATGGGCGGCTTGTTGGCTGACGGCAAATAGACATCCGGCTCGTCATCGTCGTCCGTGTCCGAGTCGCGGTCCGAGTCGACGTCCGAGTCGGTGTACACCGAGCTGGAGCCGCCGTCACTGTAGTCGGCGTGCTCGTCGATCGAGCGGCGCAGCTCCGAGATGGAGCTGGCGCGCGACGTCGCATTGCGCGTCACGGCCATCGGATCGCCCAGGTGGCGATCCGACTCGTCGCCGGGCGCGTGCAGCACCGAGGCAGCACGGTCCGCCGAGTGGCTCGCCACCGTATGGATCGAAGCCGCCTTGGAGGCTGCGCCACGCGGCTTTGGTGCGCGCGGCGCGCCCTCGAGGTCCGACGACTCGTTGGCCTCCTCGTCGTTTTCGTGGTCATCGTGGCCGGCATGACTGCCGTGGGCGTAGGCGGACGAGATGCCGCTCGACGGACGTGTGGAGGNTGGCCTCCTCGTCGTTTTCGTGGTCATCGTGGCCGGCATGACTGCCGTGGGCGTAGGCGGACGAGATGCCGCTCGACGGACGTGTGGAGGCGGCGGCGGACGACGAGCGTGCCGAAGCAGCACCCGGGATGGGGATGGGCACGCCGTCCTCGTCGACGACCCAACCGCCGCCTGCACCGGCGAGCGAGAAGCTCTCTCTGCGGTTCTCGACCTCTTGGGTGATCTCATCGACGGTGAGCAGGCTGGCCGTGTCTGGGTTGCGCTCACGCGCCGCACTGAGACCGTGGCGCACCTGCGAGGCGAGACTGCGACGGCTGCGCGCGCTCTCGCCCGAGGCGCGTCGCGACATGGGCGGCCGGCTGGTGTAGGCGCTGTTCTGCGACGACGAAGGCTGCATGGGCGTATGGTGCAGATGGCCAGACTTGGCGCCGGCGAAGCCCGGGGTGTATCCAGCGACGGGCGAGCCGACGGCCTTGAGGTCGCGCGACCACTCGTCGAGCGAGTCGCGACCCACGACGGGCGGCAGTGTGGGCGGGCCGGCAACACCGTACTGATGCTGAGCAGAGCCTCGTTGATGCGCATCGTGCGAGTGACCGTCTTCGGAGCGCGAGTCGTAGCCGATCTGGATGATGGGATTGGTGCCGCGGTCGTACGTGCGCTCGCGGATGGATGCGGATGAGCGGTCGAGCGGCGTGTTGCTGGACTGGTGGCCGTCGAGCGACTCCTTGTTGGGCAGCGGCGGCGCATCCGGATCGGCAACAAAGCTCCAGGTGCTGTTGCGTTTGGAGCGCGTGCTCGCCGACGCGCGGCCATAGATTGAGCGGCGCGCAGTACGCTGGAGGGCCCTGGAGTCGGTGGAGGGGAAGAAGTCGGCGAGGTTGGTGTTGATGAGCTCGGAAGGCGGGCGCTGGCCAAAGAAGTTGCGGATCTTGCTGGGTTTGCTGCTGACGGTGGGCGAGGTGGCATGCTTGGTGTCCTTCTTGGAGGGCTGCTTTGTGTCGATCTTGGCGTTGGTGGCGGTGTGAGTGGAGGCGCTGGCGCTGCTGCTGCTGTTGCTGAACGGACCGACGCCAAGACCGGACATGATGCTGACGGTGGAGGCGCGCTTCATCTTTTTGCCGCTGATGGTGACGCTGCCGGCGTCGCCTTCGTCCGTCTGTGCGGCCGAGCCCGGGCCGGCAGGCTGCATCTGTGCTACGGGCATGCGTTCGCCAAAGAAGGCCTCTAGCTTGTTTCGGCCGGATCGCGCGGGGACTCTGCGGGCGTCCTCACCGGGCAGATGGTTGGGGATCCTGCGGAGGGTGAGGCCACGTTCGCGCAGCGGATCGTGTGGCTGTGGCGCGTGGCAGATGGCGAGCAGCTCGTTGTCCGAGAGCGCCTTTGTGTTTTGACCGTCTGCGCTGGTGGCAAAGATGCCCCAGGTCTCTGTTGCGCCGAGCTCGTCGCCGGTGGGGCCCTGATCGGCGGTGGGAGTGTAGCTGTTGGCGCTGGGGGGTTTGCCAAACTTTTTGAGGACGCGTGCCATGACGTCGTAGGCGTCGCGGCAGTCGCTGACGTTGACGATGCGCGTGGTGTTGTCCTCTTCGCTGATGAACTTGATGGTGCGGCGCTTGAGGTCTTCGAGGGTGGG
>AWNI01000005.1:67734-80125 GCA_000517465.1 Moesziomyces aphidis | reverse complement strand
AAAAAAAAAATGCAGACCTGCTGAGCCCCGCTGCAGGGCGTTGGACGTGCGTCTTTGCGGCGCCAGCTGGCGAGAGTGGAAGGGGTGGCTGCGGATGCTGCGGTTCGGAAGCATGCAAAGCACGCAGGCATTGCGGTGGTTTTGTGTGTTGCCTGCAGCTTGAAATGATCCGACGCCAACCTGGTGCGAATGCAAGCCGGTTGAATTGGGATTGCAAGCGGCGATCGCGATGGGCTGCAGATCCACCAATGGAACGCGAGCGGGGCGGGCATCACCGGGCGAGAGGCAAGCCATGCATCTGCGCATCCACGGCGTCACGTTGGCATCCCATCGTTGGCTCTCCCCAACAGCGCGTCGGAGGCTGGCATTACTGGCAAGGCCAAGCCTTGGGCTGGGATGCGGCGAATGGCATGCACGGTTGTCAGGCAGTCGCCACGGATTTGCATGCTGGCAACAATCGCGTCACAGATTGGCGGAAATTCATGCACTGTTGGGTCGGCATCAGCTGCTCTACCCCTTGCCGCGACGAGCCCGGAACGGAGGTCGAAAGCGAGAAAAAGAAAAAAAGTGTTGGGGTGTTGGGAGAGACGCGCGACGCGTCTCGAAAAGAAAAACAATTCTCGAAAAGAAAGGGCCGAGACGAGGGTCGGAGTCGGCTTTGTCTGGCCGCTTCTCCTGCTTTGGGTCGTGTCGTATTGTCTGGCATGGTTGCCCGTCTCTTGGCAGCTGAACAATGTCTCGCTTCGCTCTCGAAGCTCGATCGCGAGCAGGCACGTACCTAGCTCGAGCTATGCTTCTTTTTTCCTGTCTCGTCTCGTGTACATCGCTTGTAGCCCCTCACCTGCTTGCGCCATGTTGACCTGGACCTAGACTCAGGCGAGATGTCACGCTTATGGGCTCGGTCAGGGACCCTTGGCCTCGGTGACAAGAGACATTGACGTCGACGCGCGTCGTCGCCGCGTCCAACCGGATGCCCCGTCGAGCATGCAGGCACACCGCTCAATCCATCTCCGCCCGTGTCGGAGTCAACACGGCTCTCCACCCAACGCGTCGTGTCTCGCCTTCTTTCTCTCTTGCTCTTCGGCTCGACACTCCCGAATGCCACACAGTCTGCTCGGACACCGGAGACTCGGTCACCATGCTACTCCGGGTCCAAGTGCTGGGCGGAGGTGCAGATGCACCACCCCAACGCGGCATCTGCTTCCTTGGCTGCAACACAGACATCGGCATCGGACATGCATGATCCCAACTGCGCTCGGCCACGCACGCTTCTACGCAGAACGTCCCACAAAAACACACCCCCATCCACCCAATCGGTCGGTGCTGCAACGCTCAAAGGGTGCAACACTTGTCCAATGCATCCCAACCGCCTAGCCGAGCCACATGCCATCCCCCTTTCGCCGCCCTCGCTTCCACTCCAACGCCGCCCTCGCGCTCGGCCAAACATATCGACGCTGCCGAACCCTCGCCATTCGCGCTCGGAACACTCTAACAATGTCATCCTTTTTGTTGACCATTTTACGATTATTTTCTCTACCCGTTCTGACGGGTCCCTTTTTGCCTCCTGGCTGCAATTTTTGAAGCACGCCAAATCCATTTGTCCACCTGTCCGTCGTGAGCCTCTCAGTGCCGCAACCCAGTCTCAGACCCAACAATGCAACTCGCCTCGCCACGACCACGACTCTGCCTTGTTGGGAAGACTTTGACAAAAGTGACAGATCGGATTGCTTTTTTGTTTGTTAGTACAGACGCAGCGCCACATTGACACTCTGCAGCTCCTGCATGAGCAGCTTGGCCGCGTAGGGGATGTGGATCTGCGAGATGGCCGTGCGGTTGCGGCACGATCGGCACTCGTACGTCCCCTTCTTGAGGTTCGCCAGCGCCGTCAAGCCGCACAGATCGCACACGTGGATCCGGTACGGATCCGACACGTCAAACATGCGCTCCTTGAGGAAGCCGGCGATGCCGTGCGCGATCATGCAGTCGCGCTCCATCTCGCCGAATCGCAATCCTCCGCCGCGCGATCGTCCCTCGACGGGCTGGCGCGTCAGGATCTGCACCGGTCCACGAGCACGCGAGTGGATCTTGTCGTCCACCATGTGCTTCAGCCGCTGGTAGTACGTCGGCCCCAGATACACCTGCGCCTGCATCTTGCGTCCGGTGTGCCCGTGGTACATGACCTCGAGTCCACGCGACTGGTACCCGAGTCCGCGCAGGATCGACGACACCGCCTCCACCGTCAGCTCGGTGAAAGGCGTCGCATCGCCCTCCTGTCCCGAAAGCGCAGCCACCTTGGACAGCAGACACTCCACCAGATGTCCGATCGTCATTCGCGACGGAATCGCGTGCGGATTGATGATGATGTCCGGCGTGATGCCCTCCGCAGAGAACGGCATGTCCTCCTGCCGGTACATGATGCCCACCGTTCCCTTTTGGCCGTGACGCGAGGCAAACTTGTCGCCCGTCTGCGGCACGCGCGAGTTGCGCACGCGCACCTTGACAAACTTGTTGCCGTTCGAGTTGGTCGTAAGCAGCACCTGGTCGATAATGCCGTTCTCCGTCGACTTGAGCGAGATGCTCGCGTCCTTCTTCGTGTGCAGCTTCGACCGCATGCCCAGCTCCTCCGAGTCCGGCGGCAGCGGCGCCGTCTTGCCGATGATCACATCGTCGCCCGACACCCGCGTGCCCGGCGCCACCAGTCCGTCGGCGTCGATCTTGTCGTACGTGCCGTGCTTCATGCGGATCGTCGTGTCCCGATGCGGCTTCTCGAACTCCTCCAGCTGCATCACGCCCACCTTCTTCTCCTCGGCCATGTACCCGCGGTAGTACAGCGAGCGCATGAAGCCGCGGTCGATCGACGACTGGTTCATGATCACCGAGTCTTCCTGGTTGTAACCCGAGTAACACATGATTGCGACCACAGAGTTCTGACCCGCGGGCAACTCCCGGAATCGGATGTGTTCCATCGACCGAGTCGTGCCCAGCGGCTTCTGAGGATAGTATAGGACGTGGGCCATCGAATCCGCTCGAGAAAGGATGTTGGAGATCGGAACGCCAATCGCCTGTTTCCCCATGGCAGATTGATACACATTTCGCGGGGATTGGTTGTGATCTGGGAAGGGAACGATCGAGGCGCAAATGCCGAGGGTCATGGCGGGGTGGATCTCGCAATGGGTCCATGTGTCGGGTGCGATCGTGTGGACGGCCTTGAGACGGGCGGTGGGGTCGGCGGAGGTGAGGTTGATGTTGCCGTTGCGTTGCTTGTACTCGCGGGAGAGCTCGAGGTCGGTGGTGGTCATGCAGATGAGGACGGACTCCTCCTCCTCGGCGTCGAGGTACTCGATGACGCCTTCCTGGACGAGCTGCGTCCAGCGGAACTCCTCGCCGGTGGCCGGGACGGGCTGACCGATCATCTCGACGTGGTGCTTCTTGATCAGGAGCGTCATGTCGTGAGGATTGACGATAAAGACGGGGCGAAGCACACGCGATGCGTCGGTGTAGATGCGCAGTTCGCGCTCGCGGATGTCGCGCACCACCGAGACCTCGTGCGAGATGTCGTCCTTGCGGCGGAGGTCGCGCAGCGTGTCGACGAGCTGGCCGGGATCGTCGTGAGTGCCCATCCAGACGCCGTTGACAAAGACCTTGGTCGCCTTGGCGTGCGCCACCTGCATGTCGACGAGCGAGTCGAGGCCAAACTCTTCGAGGAACTCGACGATGGGCGCCGAGGGCGTGCCGACGGTGACGGTGGCCATGAGGCTGAGGTTCTTGACCAGACCGCACGCCTGACCTTCGGGCGTCTCGGCGGGGCAGACCATGCCCCAGTGGGTGTTGTGGAGCTGACGCGGCTTGGCGATCTTGCCGTCGCGGCCGATGGGGGTGTTGGTGCGGCGCAGATGCGAGAGGGTCGAGGCAAAGGCGAAGCGGTTGAGCACCTGCGAGACACCGGCCTTGGCCTGCATGGCCTTCTTCTGGTCGCCCCAGTTTCCGGTGGCGAGCGAGTAGCGGAGGCCGTTGGTGATGGTGCTCGACTTGACGGCGGCCTGGATGTGGAACTCGCGGTGCTCCTCGACACACTTTTGGAGGTGGCGGTAGACGTCGCGGGTGACCTTGCGGAAGAGCATGCGGAAGAGGTTGGCCATGAGCGGGCCGCCGAGGTCGATGCGCTTCTTGCCAAAGTGGTCGCGGTCGTCGATCTCGCGACGGTCGAGGGCGGCGAGGAGGAGACGGTGGATCATGTAGCCAAAGAAGTAGGCCTTTTTGGTGTTGGAGCCCTCGGAGGTGGAGACGTGCGGCAGCATCTCCTTTTGCAAGATCTCCTGTGCGTAGACGGTACGCTTGGCGCGCGAGAGGCCGGTGGTGGTACCGCGTCGTCCGATAAAGTCGAGCGCCACGTCGCGGTCCTGGATGACGAAAGCTTCCTCGATACACGGCTTGAGCATCTCGAGCATGGGCGTGTCGTTGAAATCGTAGCAGATGTGCTGGAGGACCTCGCGGTCGGGGACGATGCCGAGCGCACGGAAGACGATGACGATGGGGATGTCGTTGCGGATGTAGGGAAGGGTGGCGCGGATGGTGTTGTTGGCCGTCTTCTCCTTGTTGCGCGAGAAGAGCTTGACCTGCATGGTGGAGATGGTCTTGCCGCCCTTTTCGACGGCGCTGCGGATCTCTGCGAGGAAGGTGACGGGTGCGGGAGGCGCCTTGGAGAAGACGTAGACGTGGTTGGCGGCCATGCGCTCCTGGGCGATGAGCACCTTTTCGGAGCCGTTGATGACAAAGTATCCACCGGCGTCGTAGGGACACTCGTTGAGCGAGTAGGACATCTCGTCGTCGAGGCCCTTGAGCCAGCAGAAGTCGGACTTGAGCATGATGGGCACCTTGCCGATGAAGATCTGCTGCTCGTCCACGTCGGTCTTGCCGTGCTCGGGGACCCAGGCGGCGTCGCCGTTGAGGTCGAGCTCGTCCTCGCTCTGGACGAGCACCTTCTGTGTGACGTCGACAAAGAGCGATGCCGAGTAGGTGAGGTTGCGGTAACGCGCCTCTTGCGGGAAGAGCTGTGCGGAGCTGCCGTCGGATTCGGTCATGGTGGGCTTGTTGAGATAGATCTGGCCGAACTCGATCTCGTATCTGCGAGTCTTGTCCTCTGCATGGCCGGAGTGCTGGTCGCTCTGCTCGAGGGTGAGGCTGCGGACTTCTTCCACGAGTTCCTGGATGGTGTTGGACATGAACTCGTTGAAACTGTCGAGCTGATGACGCACGAGGCCCTTTTCCTCGAAGAATGCGCGGATGACGTCCCAGCAGTCCTCCTGTGTGATTTCCTCCGAGTAGCCGTCATCGTTGTCGTAGTCGGCGCCCTTTCCGTTGGCATACGACGAGTAGCCGGCTACGTCGATGTCGTCGACGTCGATGGGACCCTCTTCGAAGGTGTCCTTCATGTACTTGTCGTACGCCACCGAGTCCGCCATGATTGCAGCTGATGCGACGCCGAGATTGCGCCGTCAACCGATGGAGAAAGGCGATGCGTGCAGCAAATGGAGAGGGGCTCGAAGCTGCAGTGGCCGAGCTAGTTGGCCGCTAGCGGCGGAAGGTGGTGGAGGCCACGCTCTGCTGATGCGCACGACGCTGCAAATCGGGCTGGCAGAGCGATTGAGCGAGGGCCCAGAGGAAGGAAGATGAGCGTGATCGGACGCAGTCGGCCAGCACCGGCGATGAACCCAGGGTCGTAAACGTCGGCTAGAATGCTGGAAAAGATGCAGATCAGAGGCTCTGTTGCAAGAGCAACAAACCACGAGGTGGGGGAGAGAGGGTGGAAGAGGCGGAGGGATGGAGGTAAAGATGATGGCGACGAAGCTGCGACGCGGCCAAGCTCTCTCTCTGCGCATCGGCGGATGTCGCCTTTTGCGCACCCGCGACTGGTCTGCTGCGCACTTCTCTCGCTCTTGCCAGCCAAGACTGTCGGCGTGCCTTTCTTCTTCTGCGCAGTCCAGCAGCATTCTCGTACGGGTGACCAAAAAGGGAGAATTAAAATTGATTTCCTTTCTCATTTAATTTCGTTTGGCTCGCATGAGGCTCAGTTCTCGAACCAACTCCACCTTCCTTCTCGACACCCACCTCTACCCTGCTTACTTGGATCGCAACGGTACCTCGTGTGCCGTGCATCCACAGGCGTCAGCGCCAAATCCGTACACCATGGGTGGCGGCGACCTCAACATGAAAAAGTCGTGGCACCCTCTCCTCGCGGTGAACCAGGAGAGGGTGTGGAAGCGCGAAAAGGAGGCGATCGAGGAGCGCAAGAAGCTCGAGGAGCTTCGACGCGAGCGCGAGCAGGAGCGCGAGATGCAGCAACTCCAGCGCCTGCAGGAGGAGGCCGGCGGCAAGAAGCGCGTCGACCGTGTCGATTGGATGTATGCCACGCCAGCCACGACGGGCTCCAAGTCGGCCGCCGAGATGGAAGACTATCTGCTCGGCAAGAAGCGCGTCGACAAGCTGCTGCAGGGCGACGAGGCGGAAAAGGTGTCCAAGTCCAGCCAGCAGGGGCCCATCTCGCTGCAGAATGCCAACTCGGCGCGCGACTTGGCCGCCAAGGTGCGCGAGGATCCCATGCTCGCCATCAAGCAGCAGGAGCAGGCCGCATACGAGGCGCTGCTGCGCGACCCGGCCAGGCTGCGCAAGCTCAAGGCCCAAGCAGGCATCGACGTGGACGCCGAGTCCAAGGACGAACGTCGACGTAGGAAAGAGGAGAAGCGACGCCGCCACGAACACGAAAGCAGCAGCAGCAGCAGTCGCAGACGCCATCGCGACAACGACGACGACGACAGCCACCGCAGAAAGGAATCACGCCACCGCGACTCTCATAGCGAATCCAGTCGTCGCCGACACCATCGACACGGCGACGACGCCGCAGTATCAAGAGACCGAAGCCCGAGTCGCAGAGGCAGCGAGCGCCATTCATCCAGGCGACACTCTCCGGATCGCCGGCGCGAAGCGAATCGAGACAGGGATTCCCTCCGTGACGACAGACGCAGCTTCAGACACGAAGAGCGTGATCGCAACGGCCCTGCGCAGTCAAAACGGCCGCGGAGTCGCAGCCGATCTCGAAGCCGCAGCCGATCGCCAGCACGGGAGCGTCGAGCGCATGACGACCGTGCGCGGCACTCGCAGCACGTTCCCCGGACGACGGACGATCGCCGTGACCTTTTCAGCCCGCGTGACCGCCCCGATGCCATGCGACCGCGCAACAACGAGGAGGACGATGCGCGCAAGGAGGAGGTGCGTCTGCAAAGGCTGCGCGAGATGGAGCAGAATGCAAAGTCGATGGAGCAGGAGCGCAGCTCGTACGTCCGCAAGATCAACACCGAGGAAGCCGAACAGGAGCGTCGCGAGGCCGAGCTGCGCCAGAAGCTGCTCGATGCCCGCACAAAGGGACACGGCGATGGCAAGGGCAATTTCCTCCTCGACCAGCAGCGCAAGACGTTGGGCGACAGCGTCGATCTCTCTGAACGCATGAAGCGCGACCGTGGTCGACTCCAGCGCTTCGATTGATGAGCGCATACATCTCCCTCTAATGCTCCAATATACCCTTGACAATAGACGTCTTGACTGGAAGACTCGGTTGCGCCGTCTGGACTGTGGCTCTGCGTGCCGACTTGAAAGAAGTGGGGAGCGGATAGGGGATGGATGAAATACAGGGTCCAACCGGTGTGGTCGCTTAGCGTGCAGCTGTCCGTGCGCCACCACTTTTGGCAGTCGGAATTGGATCCTCACCAGTTTCGTTCTCTAACATCCCACCGCCATCTACAACACAGCGCTGATATCCACCACTCATCCATCCCATGCTGCTTGGGCCTGGATTGCGGTCAGCCTAAGCTGTCTCGCTGCGGAGCCAGTCTTGGACCATGAACCCGCCACCAGCTTCGTTCGCCACCAACCCGGTTCCAGCGCTGATCGCGCGGCGCACCACAGTGCTGGCGCCACCGAGCCTATCGACGATCAACCATCTTGATGGCGCCACACATCCGGCTGGTCGAAATGCCGGCACATCAGCAACGCGTGCTGCACAGGAGCGTCGAGTTGCGGGCTCGCAAGCGCCGCCTCGCGTGTCGCACACGCACCACCGCTCGGACCTGCAGCAGGCCGTGTCGCAGCCTACGGCCGCAGTGCCCATCTCGACGCGCGAGAACATCTCGACGTCCAAGTCGTGGTCGAGCGGCTTGGCGCTCAAGAACGCCAATTATCCTACCGCTACCGCGTCGAGTACGCATCACGAGTTTGTGCTCCACCCTACCTTCCGTAGCGATGCAGAGCATAGGGGCGATGTGCTCGTCCGCGTCGAGGGCGTCGACTTTTTCGTACACAAGCACATTCTCCTCTTCTCTTCGCCCTTCTTCGCATCGGTCCTGCTCGGAGAGTGGAAAGAGTCGCGCCTGTCGACGCTGCTCGACGATGACGAGCTCGCCGATGCGGCTGATGCAGCAGGCTCGGCAGACGACTCGCCTGCCGAGGTAGAGGCTAATCAGACTCAAGAATCGCCCGTCTGTAATGAGGATCCGCAAGCTGACGGCATCGTCAGCGCCAGTGACACAGCTTCGCCTGCCGTGGCCAACCTCGCATTGCAGGCACAGGCACTGGAGGGCAACGATGCAGCCACCGTCGAGCGCGTCGTAGTCCATCCAGAGCCGTCCACCGACAAGCTCGCGCTGGACGCTGAGGCCGGAGACGTTCAAGACCCGGATCACCTCGTCACGGATAGCCGGCGGCGCAGTCTACTGCGTGCGTCGTACCACACGGCGCTATGGAGCCAGGAGGATGCGGCGACGTCGTCGTGCTCGATCGTCGACTCTCCTCTCCCCGCAGGCAGCTCTGCGGAAGACAGCGGGCTCACTGCACAGAGCGCCGACGAGGGCAGCGCCGACGAGGGCGCGAGTGTTAGCGGCACTGACGAAGACGGCGATGCTGTGCAGCGGTCCGAAGCCGCCGATGCGGAGCGGCAGGAGCGCAAGCAGGCTGCAGCCGAGTCGCGCCGGGTGCGATCCAAGTCCAAGCATCTGGCGGCGCGGCTGACGCTGCGCAAGCTCGAGTCAGCGTCCAAGCTGCAGACGATCCCCACTCGCAGCACAAGCAAGACGGGCAGCAGCCTGGTCGCGGTTGCCACTCAAGGTGCGCGCAGCTCGGATGCGAGTCCGCTCGCAAGGCTCGAGTCGCTCGCCACTCCGCCGCTCTCGCGACGCGCGAGCTGCGAAGTCGGCGCCACACCTCCGCCGGAGGCACCAGCGGGACAGGGCTTCGACGAGAGCAGAGTAGCCGCCGAGGAGCGGACCGAACAGCGAGGAGGAGGAGGCAGAGGCGGGCGTTATCGAGGCGTGGTGGCGGTAGTCGAGCTGGAAGAGGAAGCGGCGGGTACGTTCCACGACTTTCTGTTCCACATCTATCCGCACCTGGACCTGGCGGTGACTTGGTGGAACTGCGGGCCGCTGTTGCGGTTTGCAGACAAATTCCAGGTGCCGTACCTTCGACGGAGCTGCGTCAACTTTCTGCGAGCCGCACTTGCAGGACGACCGATCGAGGCGATGCGGCTGGCGGAGCTGCACGGTATGGACGATCTGTACAAGGAAGCCAGTCGACACGTTTTGGACAACTTTGCAGCATGGGAGGTGGAAGAGCTCGAGTGTCTGTCGAAAGAGACGCTGCTCAAGTTGGAGCGCAAGCGCACGTGGTTCTTGGAGCGGTTGCTCAAGCTCGGGCTGGCCAATCCTGCACGCGACTACGAGTGCCATGCGAGCTGTGCGGACCCACAGACGTGTGCGCGGCTGCTGCACGACAAGTGGCAGTCGGCGTATGCAAACGCCTTCCGCTTCTCACCGCCCCAACCCAGCGTCATCTTTCGCCATCTGAGGGAACTCGACAATGCATCGGTACTGCACATGAGCGCATGTCAGAGCGCAGCACGGTCGTGGGTCCAGGGCCTCTTTGACCGCATGTTCTCCCTAGGCACCCTCCATACGCCGCGCCAGTTTCTCGCCATCAAACTCGAACCTCCCACCAAGACCCCGCACACCCTGTAGCACACCAGCATCATCGCCTTGGCATGGCAAACAACAATCCGCATTCAGCATTGGCTTGGTATCATGATACTTCGCACGATGCACTAGGAAGATTGGTCCGAGAGCGGTGTTTTGGGCTTGACGTATCGGAACGACGGACGGCCGAGGAAGCGGAGAAGCACGTAGCCGATGGAGAGAAAGACCACCGCGATCGCACCGAGGAAGCCAGCATTTTCGGCGATGGTGAAGCGTTCGAGGTCGTACTGGTTGAGCACGTCCTGACCCGACCTGTAGCACTGTTGCGAGTCGGCCGAGCACTCAAAGTTGAGGCCACGGAACTCGTTCTGCGCCAGAGCCGAGTAAGTGTAGGTGATGGGCGAGAGCCAATGCAACCAAATAAACCAGGGTGGGATCGAGGACAGTGGCAACAAATTACCGCCAAAGAGGAGGAAGACGACATTAATGACGGGCGCAAAGATGTTGGCCAGCTCGATCGACGACGCGCCACATCCGATCACGAGTCCGAGCCCGATGGCCGTGCCCACCTGGAGCACGTTGATGGCGAGCCAGATGAAGAAGGCACCTGCCGTCTGACGCAGACCGACCATCCAGTAGACTACGGCGTAAAAGAGGATGCGCTGTAAGAGCTGGTTGGGCACCTCGGTCACGATCTTGCCCAGGTAGAACGACGAGATGCGGTACGTGCCCGCGGAGCGCTCGCGCAGCATAATGTTGCGCTGCAGCGGAAAGATGGCGAGAATGGGGAAAAGCACCGCAAACGACGCATTGACGGGAACGATAAAGAGCGCGCCGATACGAGCCAGGGCGCCGCCCTGGTCGAGGTTGAGCCGGAAGAAGGCAAAGCCGATGATGATGAGCAGGACGATGTTCTGGCCGAACGAGGCAAAGACGATGGTGGGGTCCTTGACGATGAGCATGGCGTTGCGGTGGGTGAGCACGGCGAGCTCGTGCCACCACGAGTTGGGCCACGAGCCGGCCACCTCGTTGGCGTCGCTGCTCTTGGGCACGATGCGCGACATGGTGCGTCCCAGTGCCGGCGCCGACACCTGCGCATCATCCTCGGCGAGCTTATCGGCATTGCTGGCGAGGAAGGCGTCTCCGCCCGTGCGCCAGGACGAGAGCAGTGCGCGCACGCGATTCTCGGCATCGTTGGTCTTTTCGTAGTTCTCGGCAATGGTGATGTAAAAGTCGGCCGGATTGACGCCTTCGGGCGGCGAGTGGCCCAGCGATGCGAACCACGCCGGCGCGGCGGTGGGCGGGCCCGAGTAGTACGTCTGTCCGCGCGTGAGGAGGATGACGCGGTCAAAGTGCTTAAAGATGTTCCACGACGGCTGGTGGATGGTCATGAGCGTATACAGGTCTCGCTCGCGCGTGATCTCCTTCAAGTTCTTGACGAGGTTGAGCGCCGCAAACGCATCCAGGCCCGACGTGGGCTCGTCGAGCAGCAGCACGCTGACGTCTGCTACGAGCTCGGTGCCTACGGCGACGCGCTTGCGCTCTCCGCCCGACACGCCGCGCTGGTTGGGCCCGCCGATGCGCGTGTCGGCACACTTTTCGAGACGCAGCATGGCGATGCTGTCCTGGACGCGCTGGCGACGCTCTTGCTTCGAGTAGAGACGCTTGGGCAGGCGCAGGTCCGCCGAGTACTGCAGTGTCTCGGTGACGGTGAGTGCGCCGAACATGAGGTCGTCCTGCTCGACAAAGCCGGTGAGCCGCTTCCAGGTGGCGGGATCGCGCGGCTTGGCCTGGTAGAGCACCTCGCCCGCGATCTCGGACGACTTGTCGAGGCGCGCCGACAGCACCGAGAGGAGCGACGTCTTGCCTGCGCCCGAGGCGCCGAGGATGGCGACCATCTCGCCGCGCTTGACGTGGCCGCTGACGCCGTTGAGCACGCGACGGCGCATGGGGTCGAGCGGCGGAAGGTGTGGGAATACGTCCTGCTGCTCCGCCAGCTGCACCTCGTCCGACTCGGCGGGGGAGAAGGAGCCGTTCTCTGCCTCGAGCGCCTTCTCGTTCTCGGAGGCCTTTTCGACAGGCGCGGCGGCTGTGCCGTGCTTCTTGATGTGCTTGCGACGCGCCTTGGAGAGGAGCACATCGTAGGTGATGTCGCGCCAGGAGAAAACGTCCTGGCCGGCGGGAACTGATGTGTGGCTGGGGCCCGGGCGAGACGAAGAGGGAGATGCCTCGTTGACCGAGTTGGGAGCTGGCGTGGAGAGCGACGATGCGGAGCGCATATTGTGGGTTGCGCCCAGGGTGGATGGAGACGAGACCACGCCTGTCAGTGGCTGTGTTGCGGCCGCCATGGTGTGGGTGTGGGTGTGGGTGTGGGTGTG
>AWNI01000005.1:40679-62412 GCA_000517465.1 Moesziomyces aphidis | reverse complement strand
AGGGGGGGGGGGTGTGTGAAATCGGGGGAGGATGGGTGATGATCTCGAGGGCGGAACCCGATCGAAGCCCGACACGACGCATGAAAGGGGCGGCAAAGTGCGACAACATGACTTCACCGGTGCATCTTGAGTGCAGCTTTGGAAGTGCGGCGTTGCGCATCGGCCACGGACTTGCGCCGAAACAAGGGCGAAATTGAGCGGCGCCGGCCATCGACATTCCTCACCTTTCGAGATGGCTGGTGGAGGCAACGCCAGCTTTCGGCTCCAATCTGGCTTGGCGGACCCCATCTTCGGCAGAACTGGGATGGCCGAGACGAGCTAGCTGTCTAGGATCCCCGCTCCTACCAGACGCGATGCGATGCGGGCTTTGCTTGTCTGACGAGCTGACCCTCTTGGCAGCTGACCGGTCGCAATTCCACACGGATCGCCGCAAAGCCTTGCCCACACCAGCTTGCCACTCTCCGATAAGGAGCTGGGACCCGAGCACGCAGCAGCCGAACGAACATGTGGTGGTGCATGCAGGTATGCGGAGCCCATCGATATCGCTTGGTGCTTACAGGCGCACGCACACGTCTGCAGACCCGCCTAACGCGGCATTGCATGCAACACTGTGCCCCTGCGGAGCTATTTCACATCTGCCGTGGTCGCCGTCTCCCCGCGGGACCTCGAGTGCAATTTGTAGCTACCGATGTGAAGCCGATCAAAAAACTCGGTGGTGAGGGCGGGGCCAAAAGGCGTGCAACCAAAGCTGCACGCGGCCAAGAGCGCAAGGATCTGCAGATGTGCCAACTGCGTCACCGCGTCTGCACCCACCACCGTTGCCAAATTCCGGAGAGAAAGAGGGGACGAGCAAAGCCAGCCGAGCAAAGTCGAGGAATGCAGCCCGAAGCGAGAGAGCCAAAAGGAGAGCGAAAGAGCTGCTTTGAAATTCAAAAGTGCAACCTGCAGCTCCACCAGCTGCCCAACCTGCATGAACTCGCCCAGATCGGCGCCGCCCTGACCGAACCCAGGCTGCGAGTGAGAGAGCAACAGGCGCTGCACCGTCCATCCAATCCGCCTTGCACTCGTCGTCGTGGTTGGTGGGCGAGTGAGCTAGGTCAACCTTCCTTCCCGCTTCTCTCCACCCCTCCTCGTCATATCTTCATCACCACCAACGGGCCCCGCTCCCACAAGGCCGTCCACCATATCATCCATCGTCAACATCCGAGCTCGCCATCCATGCTCTGATCCGCTCTCTCCCAGCCCCGGTCGTCGTACCGCACTCAACCACCCCGAGGCGCTCTCCACGTGCACGTACAACCCCATACGCCCCCGTCGCGCCAAGCTAAAACACCACAGGCTATTTCACACTGCGCCAAGCTTGCGTCATTCATCCGCTGCCGCGCATCAACTCAACCTTGTTTCGATCCGCGTCTCCGTCGGCGGCAGCAGCCTTCCCACCTAATCAAGCTCGGCTGATCGGCTGCGCCAGAGCCTGCTTGCGCACTCGCCAAGACCTTGCACCACAAAGTTGGCTCCGTCTGCTTCCATATACTCGTCCATGGACTCCCAACCATCAGCTTCCTCGTCAGCTGCGGCTGAGGCTGCATCACGCGCACACGCACGCGCAAGCGCAAGCACAACCGCACATGCAGTCCCCTCCTCCTCCTCCCCATCTCTCGCCCCTCCCTCCACATCCCGCTTCGGCAGCCAAGCCAATCCTTTCCGCCGGTCTTCGTCAAGCTCAATCGGCGCCAACGTGCTGGCGCGCTTCACCCGCTCCGCTTCCCAACGCACACAACCACCCGCCGACATCCCCAACGATGCACACGAGCCACACAGTCGCCCCTCTATCGGCAGGCGCATCTCCTCCCGTGCATCCCGCAAGTCGCTCTCGGCAGACCCCACCTCGGGAGCCAATCTGGCCGAACTAAGCAAGCCCACAGGAAAGTTCAGGAGCGGCGTCAATTGGGGACCGCAACAGGCCCCCGAGCCCTTTATGGACTCCTTCGACACCACAGATGCCGATCGCAAACTCGCAGAGTCCCTCCAGGCAGAAGCCGCCCTCGCCTCCGGCAGCACCGCAGCAGCCCAGTCGCATGCACAGGCACGCGGCCTTGGTCAGCCCATCTTTGTTGAGCGCCCATCCATATCATCCGCCGCAACCACCAACACCGCCTCCACCGCCGACTCTCCCTCCCCACCCACCTCAACATCCCAACTCCCCACCGTCTCCCAGACCATCGCCGCACTCACCGCCAGTGGCATCAATCCGGACGTGCTTGCAACTGCTACCCCGACAAAGTCTTCCTCACCGCCCTCGCAACCGTATCCAGAACAGCCTGCACCCGCCGAGCGCACATCCATGCACATCAGCGACGACACCATCGCTCTGGCCCATCCTGACGGCGCTACGGTCGCAGATGGCGATACACCCTGCACCACACCTCCACCCAAGAGCAGACAGCCATCCCACGGCGAGAATGGCTCCGCAACCACGGACAACCACATGGTCGCACGCGCTGCCCAGCTCGTCCTCGAGGCCGCCCGCCAGCAGGCGCGCGTAGAGACCCGCAAGAAAGGTCGTTCAGCGCCCGCCTCTCCCAAGCGCATGAGCTCCAGCCTCTCCCCCATACCCACTGTCTCTCCAGACGCCAACGCAAGCCAAGAGGCCGACGTCGCCCCAGCTCAAGCGTCGCTGACCGAGCCCTCACAACCATCCTCGCAGCGCGACCGCTCCAAGTCCGACGCGGCTGGACAAGGTGCCGGCGTGCAGAGACGCAAGAGCTTCCTCCGCTCCATGAGCGCGCGCGCCCGCCGAGAAAAGAAGGACACCTCGGAAGGATCAGAGACTCCCACGCCCACCTCCAACAGCCCCATCATCGCTTCCACCACCTCTTCCGGCACTACCACCCCGGCCACCCGTCGACGCCGCTACGCCGACACACGCGACCTCGACCTGCTCGCACGCGAGCTTGCCGCCGAAGCCATTGCAGAACAGCTCCAGCAGCAGCAGTTCCAGCCACCTTTCGCCAGACCTAGTCGGAGTGGCAGCTCGTCGCCTTTGCGATCCAAGGCCGCCGCCTTCAACGACCCGCGCAGACGCTCCTTCCCCAGCATCCTCGAAGACTCGCCCCTCCAGGACGACTCCATCATCCCCGTCAGTCCCGCATCCGGCGCACTAAAACCCATGACCCCTCTTTCGCCTTCCTCCCGCTCCAACCCACGCAACCGCGCCAGCGATGCCAAGAGCAAGGCTGGCATTGGATCCCCCTCCACCGCATCCGGCCTGCCTGCCGATCCCACCAATGGCCTCGTCCCCCAAGAGATGTTCCTCGGCCTCGGCGGTTCACCTTACCCGAGCCTGCCTCCAGGTGCCACGCGAGCCGGCGTTTCGTCGTTGGACAACCTGGATCCGTTCGGCATCCCGCTCACCCAGGAATCCTCGCCTTTCGACGCAACCACGGCCTACGCCAACAAGACCAGCGTCTACCACACCCCAAACCAGGTCGCCGTGTCGCGCAGCCTGTCTGGAGCCTCGACGTGGTCCGCCGCGCAGACTTCGCCAAGTGCCAAGCGTCGTCCCGTGCTCACCATGACCATGAACGACCCGCAGGCCGAGCTCCAGGGGCTCACCAAGCCTCCCAAGGAGAACGGCAAGCGCCTCACGCCCTTCGGTAGCCGCGCTGGCAGCCGCGCACCCAGCCCGAGTCCCTCTTTCACCAACCTCAAGAAGGAGGCCGCCGCGCAAGACTCATCTGCCGATGCCGCCAACGATGGCAGCGAGGTGGCTGACGCTGCCGATGCGTCTCTTCTTGCTGGCAAGCCGACATCGGCGGTACAGTCAGAGAACAACAGCGTACATGTCCCCAGCCGACGCAACTCGCTGGCCATCTCTGACAAGGGCTCACGCAGCTCGCTCGCTCCCGCAAAGCAGCAAAAGAAGGCAGGTCGTCTTTCGACCATGTTCCGGTCTGGCCGAAGCAAGGAGCAGTCGGACGCAGCCTCCTCCGCCAAAGGCTCGTCTGCGCATGCTGTCGCTACTTCTGCATCGTCCGCAGAAGCCAGCGCCTACGCCACGCCGACGGGCGAAACAAGCACGCTGGCGCTCTCGCCCGTGTCTGCAGCCGTTTCGGCCGACAGTGACGCGGACATTTCACCCGTCGCCTTCCGCGCGGTCGAGCTGCCCGCAACGCAGGACGCTGCACGTCGAAGCGCGCCGGCGAGTGCCAGTGCAAGCCGACGTTCGAGCATGGCCCTCGAGGCCGCCGACCGACCCGCTCCCAAGAAGCGACCGATTCGCGCGCTCTTGCGCCGCCTCAGCAGCTTCAGCAAGAGCGACGCCAAGGACACCGCCAAGGACAACAGCGCCAAGGCCAACTTCCCAGACGCCAGCACAATGCCCATCGTCGACATGGACAAGCTCAAGCAGCTCAGCCAGAACCCGGACGCCAAGACGACCGAGCTCGCCGTACAGGAGCCACCGTCTGAGTCGAGCAAGGAGGCAGCCCACAGCGCCCCCGAAGTGGCATCCGCGAATGGATCGGACCCGGTCACGGACAAGGATGCGGCCGATGTGAGCGGCCTGGCTCCGCGTATCCAGGGGCTGGATCTGTCTAATGCGTCGCCTGTACCGGTCAACCAGGAGATGGCCAAGAGCGGCTTTGGCACGCGCTCGGCCTACAAATTTGGGCACAACACCAGCACCGACAGCGACGTTCGCAAGCCTGGCAGCGTCACATTGATTGCTTCCCCCGGCGACGAGAATCAGGACTCGACGGCGAGCCTGGGCGATGCGAACAGAGCGACCGACAAGGCAACCGACAAGGAGGATGGTTGGGAGCGACCGGGAGCGGCGCCGATCCAGCGAGCCGACTCGCAGACGCCATGCTCTGAGGACTCGTTCTTCCTCGGCAGCGGCCAGAGCACCAACAGCCGGCCCGGGAGTGGCGCGTTGATGAAGCATGGCAGCGAGAGCGCCATGAGCGAGGAGCTGTACACACCCGACCCTTCCACCGCCTACCTGCCTGCGACCAAGGCAGACGGAGCTGCTGATCCGGTGCGACACACGGGCATGCTGGAAGAGTCCACTCTCTCCACCGTCAGCAGTGCCACGGCAGCCGCTGCTGCCAAGCCAACCGTGGCTGAGCCCGTCGTCACCGCCGTGCCCCACGACGAGGCTACGCGCTTGACCGCCGCTTGATACGTGTACTCCTGCGGACATAGAGCAACACTAGATTCAAAGAGCAAATGAAAGAACAATGCTTATTGCCTTCATTCGAGGAGACGAGTGTCGTGATTCGGCTGGTCGGGGCACGTGCGGGAAGGATGAGTGTGGAGCGAGGCGCGCGTTTGATGGCCTGCAGAGCGCGCGGAAATATCGTGCTCGCCGGAAATTCCGACGCTGCGGACATTTCTCGAGCTTGCCTGCTGCGCCGCCTCTTTCGCCGTGTTCGTCGTCACAGTCACGTTGTGCAGCCAGCTTCCCATCGGGACGCGGCTTCCATCATCACTACCACCATCTGTAAACGGACCGAGAGCTTGCACACGTGTTGGAGAGGCTGCTGCTCATCATGCTCCACCATAGCTGCGTCCGATGCCGCATCAAAAAGATCAGGTGCGATGGCGCCTCGCCGTGCGCTCACTGCGTCGACAACCAGGTAGCTGACGAATGCGAACGTGCCATGCGCAAGGCTCGCACCCGCAAGGCCACATCGGATGCCTCGAAAGGCGCCAGGAGCGTGTCCAGCGCGGGTCGCGACAGCTTTAGCTTCAATCGCGCCTCGCCGTATTCGTTGTCTCATCGACCCCTGGCACACGCTGCTCAGCCCGTGTCGACACCCGAGAACGAGGTTGCCTCCATTGTGGCGCAAGACAGCCGCACGCCGACTCGCCGATATGCAGCGTCCGTGACTTCCTCCGTATCTGACCTGGATGTAGGTGGCGGAAGCCGCTCCAGACGCGTGTCGGCGGAGCTGGCCCAGCGCGCACGCAACACCATCGGTGACTTTAATGTGGCCGAGCGAGTGATCGACACCCACTTTTACTGGCGCTGCTCGAGCATGGTCTACAGCTGCATCCATCTGCCCACGCTCCAGATGATGCTTCGACGACTCTACTCACCTGATGCCAGCGAGACCCTAGGAGAGGATGAGCTGGCCGTGGTGCTTCTAGCACTTGCCATGGCGATCCAGTTCGCGCCGCATGACGCGAGCGAGTCGGATCTGATGCCCATGTGCCAGGATTTGGGCGCTTCAATGACGCCCTTGGAACGTCAACACGCTCTTCACGCTCTCGCCGTGCCGCTCTTGCAGCGCATGGTGTTCAGCTCAGAGGCCACGCTGCAGCAGCTGCAGGCGTGCATCCTCACTATCGTCTACGACCTCGACTCGGCAGGTTTCAAGGAACAGATGCGTCTGCATGCCGTCCGAGCAGCTCAGGCGCTCAGGTTGGACCATATCAATGCAGAAGTTCCGGTGACGGCAGACAACGAGATGGGCGTCCGAGCCTGGTGGTTCCTCGTCTGTCGCGACTGGTTTGTCTCGCCGCAGAAGGGCTCGTACCTGCTGCATCCGCACCACTTTACTACCCGCATGCCGCTGATCGTCAGCGACGAAGCACTCGAGCACATCCCTTCGGAGCTGCCTCTAACGTCGTTGCAGGAGCCCAGTGTCAAGTGGCTTCCGGTACGCTGGACGGAGCCGCTGATTCGACTCGCCACGCTCGTGCGCAGCCTCGTTGACGAGAAGCTGCGCAGCCACGCCAGTGGGATTCTGCCGTTCGAAAAGGTGGAGAAAAGCTTCAGCGAGCTCATCGATGCGCTTCCACGTGGCTTCCGGATCGACGAGATCTACGTTGTCAATGCGGGCAAGCCGAAGAGCGGTTGCCAGGAGCGCTACTCGATCGAGCGCTGGCTGCTACACCAGGCCATCTTTGCGGCCATGCTTGGGTTCTACGAAGTACAGCTTGGCGAGGCCGTGTCGGCTGAAATCGTGGCGCTCGCCAACCACATCCTGGACCTGCAGGGTCGGTTGCGTCACCGCTGCAACGTGGCCAACTCGCTACGCATCAACGTTGACTCGGTGGTGCGTGCTTCGATGCTCATCTGCACCGATCTCATGCATCAGACGCGCACGGGAGGGTCCGGTCTGGCACGTCAGATCTCGCTCGGACGTGTGCGCGAAGCCATGGTGCGGGTCAATGCACAGACACCCGCGACGCAAGCCGATGTCGAGTTCGTATCCACGCTGCTTCGAGCCGAGGCACGGCTTTGGGAGCAACACCGCAACAACTTCAACGGGAGCTTCGATGGCATGGCGACGCTTGGCGGCGGGAGCACCAGCAGCAGCGCAAGTATCGCTACGGAGGATCACAGTGCCAGCAGCTTGAGCGTGTTCAGTGCCCCGCTGACGCCGCTGTCGATCGAGGCAGGAGCAGATGTGCGTACGGGCCCAGTTGACTCTCCCTCTCACAGCCTGGTGGAAGCTTCCATGCGGGCCGAAGCCATGCGCACCGAAGACAGCACAGCGAGTGTGTACCCGAAGGACGCCGGCATCTGCCCTGCACTGCACGTCGACAGTGCAGCGGTGGACAAGCTGTGGAAGCAAGTCATCGAGTTCCTCCAAGAGGGCCCGGAATGAGCAATTCGAATCGACTTTAGCACGTATTTCAGATACCGAGAGCGAATCGTTGTCGTGCCTGTGCGCAGCAAAGCACGCGATGCGAGGCAAACCACGCTTGTTCTGTTACCTCCGGGTGATGTCTGGAGTAACGATGAACGAGATGCGATTTTGTCGCCAGGAAAGATACAAGGCGGCAACGTGTGCAGCCCGGGTTTGAAGAGCCAACTTAGCTCCGACCTAGTTTTCCGTCCGCGGCACGCCTTGAGAACAAAAGCGCGTAGGCAATTTTGACAGGTGTCTCGGCAATAAAGTGCTGGGCCGAGGAGTCCGGCATTTACGAGCAAAGTGTGCGCACGGGCTGCTCGTCTTGGATGCTCGCGACGGGCTCATGTCGATTGGTGCGGAGGCTGTCATGTATAAAGCCACGCTGGTTAGAGCTCAGATAATAGAGGAGGGGCGTATCTGCTATCTCTCGAGGCTTAGAACCCACACGCTTACAAGAAGATTCATCATGTCGGTACAAGAGCTCTTCCTCGTGACGGGCGCCAATGGTACGCAGCACATCCCACCACGATGAGTAGTGTAGCGGAAAAGATACTGACTGGCTTGTGTTGGGGTGATCAGGCTACATTACCGCTGCGCTGGTTCGGCAGCTGCTCCAAGACGGCAAACGTGTGCGTGCGACTGTACGACGTCAACAGGCGGGCGACGATCTGCGAGCTGCCCTGCCTGCCTCCACCGTAGGCAAGCTGGAACTCGCAATTGTACCCGACATCATTGCTCCCAACGCATTCAAAGAAACTCTCCAAGGTACGCACTCTCACCATCACTGATTTCGGGAACCCGTTTCTGATCCGAGCTTTTTTTGGGAGGGAACAGATGTGACGCATGTTTTCCACATGGCATCTCCGCTTCCGGGCGAGGGCAAGACCGATGCCAAGCGCGACTTCCTCGATCCAGCCAAGCTCGGCGTACTGACGCTACTGCAGGACTCAAGTGTCACGCCATCAGTTCAGAAAGTGGTCTTGACCGCCAGTGTTGCTTCGATCTTGGACGCCAGTCGTGTCGATACCGGCGGCAGCTACACGGAGAAAGACTGGAATCCAATCACTTACGACTACGCCATTAAGCTCGGGGCGGGGCTTGCAACTGGCAGTACGAATCCGATGATCATCTACGCCGCAAGCAAGACTCTGGCTGAACGAGCTGCCTGGGACTTTGTGCGCGAGCACAAACCGTCGTTCGCCTTTGCAGCTGTTCATCCGGGATTTGTTGTGGGCAGGCCCGTTACAGGTAGTATCAGCGGCTCAAACGGTATGCTGTGGCAAGCACTCACAGCTCGTCCTGTGCAGGAGTCCGCACAGCCCATGGCGCTTGTCGACCTCGAGGATGCAGTGCGCGGTCACTTGCGGGCCATGCAGCGCAAAGAAGCCGATGGTGGCAGATTCCTCCTGGTGGCAGGACAGCCTCTCACCCACGAAGCGATCAATTGGGCTAAAGACCGCCAGCCAGATCTGCCCTTTGATCGAGTCGACATTCCTGCAGATGCCGAGGAGAGGAAGAGGAAGTTTACGGGCTACGACAATTCGGCCTCTCGCGACGTGCTGGGCATCGAGTACAAGAGCCTCGAACAGACGATCGGCGACTACGCGGACTGGGCTGCCACTGCCATCAAGTCCAAGTTCTGACTAATGTACCTCTCCTCGTAATAGCATCCATTCAAGCTCGCCTTATCGAGCGCTACTGTATAATGAAACATCTTTTCCTCGCCTCGAAGCCTGCGCGCTGGAGAAGAGTAAAGACGACACACTCGATGCTAAGGACGCAGGCTTAGCTTAACCGCATGAGCAAACCATCGGATTGATCTCGTAATGGGCGTTCTCGGGAGGAGATAGATCCACCAAAAGAACCGCGAGGTATTTCCATCACGTCCTTCCTCCTGACTTGACGGGACTTTGTTTGCGTGAAAGCGTTATCCGATCATTGGGCCACCTGCAGGGCAGCCGGACTGTATCATAATATCAACAAAGCATGCGGAAGTTTCGAACAGCAAACAGCATGTCCAGGCAAGCAAAGCGCCAGCTCGCTAAGATGCTATTTGTGCGAGCCACGGAACGCCGGATTTTTACGCTTTGACGCAAATTTTCCGGCCGGAGTTTCGCGGTGGCCATCAAAGCTACTGAGCAGATGCCAGACAGCGCCACGCGTCAGCCGTAGCGCGGGATTAGTGAAGGCCCGCACATCCAGAGTTTCACATGAGTCCTGACAGCCGTCTCGCCATATCTTCCGAACAGCACTCATGGCCGCCTCCGCGGGCATCAGGACGCCCACCGACAAGCTGTAGCACGGCCCGTTTTGGCTCCTAGACCCGACTGCGCGGAGCTAAGGTGGGGCTTTCATAAGTCAACAGCCGCGTCAATCCTCAGCGTGATCTCTCGAGCTCGGTAAGATAATCAAGACTCGGGAAAGAAACCGCGTACGATACGAGCACAAATCCACCTCGCAGCATAAACTCACCTCGCTTTTCATGAAGCTTGTCACTTGCTGTGCAGCAGAATTGTGCAGATGCTTCACTACAGCAAACGTGTGAAACGTGTATAAAAGCCCACGAGATCAGCGCGAGGTTGAAAGTTTTATGCCATCTCCTCTCCAAGTCGCTGTCCATCCCTCCTCGTACAGAAAGATCCACTCGTTTCCCACACGCTCTGCCGCACTGCGCTCACGGTCCGCCATGCAGATCGGTGACACAGCATTTGGACAACTTGCCCGTACGTTGACCCGAGGCAGGTTCTTCCCGCACCTCGAAACCGTCTCTGGCGGTCCAGTCGGCAACGATAAGGAAGATGACGCCTCGCTCGAGCACGGCGATTCCAGCAAGCCTGCCTGGCTCGAATGGGCTGCAATCTGGGGCTCGCGTTCAGACACCACGCCTTCCTCCTCGGCCTCCCACATCGATGGTACTCGGACGAGCCCTTCGGGCGACGATCCCGACTCTGACAATCGGGTAGGCTGGTACGGCGAAGCCGATCCTGCAAATCCGCAGAACTGGCGGTCCTCGCAAAAAGCCTTTGTCGCCGGGCTGATCTGCGTGTACACCTTTGCGGTCTACCTCGGCTCGGCGATCTACACTCCCTCAATCTATGGCGTGATGCAGCAGTTCAACGTGTCGTACGCTGCTGCCAATCTAGGATTAGCTCTGTTCGTGTTCGGCTACGGTGCGGGAGCAATGGTCTTTTCGCCGCTCTCCGAGATCGCTTCGCTGGGCCGCAACTGGATCTACATCATCACTTTCACCATCTACCTGGCCCTCTCGATCGGCACTGCAGTAGCACCCAACTTTGGCTCGCTCATCACGCTAAGGCTGCTCGCTGGATTTTTTGGATCGCCGGCGCTGGCCACAGGAGGTGCCACGCTCCAGGACATGTACAGCATCCTCAAGCTTCCGTACGGTATTGCGCTCTGGGTGGCTGCCGCCAGCATGGGACCAGCGCTGGGACCTCTCACGGGCTATGCCGTAGAGGTCAAGACGTGGCGCTGGCCCCTTTGGATCCAGGTGTGGCTGTGCGCTCCTGTGCTCATCCTCATGTTCTTTGCCATGCCCGAGACCAGCGCGCAGAACATCCTTTACCGTCGTGCCAAGAGGCTTCGCGCCGCGACGCAGTGGAAGGAGCTACGATCTCATTCCGAGGTCGAGCAACAATCGCTCTCGCTGCGAAAGATCGTGGTCGAGTCGCTCGTACGGCCGATCCAGATCTCGATTCTGGATCCAGGCACCGGATTCATGAACATCTATGTTTCTTTGGTATACGCTATCTATTACAGCTTCTTCGAGTCCTTTCCACTCATCTACCCGCCGCTGTACGGCTTCGGATTGGGAGCGACCGGGCTCACTTTTCTGAGCGTGGTGGCGACGACGAGCCTAGGAGCGGCGGGCTACATGCTCTACGTCTACTACTACGTCGAGGCCAAGATTCGTCGCACGGGCGAGTTGCCCTCGCTAGAATCGCGCCTGATCCCCGCCATCCCTGCCAGCGTGCTCATGCCCATTGGCCTGTTCTTGTTCGGCTGGACATCGCGCGAGTCGGTACATTGGATAGTGGGAGTCATTGGCGTGGCCATCTACAGTCTAGGGTTCTACGTCTTCCTGCAGTGCGTGCTGCTGTACATCAACATGATGTACCCCAAATACTCGGCTTCGCTTCTGGCCGCCAACGACTTTTGCCGTTCTTCGCTGGCGACTGCCTTCATCATGGCTGGACGTCCTCTCTTCAAGAATCTTGGCATCGGCGGTGGAGTGTCGCTGATCGCCGGCCTCGCGTGCGTGTGCGTGCCGCTGCTTCTGCTCCTCTATCGATTTGGGGCCTATCTAAGGAGCAAGTCCAAGTTCGCAGGCATGTCAGACGCTTCCGTTCCCCCCGCTTCCAAGGCGTAGTGCAGCACAATCACGAAGCGCAGCCCGACTTTTTCCCTCGGATGGACTCCTCTAATTTTGCAATAGTTCAACGGAATTTGTTCCTACTGCATGCAAGCCTTCGGACAAGACTCGCACGTGCCTGTCATTGGGAAGCAAAGGGTTGTGGCGGCTACTTTCATACTTCCTTGCACGCTGATGAGCCGGTCATGGGCCGGCGGAAATGTCGGACAACAATGCAAATCAGATAAGGCGGGAAATGTGGGCAAAAACGGGGGATATGAAAATCGTGCAGAACGTGGCTGCCGAAAGTGGAGCTGCGAAGAGTGGAGCCCATCTGCTTGTCCACGTTCCGGCGCTTTGGATCGGCAGATTTCTGTCACGACATCTGGGCTTGACGAAGGAGCAAATGTGTCTGACTGTGCCACTGTGTACCGAACGTGGGCCGCCACCGACCTCACGCAGTTGCCGTTCTCGGCACAGTTGAACGGCCAAGCTGCCGTCGACTTCTTCTTCTGCCTGCGCATTTGCGCACCCGATCCCGCAAACCGCCGGCGCGACGCATGGGGAGCCGTCGTTCCAAATTCAGGCTCGCTTAGTCGAGCCGCATGGATGGTGGGTGTACCCCGCCGGTCACCAACGGCCATGGCATCCTTTCTTCTGCAGGCCAACTGGCCTGTGCCCTCGAAAGTTCTTCTTCACCCTACAAGTGCATGGCAAAAACGGTGTGGCGCGCCGCATATATAGAAAGGCCTATCTCCCTTCCTCGGATCTGTGCGTGCAACCACCCTGCTTCCTCCAACGCTCCCCTTCGTCCCCGTTCTGCCTCTTCTAGACATGCAGATCGCCCCCACTTTCTTGGCCCTGCAGGCCGTGGTGGCTACTGCCGTCTCGGCTGCTTTGGTGCCTCGCCAGGCCGCATCCAACTCGTCTGCGCCCACCTCGATCAGTCCCGACAACCCGTTCCCCACCAATGTTGGCTATGCCGGCACCGTCAAGACCGGCGCACCCCCTTTCCTGGCGGTGACGGACCGCATCCAGGGTGAGCTCAAGGACAGCTCGATCGAGACTCGCTGGAAGCCCATCGATGCTGGCGACAACGACAGCTACAACATCTTCCAGCATCTCGGCAACGAGTCGCCCTACTTTTCCTCGCCGCTCTTCGCCGACTTCCAGAAGGAGAACGCCGTGCTTCCAGACACGTGCACCGTGAAGCAGGTGCACATCCTTCACCGCCATGGTGCTCGCTACCCGACCTCGTACGCCACCGAGGGAGCGCCGTACTTTGGTCAGGTTATCGCCAACGTCTCCAAGCTCAACCACCCCGACTCCAACTTCTCGGCATCGGGTCCGCTCTCCTTCCTCAACAACTGGACGTACCAACTCGGCGCGGAGCTGCTCAACCCTGTCGGTACGCAGCAGCTGTTTGACTCGGGCGTAAAGCACTACTACCGCTACGGCAAGCTCTACAATGCTACGGACGAGAAGCACAAGCCCGTCGTCCGCACGACGAGCCAGCAGCGCATCCTCGACTCGGCGCGCTACTGGACGCTGGGTTTCTTCGGGTGGGATGCTCCCAACAAGATCAACCTCGAGGTGATCCTGGAGGGCGGAAGCGGTCTTGGACCTGCCGATGCGTTCAACAACACGCTCGCCTCGTACGACACGTGCAACAACTCGGACACGATCACCGTGGGCGACACGTACCTGCGACCGACGTGGGATGCCATCTACCTGCCCAACGCCACGCAGCGTCTGCAGCAGTACGTTTCGGGGCTCGAGCTCAAGGACGAGATGGTGTACGGCATGCAGAGTCTGTGCGCCTACGAGACGGTTGCGCTCGGCTACTCGAACTTCTGCGGTTTGTTCACCAAGCAGGAGTGGGACGGCTTCGAGTACGACCTAGATCTGCAGTTCAGCGGCGACTATGGCATCATGAGCCCCAACGGCAAGGCGCAGGGTATCGGCTGGGTGAACGAGTTCCTCGACCGCCTCACCAACACCACCTTCAACGCCAGCACCATTACCACTGAGAACAGCACGCTCGACTCCAACCCGACCTACTTCCCGCTCGACCAGAGCATGTACGTCGACTTTTCGCATGACGACATCATCGTCTCGGTGCTCACCGCGCTCAACTACACGCAGGTGATTGGCGACTTCCTTGACCCCACCTACGCCGACCCCGAGCGTACGTTCGTGCTCAGCCACATCACGCCCTTTGCCGCCCGCCTTGTGTTCGAGGTGGTGGAATGCGGTGATGACCAGCAGCAGTACGTGCGAACGCTGCTCAACGAGGCCGTCATCCCGTACAGCGAGGCGCAGGGCTGCCCCGAGGGAAAGGCGCTCTGCCCCATGGCCGACTTTGTCAAGTTCCAACAGACGCACGCCTACAAGGACGCCAACTTCAACAAGGCCTGCTTCGGCCAGAACGGCACCGACTTTGTCGTCACCGGCCCCGTGCGCAACGGCACTGTCTACTAGATGCCTGCTCGCGGCGATTCGCCGGGCCGAATGCACCTAGAATATAGAATCCTTTCCCCGAAGACCTTCTACTTTAAGTGTTTGCGTGTGTGATGGATGTGACGTGATTGAGAGCACGGCTGGTTGCCACTGGGCTAGGTGCGGACAGATATTTCCGCACACTGCACCTGTGCTGCCGGCCGGCCAAAAAGGCCGAAATGTGGAGAAGCCGACTTATTCGCGCGGGGCGCATGAAGCTCGCAGGGTCCACCACGCTCCACCGCAGCGGCTTGCCCAACACCATATCCCCATGAACCGGCTTCTTCGGCCCACCCATCTAGCCGGACATCGTCTGTTGAGTAGCCGCTTGTACTGGAGCCGAAACACAGCCAACCGCATATTCGGTGAGACAGATAAAGCCCTTACATCAGCGCCGCATTGCTTCGGCCCCTCGTACCACCATACGCAGGCACTGAGCCAGGAGAACACGACAATGTCAAGTGCAAACAAGGGAGCTGCCAAACAGCCGCAGCGAGAGGACAAGAGCAGCCCTCGGAAGGGAAGGCAAGATCTCCTCGTACCCGAATTTACGCCGCATGCGCCCGTGAAGCGGTTGGGCGAGGACCTTCTGCATGGTCCGCGTCTGGAAGAGCACATTGTCATCGTGCTCGGCGTCGGACCTGGACTAGGCCTGTCCATCGCTCAGACTTTTGCCAAGCGCGGCTATACGACGGCGATCCTTTCGCGCACGAAAACCCGTCTGGATGCATGGGCCGATGCCTTGCACGACGAGGCCCGCGCCTTCCGCCAGTCGCACAATCTGCCACTCGGTGCAGAGGGTGAGCGGCTATCGGCAGCCTTTGCGTGCGATGCGCTGGACAACGCTTCGATCCGCCAAACCATCGATGAGATTTGCGCCTTCTGGCCGGGCAAGAAGGTGGGCACGGCGTGCTACAATGCATCGATCCGAAAGAGAGGGCCGTTCCTCGAACAGCGGCTCGAACAGATCCAGGAGGGCGTCCAGGGCTCTATTCTCGCCGGCTTCACGTTTGCCCAGGCGGTGATTGCCAAGATGGAAGCGCACGGTGAGGGCGGCAGCCTCCTCGTTACCGGCGCCACCTCGTCCACGCGTGGCAGAGAGGGCTTTGCCGGTTTCGCCGCAAGCAGTAAGTGGATGCTCAGTGCACGTCCTGGCCGCCTAACGCACAAGCTGATCAGACTGTCCTTTTTCGTGCCACAGAGTCAGGCCTTCGAGCTTTGTGTCAGGTACGTCGTCGCGATCCCCCGCTTCTCCTTACTCGAGGATCTTTGACTGACCTTTCGGTGGCTTTTGTGTGTGTGGTTCGCAGTCGGTGGCGCGCGAGTATGGGCCCAAGTCGGTGCACGTGGCGCACGTCATCGTCGACGGCCTCATCGAGTCCGACACGGCGCTCGACTTCCTCGGCATGCCCAAAGGCAGCCGCTTCCCCGACGGCTCGGTACGTCGCCATCGCCTAAACCTGTCGCCCACATTGTGAAACAGCTCACTGACCTTGCATCGTCTCATCATCTCCTCACGCACAGGCTCTGCTGCCTCCTCAGATGGCCAAGGCCTGGCTCTTCCTCGCCCAACAGCATCCGTCTTGCTGGACCTTCGAGATGGACCTCCGCCCGGCCCGTGAACATTGGTAGATCCGTTCGTCTCAACAAGCATGGTACCCACAAACGCGAACGCAACGAAAGTAAAGTGTTGAAAACGCTTATATTTTTAGAGTGTGCCGAGACGACGACGCAGAGACAAGCGACGCCATCCTGACACGAAGGGGTTTGAATGTGATTGTTAATGGCCGATGTTGGGGGTGCCAATGAAAATTTCGTGCCGGAACGGATCGAATGAATCCAGACGGAGACGCAGACGCAGAAGGGACTATGGTGATCAAGATGCGATGATGAATGTAAGCCACTGGTCGAAGCAGGCTTGCAAGCTGGCAAAGAGAGCCGCAACGTACCATCCTGAAGCTGACGAACGTATGAACCAGACGAGTTGGAACCGAACCGATGTTGCACTAGTTCTCGTCGGCGTGTAAACCGGTCCGCCTCAAGCAAGTGGGGGCGAACTGTTTACTTGGATCGGGCGCGCATCTTTCTGCGCTTACGACGAAGTCGGCGCATACGCTTCTTCCTCCACTTGGCTCGCATGTTGACAAAGCTGTTCAGATAGAAGGATGCAGGGAGGTGCGATGTGTGAGCTGAGGCTGCTCTCTGAAACTGGATGTGGGCATGGTCGATGCGCGACTGCCTGACTGGAGATCGAGTTGTGCGATGAAGAGGTGCCGAGGTCGGAAGGCCAAGCTGCAGCGGCGTGGACCGAAGCTTGCGCGATGTCGACTGCTATGCCATCGCTGCGGTATCGATGCGATGATGTTGCATCGATCTCCAGGACCGGCGTTGGAGAATGCTACCTACCTGACTTGATCAAATGAGAGCTGGTTGGTGGGAGAGAAGAAGGTAGTGTAAACGCCTGGGCGAGCTTTGTAGCCCTCTCTCTCTCCCTCCCTCTCTCCACCTCGCCCGCGCGCCTGCTCCACCTGACGTATTTTAGGCGCGGCACTGCGGTACTGCCTCTGCCTGCCGCGGCGGCCCCTTGCCCTTGTGACAGTGCCACCTGACCCGTGTCTGGGTCTGCAGATGGGTGGCCCGATCACCGCGCGTGCGGGTCAAAACGTGGTCATGTGACTTTTCTTAGCTCGGCCGAGCTTCATCATCGCGATCCGTTGTACATCGGGAGAGCCGCCTCGACAAAATCGGCAAGACATCCGTGTGAAGGTCACGCCGGTGTAACACTGCAAATCCCACCCGAAGTCCAAGAGAGCTTCCCTTCCTCATCAAGCCTGGGGTGCGCTCTAATCTGCCGATCCTCGGCGCAAAGGGCTGACGCTGACTTCCAGAAGCGGCAATGGCATCTTTATGAGAGGACCATTGACAGTAGCAAAACGAGGAAAGTCCTTGAGCTGCCTTCAAATCGCTGACAGACGGTGCTTCTGGCGTACACTTGCCTCACGGCCCGCATCTTTGCGGTCTGACGGTGAGTTGGTGACTGTCGTGCACCTGTTGTTGATGGCAAAGCAGTCGCTCATGCTGCGTGTCCAGTTAGTCCGTGGAGATTCCTAGCGCCTGCCAGAGAAACAAGAGGCAGATCAGTGGCACGTTGGGCAGTCGGAAACGTGCACGGACGAGGATTGGGAGCAGGATACATTGGAAGGGATATAAAGTACAATGGTGGGAGGCTGGGCCAGGTGTTTTGACTCGACGAGCACGCAGCTTGCTCGCGGGGTTCGCGTGAGAAGCTGCCCCTGCGAGTCAAGACATGGTGCCAGTGTGATTCTATAGGGATGGACTGCAGAAGGCGCTCATCGTCGAGCATTGCGACAGGAGAGATGGCGTGCGGTAGGAGAGCGATGCAGCCCATGCAATCACTCGGTAACAATGAGCTCGCTGACTGTCCAGTCCTCGTAGCTTCCGTCTGGGAGGTATCTCCTCACGACGAGGGGAATCTTCTTGGCAGCGAGCTCCTTCATGGCGATCTCGAGCGGGTCCGTCTCGCCCTCGGTGGGCACGAGAACAGGCGCGTTCATTCTGTCACATGCAAATGGCGAGAGTAGCAGGGTCCTGGGTCAGCATTTCTGCGGGTACGCTCGAAGGGCAGGACACAGACCTCTCCCACGTCGCGACGAGGTCAGGTTGCAGACACTTACGAGATCTGGAGGGCGCGTGTGCCGAGAATCCTGGCACGTTCGTACTTGGTCATATACGGGGTGGTGATGCGGTCCTGGTTGGCTTGTCCAGCCATAGAGGTCGATGGATCGCCACCCGCGGAGGAGTGTACGATACCATTTGCGGCAGCGTCACCCGCATCGTCGTAATGGTCGTCTCCCAGGTCGTCACCGTCGTAGACCGGCTCCTCCTCCTCGTAGAAGCTGTGATATCACGCAAGGAACGATTTGACGAGCAGAAGGTTAGTTCGCTGCGACACAGGGCGTCCTCGGCCGCCAGCGTTGATTTGCCCTGCGATGCGGGATACTCACGTCTCCTCTCCACCGTCCTCGCGATCCGACATTATGTAGGTGGCACTGGCCTAAAAGGGGTCTGAGCGGACAGGTGGTGATCCGTTTCGGTCCAGAAGCGCTTCTTTGCCTGTTTTCGTACCGCCTGTCGATAGTGGAGCTGCACAAAATAAGGGTGCAGGCCGATGAAGAATGCTTCGATGAACGACGTCTAAGAGTTTGTTGGCGCAGACGAGAGGTTTGGATGCGATCAACACCATCGAGGAAGAAACCGTGTCGAACCAGCCGTGCCGATATCCGAAATTTTGAATGTGTGGAGAAGCGCACAAATCTAGAATTTCATCGGTAGCCTGGAATCGGGACCTCGATCGGGGAGCCCCTCGCTCCACCCCCGGCTTTCGCTCTCGGATGGGCCCGTGCTTAGCACATGGGACTGCCGTCGCAATGGCTCATCGTGTCGTGCGGCCGACCCGGTGAGCGGATCGCGTCAGAACTCCACTACGTTCATGCGCAACGGCAGACCGTCGACGGGTCTTCCGAGTCTCGCCTGCTCGGGACGGGCGGGGCATTGGAATAGCCGACAGGGGCTCCCTCTCCTCTCCGCTCACGCAAATCGGCAGGAAGCAAGGAAAGCTGCCGAGATTGACATTATTTTTTGACTGCGCGTCGAGAAAGTGGCGCAAAGACAGACCCTTTTGCGCCCTTTTTTGGGTTTTGACTCGGCGAGTGCCGCGCTCGTCGGACGTGCGTGGACGCGCTGGCATCCAACACTCTGATCCGGCGGAGCTTGGAAGAGTGGATTCTACACTCGCCAGCCGCTGTCGGGGTCGCCTGTCGGATGGCTCGCCAACATCTGAGAGTGCTGGGAGAGCAGCACAAAGAAAGACCATCTGCAGGCACACGCGCGTCCAAAGAGCGGGACAATGGCGGCGCGCCTCCTCATGCACGTCTGCACTCACGCATGCACCGTCCATACAGAACTCTGCAGCTCCTCCTTGCTGGCGTCGCTGCTCTCCCAACGAGAGCCACTTTGGACCCCCGTCTGGACTGCGTTGAGGGACACTCTCGCTGCCCACCCCTGCATCGACGACGCAACCCACCACCTTGGAACCCATCATCATCATCACCGTCCTCGTTTCCATCTAAAAGCACACCTCCGACCCACCGCTGCTAGCCGCCGCCATCGTGGTCCAGCGTAGAGACAAGGATACCCTCGACCCTAGATACCCGTGCGCACGTACACCGTCTTCTTGACACACCATGAGCCAGTACTATCGCCAGGGAGGCCATCCCAATTCCCACGCCAATTCCTACGACCCGTACGCCGATCCTCAGCATCAGCACCAGTATTCCGAACAGGCCCCACCTGCGGGCGCATACAGCTCGGAACCCTACCACACGCAGCAAGCCTACCACTCGCAGCAATCCTACGATGTCGCACAGCCCGAATACCAGGCAGCGCCCATCAAGCCTCAGAGGTAAGTTGGCGCATCCCTTTGTGCGACGCGGCAGACTTCATTTCGGCTCGGTCGCCACCAAACTTTACGCATCTGTGCGCTGACTCTGTTCTCTCGCTCGTGCTCGTCCCCTTTGTTCATGGTTTCTCTCAGGCAACCCTCTCGTCTGAGATCCAACTCGTCCAGCAGCCGTTCGGCTACTCATGCGCCTGCCGCTTACCCTGACGAAGTGCCTCCCGTCCCTTCCAACCTCTCGGCAGCCCGACAGCGCTCCGGTCCCTCCAACAATCAACCCGCATCGGCCGCGCCTTATCACCAGGACGCATTCTCTCGACCCTCGTACCAGCCCAATCGCAACGGCCCCGTCGACCATCCCAGGCAGTGGGACCCCAACGCCTCGTACGACGCCGCTCCCGCCACGCCCCTCTACGACCCCGCCCCGCTCCCTGGTACAGCGCAGCTGCATCCGGATCCCTCGCAGCATAGCATCGATCTGGGCTCGCAAGATCCCCACTACGATGAGCGAGCCATGCAGCAGCACTACCCATACGGCGGAGCTGCTGCCTTTGATCGTTCCAACAGCTACAACCAATCTCGCTCCGGCGGCGCCGGCAGCTACCAACAGGTCGACGACGAGAAGAGCATCTACTCCAAGAACAGCACCCAGCTCCCTGGCGCTTGGAACGCACCTCCCTCCATGTCCTACAACGACATGCCAGGCTCCCACTCCATGGTCCATCTCGCACAGCCAGGCTATCCGCCTACACCCTACGGCGAGTATGGCGCGCATCCCCCAGCCATGCCCGAGGCGCACGTCAACATGGGCGGCCTCGGCGTACCCGGCGCTGTGATCGCTTCGGCACCCATGCACTCCAGCCAGCACCAGGATTCGAGCTTCCAGCGCGAGAACCGCGATCGCATCATGCGCAAGCGTACTGTCAAGCGCATCCCTCTCCAGGACGGCAATCTCGTCCTCGACATCCCCGTGGCAAAGAGCATCAGCAAGTCCGACTCCAACAACCCCGAGTTCCGCGAGATGCGCTACCAGGCTTGCACCTCGGATCCCGACACCTTCATCGACGACAAGTACACCCTTCGTCCCTGGCTCTACGGCCGCGAGACAGAGATGGCCATCGTGCTTACGTGCTACAACGAAGACGACGTCCTCTTTGCCCGCACCATGGGCGGCGTCATCAAGAACATCGCCCATCTTTGTAGCCGCACGCGTTCCAAGACCTGGGGTCCCGATGCCTGGAAGAAGGTGGTGGTCATCATCGTCGCCGACGGCCGCAAGAAGGCCAACGAGCGCATGCTCAAGGCGCTCGGCCTCATGGGTTGCTTCAACGAGGGCGTCATGAAGGACCACGTCCTCAAGAAGCCCGTCGAGGCGCACATCTTCGAGTACACCACACGCGTACAGGTCACCGAAAAGGGCGAGGTCCAGGTGACGCCTTGCCCGATCCAGGTGGTCTTCTGCCTCAAGGAGCAGAACAAGAAGAAGCTCAACAGCCATCGCTGGTACTTTAACGCCTTCTGCCGCATGCTCCAGCCCAACGTGTGCATCCTGCTCGACGTGGGTACCAAGCCCACCGGCACCTCCATCTACGAGCTCTGGAAGAGCTTCGACAAGCATCCACGCGTCGGTGGCGCGTGCGGTGAGATCTGCGTCGACACTGGCCGCGGCTGCGTCTCGCTCTTTAATCCGCTTGTGGCCTCGCAGAACTTCGAGTACAAGATGTCCAACATCCTCGACAAGCC
>AWNI01000005.1:20254-40579 GCA_000517465.1 Moesziomyces aphidis | reverse complement strand
CGCAGAACTTCGAGTACAAGATGTCCAACATCCTCGACAAGCCCACCGAGTCCGTCTTTGGCTTCATCTCGGTGCTTCCCGGTGCCTTCTCGGCCTATCGCTACAAGGCGCTCCAAGGCCGCCCGCTTCAGATGTACTTCAAAGGCGAGAAGCTGCACTCGGGCGAGGGCGGCAACTCGATCTTCTCTGGCAACATGTACCTCGCCGAGGACCGCATCCTGTGCTTTGAGCTCGTCACCAAGGAACGCGAAGGCTGGCTCCTTCGCTACGTCAAGTCCGCCAAAGCCTACACGGACGTGCCGGACAAGGTGCCCGAGTTCATCTCGCAGCGACGACGTTGGCTCAACGGATCGCTATTTGCGTCCTACTATGCTACCTGGCACTGGTATCGCATCTTCCAGTCCGGCCAGCCCTTCCTCCGCAAGCTCTGGCTGCTCTTCCAGGTGATCTACAACCTCGTCCTGCTCGTCTTCAGCTGGTTCGGCATCGCCAACTTTTTCCTCGCCTTCTACTTTTTGCTCAACTCGGCCACCAGCACTGAGGGCAAGGATCCGTTCGGCGGGCAGGGCGCCGCCATCATCGAGATCTTCCAAAACGTCTTTATCGCCATGATCATTGTGGTGCTCGTCTGTTCGCTCGGCAACCGGCCACAGGGATCCAACTTTGCCTACACGTCGGCCATCGTCATCTTTGCGCTTATCATGGGACTGGTGCTGTACGCCGCTGGCTACACGACGTATCTGGCGCTCGACGCTTCCGGGCTCACACATGCGAGCGGATGGAGCATCAAGAATCTGGAGCAGCTCTTCAAGACGTCGGGCTTCCGCGACATTGTGATCTCGCTGGCGGCGACGTATGTGATGTGGCTCGTGTGCTCGATCCTGCACTTTGAGCCGTGGCACATGCTGACGTCGTTTGTGCAGTATCTGTTCCTGACGCCGACGTACATCATCATCCTGTCCATGTACTCGATGTGCAACACCAACGACCTCTCGTGGGGCACCAAGCAGTCCAACGGCCCGGCCACCGACCTGGGTGGTGCGACCGGCGCCGGCTCCAAAAAGGACGACCAGGGCCAGATGGTGGAGGTCAAGATCCCCACCTCGGCCGATGACGCCGAGGAGCTCTGGTCGCACTACCGCCAGACGCTTTCGCAGCCCACCGCCGAGGTCAAGCAGAAGCGAGACCAGGCGACGCGCCAGGAGGACCATGCCAAGAACTTCCGTACCAACCTAGTGCTGGTGTGGATGTGCACGAACGCGTTGGTGGTCATCATCTTTACTAGCACGTGGTGGAACCGTTACGTCCGCAACCACCTCTACGCCGGCGCCGCACGCAAAGGCCAGCCCATCGTCAACCCTTACCAGTCGTTCATCTTTTGGGCGACCGCAGGTCTTTCGGCGATCCGCTTTGTGGGCAGTATCGGCTTCCTCATCCTGCGCATGTTCGGGCACTAGAGCAAACCACGGTGTCACGTACCGCTGCGCTCCATTTGCTTTCTCTCTTTGTGCTGCAGTCAGAACATACGCTCCTTAGAACATACGCTCCCTTAGATTCGTATTGCACTTTGAACAATGCCATGTCTGACATTACTACTTTATGCGCGTCGCCTGATCCGGCTCGATAATGCTTGGCAGGAAAAGGATATGAGAATTATAGGCTTGCCTTCTCCGCGAGGTGGTCTGCCATTGTCGGGCCCTGGTACTGCACGGCCTTGTTGGCTTCGCGCCATTGCGACTCGGCCTGTGAGCCGGGAGCAGGATAGTCGTGCCCGCTGAGGCGCCAGAGGTCTGCTGCGGGCTCTTCGATGTGGATCTGAGTGGAGAATATCCGGATACAATAGAAGTGAGTCAGTTGTAACTCGAAGTGAGAAGCACACGAGGCTGTTCTTCAGCCAGGCCAGTGTAGCTTACCTCCCATTCGCAATTCTTTGCTTCCAAGACAGCTCTGAAGCGGTCTTCGAGCGATCGGATGGTGCGCGTGCGTCTCTCCTTGCCCTCGGCAGTGCGAGCGAGGTGCTGGCTGACAATGCGCACGAACGGCTTGCCTTGCTCGCTTGCACGCTCCGAATGGTTCTGCGTGCCAATGTAGAAGTCGTCCTCGTCGATCGGACAGAAGAGGGTGATCACGAGGAAAGCCGGTAGCCCTATACTGATGCTGACAATTTATGGACGCCGTCAGATGGCCGCCTCTTCATCTAGCTTGGTTCGGCACGCGCAACTCACTACATGCTGGCGATGCTGTCCACGAGAGCTCTCTTCTCATCCTTGGTGAAGAATCCCTGGGGAGTGTAGATGCGGTGAAGCGGCATGGCGAGTCTGTACAGAGAGGTCGTATGGGTGGGGATCAATGCGAGCACTTTATCGTCTCTGGATGGACAACGCTTCTTATAGGATGTCGACTCCGAGGTGCGCCAAAGGTCAGTGTCTGCGCCAGAGTCCAACTTCACGCGTGCGCATCAGCCGAACAAGATAGCTATGGCCTGTTTGTGCTGCAACCCACGCCAGGGTCCAGTTGGGACGGCAGCATGCAGCATGCCCCGCACAGCCGGAATTCCGCTCGGACTCCGGTCGCCTGCCACGCGGAGATTCCCACTCTCTCGGCATTCCAGCTGATTCCGGGTTGACAGATCGTCGTCATGACGGAGTGATCATGCAGCTCGCAGCGAAATCACACTGAGCCCGCAACCCGAGCGCTGTCAACCTCAACGTCGTGCGGGTTGGGCATCGACGAGCCTTCCGGGGCTTCACAATGGCATGAAATGCTTCAGCTTCGCGCGTTCAAGTCAGGTCGAATGCGCTCCTTTTCGATCTCCAGCCGATTTGACGATCTGACATGAAAACACCGCCTTTGTGCTTTTGTTAGGTCGCAGTCTGAGAGCTGAATCGTGTCTCCGCGGCGTCGGCTTTATCTTGGAGCCAGGCAGCTCGGAAATAAGTCGAATGAGGCGCATCTGCACAGCTGCATTTTCGGCTAGCTTCGCAGTCTTGACAGCTGCAGCTCCACATCCGACCCGGCAAGCTCGAATCAGGCGGTGGCCACCATTGGAGGTGCGGCTCCCAGTGCTCCTTCTTCGTCACTTGCGCGTGCCAGCAGCTCCGCGAGTGTGTGCCTTCGGCTCGGATTGGCCGCTTCCCGACGTCGCAGCCGGCACGCCAAGCCGAGGACCGTGGGAAGCCGCGTCAGCTGCTTGTGGTCAGAGCCGCGAGCGAGCTGCTGTCCTTGTGGCTTCCGATCCGCCCTTTGTTTCATTCGGCTGGACCCCGACGCTTCTTTGAAAGTGACCGACTGCCGACCCTGCACTGTGGACGCTGCTTCAGGTTTTGCGACGCACGACTCACCTTCAATGTCGGTGCTGCCGCCCCGTTTGTTCCCTTCCACGATCACGTCGCCTCTGTCGGCATCCTTCCGAACAGCATGGCCGTCACCACAGCAGCAGGCGCTGCTAACAAGTCGCGCTCGATGAATCGATCCTGCATACAATGCCGCGAGCGCAAGATCAAATGCGACCGTCTCGACCCTTGCAGCCAGTGCACCTCCAAAGGCGCCACCGATCAATGCAGACGAGAGCTTCGCAAAAAGAGGGCCAAGAACAAGCGCCCCTTCCCCAAGCGCAAGACCGGCACCGCCACAGCATCCACGCTCTCCGACTCCACGGTCGCCCGCTCCGAGCGCATATCGACAACGAGTAGTCCTGGCGCCCAACCCACATCCTGGGCCGACGGCTCCATGGGCTCTGCATCGCGTCACAGCCAAACCTGCCAAACGCCGTCCTCCGCCTCGGGCAAGGCTAGCACGCCCAACACTTCCTCGTCTGCTCACGACTCCAGCTACCTCGGAACGCAGGAAAAGCACACTTTCATCTCTTCCAGCCATCACCCCCGGTCTTCGGCTCCAAGGCAGCAGCAGCAGGCATCACTCCCTGGCGACTTGGACCTAAGCTCCAGCGGATCCGATGAGTCCGATGAATCCGACGATGACGAGGATAACGCTGAGCCGTCTTCACATCTCGACGACCGACTCCACATCCTCGAGGCAAATCAGCTCATGGCGCTCAACACCGCTCCCGAAGCCAGGTGTCCCTTTGCCCTCAAAGACGTCTACGCAGAATGGAAGGCCATGCCCCTCGACAGACGCCGTGGCCTTATCTACGACATTCGTTCAGCACTGCCTACTGTGGAGCAGTCGCTGCACCTCTTGCACAGCGTCTACGTCAAGCGCATCCACTCCCTCTATGGCAACGTCGTCCACGTCCCGAGCGTTCACCTCGTCCTTGCCGAGCTCCTCACCGATCCCAACTTCGAGATGCGTGAACGCTATGCGATGGGCCCCATTACCACGGCGCTTATGGTCATCTTTGCCGCGCTTCGCGCCGCTCCGCTCGACCGCAACTACACCTGGCCTGCACCTGGAAGCAGCGGCACGCACATTCAACCGCTCAGCCAGAGGGAAATCCGCCAACGCCAAAAGAAGATCTACATTCTCGTCAGACGCATCCAGGCGTTCGAGTCAAACTTCACTTTTGGCAGCATCTCCGAACTCCAGACTGCCGTCCTCATGCTCGCCTGTGGCAAGGGCTCGCCGTCGTTCTTCGACTCGCTCGCCGACTGCGCCATCCGTTCGGCTATGCGCATGCGCATCCATCGTCTCGGCTCCCTTGAAAGGATGCACAGTCCGCACGCTCGCCCCAGTCAGGTTGTCACCGGTGAAATGGCCGTCCGCTGCTGGTGGGCTCTCGTTCGCCGCGACTGGTCGCAGAGCAGCAAGCATCGCTCGTATCGCATCGCACCCTCGCAGTTCAACACACGCCTGCCGCTCAACCTGTTCGACGACGAGCTCATCACCATCCCCGTGGCCCGTTCCCATCTTCGCTCCACTTGGACCCCCGTAAGCTACTCGCTAGCCATCATCGACTTTGCCATCATGACCCGCTCCCTCGTCGATCACGTCAACTCGCACTCCGATCTCGACGATGCTCCCGCCACCGTCGATGGTTGGGGCCTTGCCGCCGTGTATGGACAGCGCCTACCGGCTGCACAGCGCGACTCGCTCGACCAGCTCTTTCAGTCGCTCATCTCGGCCTTTCCCGCTCACTATTCGCTCGATGCGCGTTACGATGACATCGCTATGGTCGATGTCGAGCGCTGGCTCCTCCACCAACGCCTCTTCCATCTCTTCCTCACGCTCCATATGCCGCTCATCTCTGAAGCCGCGCGTCCTCATGGCAGCCTCATGTACATGGCGAACCATATCCTCGACATCCAGGACAAGGTCTCCGGCATTAGCACGCTCCTCGACAATACTCGGGTCAATACGCTCCAGATGATGCGTGCATGCCTGGTGCTCTTGCTCGACCTCTTCTTCACCGAGGCACCCGCAAGGATTGGCGGTCTGTCGCGCCTCATGACGCGCAGAAAGATCACCGCTGCGCTCGAAAGGACTCCGATGGAGACGCTCTCCAGCACCACCAAGCTGAGCATACAGCTTGTCCAAATCCTTTTGCTCATCGAAGAGCAGCAGCACCGCTCGCAGACGGCGCTGAGTGCCTCGACGGCAGAATCGCCACTGCTCAACGGGAGCGCGCAAGAGGCCAGCGTTGGACCGGCCGTCGATGCCGCTACACTGCGCAGTCGATGGCATGCAACGTGCCAGATTCTCGACGTGCTGCTCAACGACGGTTATTGGCGCTCCTTCCGCAAGAATCTTTTGTCCCTCGACCACCTCATCCCAGACTGGCTCCAGCAGCCTTTGCGGGAGGGCGTGGGGACGATGCCTCAGAGCACGGTCCTGCCACGTTCGGTGGGTCCTCCCGCTGCATCCACGATCGTACCTAACGCAGCCTCAGAGCCGAGCTTCCCGGCACAAATCGAACGAGGCTTTGACGCTGGCAACGCCGAGGCCATCCTCGGACCAATCCATGACGCCGGCCTTCTCATTCCTTTCGACGCCTCGCTTTTCGATGATCTCGAGACCGCCGACCTTGCCACGGGCGATAACTCGTCTCCTTTGCCACAGCTCGACGTAGACCTGCTCGGTCAGCTCGATTTCGAGGGCTACGGCAACTCGTCCCAGTCGCTTGACTTTGCCAAGATGCTCATGGACTGGCGCGTCGACGTACCTCTAGCTTTGTGATCCCCTTTCGTGTCTTTCAGTCCTGTCCTTGTCCCCGCACAGCATCCGCATTCCATTCTGTATCCTCTTGTCCTGCATCGATCCGAAGTGTATTTCGGCGTGACTTCTCCAGTGTGCTTGCGAGAGCGGAAACGAGCGCAGCAGCTTGGCGTGGGCTCATGCAGTCCACACAAACTCGATCCGAAAACTCGGCGTGGCAGAAAGGAGCGCGTTACCACTAGCAGTACAGGGGTGGCTGAGGCAGAGACAATCACTTGGACTTGGCAGCCGAAGAGCCGTTGACGGCCCTCCACTGGGTGCGTGCGCCCATGATGGAGGAGGCGCAGCCTGCGAGGCCGAGAATGCCCTCGTCGAGACCGAGGATGTCGGCGCCCGTGGCGGGGATGAGCCAGTCGAGGGCGTCCTGCGTCATCTGGTAGCGCACAGCAGCCTGCTCGGTCGAGATCTGGGCGAGCTCGATCTTGCGGTCCGCCTCCTTCTCGGCGGTGGCGCGGGGGCGCTTGGCGCTGGCGGCGCGCTGCTGCAGCACGTACGTCTTGTAGCTGCCCGAGGCGAGCGAGAAGGTGAGACCGAGCAGCCAGAAGCGAGCTGCATTTTTCGAGATCTTGTCCGCGGTCGCCTTTTCGAACGTGTAGACCTTGGCACCGTGGATCTGTGAGGATTTGAGACAAAGCAGCCGGGCGAAAGGTAAATAAATGCACAGAGACGGGAACAAGGGAGCGGCTGCACGCATATACATACCCATTGGAGCGTGTCAAGGATGAGGTAGAAGCCGTAGCCAAGCTGACGGCCGATAGCGGCGTACGAGACCACGGGGTCCTGGATTGTGGTCGCCTTGAGCGCAGCCTGGAAGTGCTCGAGGAACTTGCCGACGCGCATCACTGATAAGGACGCAAGGGTAATCAAAAGTGGTCAGGAGCGGTTATTGCTAGGTGAGGGTTATCTCTCGGACTTACGCTTTCGGCTGAGACCGAGCTGGGACTTGAGCGCTGTAAGGCGGGCAACGGTCTCCTTGGTGGCGCCCTTGCGGTACTCGTACCAGGCAAGGAATCGGGCGGCATACTGGATGGTACGGTAGGTCTTGTCCCTGCCGACGGTGGTGGACCAGAATCGCAGCAGCTGCGAGAGGTAAGGGTGGAGGATGATTTGCTGGAGCGCAGACATGATGGCGGGTGCGGTTCGGATGGTGGTTTGGCGTCAAGAAGCCGGCAGGACAGCAACAACGGCCGAGTCGAGGATGAGCGGGGACCGTGCCTCTCACTCTGCGCAGAGTCGGCTGTGGGGCCCGGCTGCCGAGCAGCTTCTCCGCGCAAGTCGCATTTCACACTCAAAATTCCGTGAATCCCCCTCCGTCTCGGCCGTCTTCCGCGTCCGGGCCATTTTCGACTAACGTCAACCGGAGCAAGCCAGGTCCCATTCATTCCGCTCTTTGGCGCGAGGTAGACAATTGATTGACACTCTGGATTTCAAGCGCTTGAGAATTGCTCCTGTCGTTGCCACGGCTGTCGCCACGAGACACTATCGACGTTCATCGAGGAGAGGTTACCGTGCCGCCTGTCGGTCTGTCGTCTGGGGTGTGGCATTCGTCTGGGTCCGTTCGGCGGGGACTAAGGCGCAGATCCCAATATGAGACCTTGGCACCTTGTTGGGCGTGACGTCCCATATCGACGCTTTGAATGCTCGGATGGCCTCGAGTCTAGGAACATAGATCGATACTGTGGAATTGGCGACGCATCTGCTACCTAGCTAACCAGCTAGAAAGCCTGTCCCTGCTGGCTCTCTTCGCTGGTATCTTCACACAGCTGCGATGATTCACTCTGCTGTTCGCCGTCTCCATCTTTGTGCGTCTCTTGCACGGAGATCTGCAGGTCGGGGCAAGTCTTTTGAAGCTCTTCGAGCTTGGCAAGGAGGGTGGGAGAGTCGAGTTGCGGAGCAGCCATGAGGTCGTCGAGGCTGGCTTTGATAGAGGCACCCAGCCTCTCTGGCCAGTCGTACTTTTCGAGCCTCTCGAGCAGCGCAGAGAGGTCAACGTCAAAGTCGTCTCCCTTGTCCATCTTCAAAGGGGCAGCGTTTGCGCAAAGAAGAGTTAAGCATTCCGATGTCTGGACACCACTGAGGTCGTGGAAGCCAACAAACTTACGACTTCGACAACGACCTTGTCCATTTTGATCGTGCAATGGTTATTTGAGGGATCCAACTGTTGAGCGACTTGTGTGCGAGGCGGAAGAAAGGGGAGCAAGGCTACCTAGCACTTTTTTCGCGCTTTCGTGAAGTTGGGGAGACGAGTCGGGCGGAGTGCGCAGCAGAGAAGCGGGGTTATATACGTTCGGGCTCGGCTCATGCGTTTTGATGAGACTGTGACAGACACAGGAGATCCTCTTTACCTCTTGCGGGATGACTTGCGCAGAAAGCAGACCTTTGGCTTTGCGTTCACAACGCTTTGTTGCGCCGACAAAGCGGGTGCCTGAGCTGTCTCTGTTCCGACGCAGATCCGCAAGGTTTGCGCTTTCTGTGCTTGTGCTCCGTCTTATCCCGGCGCAATCTGCCTGCACGATCTCATTCTGCCTGCTCACCGACGTGTTCCGCGAAGATGCGGAACTCAACGCATCACCCATCGCGTGCATCTGAAGCTTGTTTGCGCATTCAATTCCAAGCCGTGCTGCTTTCTCTGGATGAAGCTCGCGTAAAACACACATCTTGTGAGATTCTCGTGTAAAGTGGGCCAGGTCTACGTTCTCACTGCTTGCGCTTCCTGGACGACACCGAAGGCGACTGGACGAGCGCCTCTTGCTTGGAGCCAGCGGGTGTGCGAGGCGTGCCGTTCTGGCTCGCAGCGGAGAACCCCTTAGAGAGCGGACTCTTGGAGAGACCATTGGCCTTGACCGGAGTCGAAGACTTCTTCGACGGGGCCGCCACAGCCAAACTGCCATTCACTTTGACGGGCGCGTCCGTCTTCGTGACGTCCTCGGTCAGGATCTGGTTCTTGTAAAGCTCCACCAACTCGTCTGTGTCAGCGAGCAGAACGTCCGAGATGCCGCGTTCGCCTGACGCAACCGCGTCTGCCTTTCGTGCGTCTGCGTCCTTCTTGTCTGCGTCGTCGACTGTGGCGTCCAGACGGACACTCGTTGTTGGTGCAGCGCCAGCCGCCGGTGTCGCGATGGCGGGAGGCAGCATCTTGGACAAGAAGGCGTCAAAGAGCAAGGTTGCAGGTGGCAGAAGATGGGGGGCCGTCGAGAAGAGCGAGGCAACTCCCGAGCCCACGCTGCCAGCCACGAGATCGGCATTAGCCATGGGCTCATCCTGGTCATGATCGTCTTGCGCCTCGTCGCGGGCGTCACGGAAGGCCGATGGACCGAAGAGGTCGTCAAAGAGCGTTTTCTTGACGCTTGAAATGCCCCGAATGCTCTCTGCTGTGGCGTCCGCGCCGGCGGCAGTCGACGATGAAGGCGAAGACGAGAAGGTGACGAGATCCATCTCGGTGCTGACTGCGACAAAGTCCTGTGCCTGAGCACGCGCTCCGGCAGGCAGCGGTACGGGCGCTACAGCAGCGACCGAGGTGCGGAAAATCACCCGCTGACCCGAGCCCGATGCTGCCTTGCTGGCGGCATGGGCCGACGCGGCAGCCGACGATGTCGCCATTTCGCGGTCCGAGACCAGCGAGACGGTCTCCACGATGGTCTTTGCCTGTCGAGTCGCTGAAGCCTCTGCCCCAGCAGCATCGCTTGCGTCGGCAGTGGACGACACGAGCGTGAAAAGGGGTCGGTCGGCTTCTTCGGCAAAGTCGGCTGAGCTGGTGGATGGGAGGAGCAGGCTGGCCTGCTTTCCGGCCTCGAGACCTTTGCGCGAGACTTGGCGCGAGAGGATCAGGTCCCAAACGAGCACCGCCGAGCCTGCAGCGATGCCAAGGTAGCGGCCGGAGAAGGCAAGGCTTTCCACTCCGTTGGCCAACTCGGGAGCAGAGATGACCATCGACATAAGGTTGCTCTCGGGGCTCCACAGCGTCACAGAACCGACCTGGCCAACAGCAAGGATCGAGCCGTCGGCAGAGAAGGCAGTGGTAGTGGGAAGCTGCTGGCGGTAGCCGAAGACGGAGCGGCAGGCCCAGTAGCTCTCGTTCTTGCCCGATTTGATTTTGCGCGAGGCCAAGTGCCAAGTGCGCACCTTTCCATCGGTGGCGGTGGTGACGACGAGCGCGTCGGTGGGCGAAAAGGTGATGGAGGTGATGCGTCGTGCGTTGTGGGGTCGGTCGATACGCGTGTTGAGCACGTAACGTCGGTTGATGGGATTCCATCTCCAGAACTTGAGGCTGGACTCGGCGATCACCTCTACGTCATCCTCGCCATCGGAGAGGTTGCGACTGTCAAAGGTGACCATCCACTCGCCGGCTTCGGCCGTCTTGGTGGAAACGAAGGGTGAAAAGACGACGCGCTCGACGCGGGTGGGCTCGATCTGCTCATCTTCCACACGCGAGACGCGGTTGGAGGGGGCGACTTCGAGCTCGGCCGTGTTGGCGTCCTTGGTGGGGTCGTAGAACTGCAAAGACGACGGATGGCCGGCCAAGAGCACGATGTTGCGGCTTGCGGGATGCACGGCGAGCGGCACAGGCGTGCTGGCTGAGAGAGAGGCGCCTGGAAGGTAGCGCGATGCGTCGATCTTGATACGGGTGAAGCTCCTGGTGGGTTTGAGCGACATGGACGAGACGAAGGTGATGCTGCCGTCAGCCAGCGAGACCGCGTACTCCTGCTCCCTTCCGTCCAGTCCGTTGGCGACGGCGATGGCCGAGAGCGGGGCGCCCAGACGCGGGACAAACTCTTTGGAGGCGGCGTTGCCCGAAGCGCCCAAGTGCCAGACGACGAGAACACCCTCTTCGCCTCCGGAGAGAAGTTGGGCGCCGTTGGGCGAGAAGCACAGTGAGGACACGGCATGGGCGTGCCAGTGCAAGACGGTCGAGGGTGCATGCCTTTCCATGCCGTCGTCTGCCTCTGCTTTGGAAGGAGCCATGAAGTTATTTTGAAGGCAGTACCAGACGCGAATGCGGCCGGAAGCGTCACCAGTGACCAGACGGGTCGGGTCGGTGGGGTGGAAGGCCATGCAAGTCATCGAATCGCGCCGATGCTGTGCGCCGGGATGGGAGGAGATGAAACGGGTGAAGCCCGAGGCAAGGTTGTGCGTCCTGGCGACCTGGACCTTGTCGTTTCCGACGACGACGAGCCACTCGCCGTTGGGGGAAACGCCGATGGAGACGGCCTCGCGCGTCTTGCCGATGCGTGAGACTTCGGGGCGGATTGAGGCGCCACGGGCAAACTTGGGCAAGGCGGTATAGGCGTGTGCGTGGGAGGCGAGGTCGAGGCTGAAGTGGGCGATGATGCTGTTGAAAGGCGCGCCGCTCTCGAGCACAGCCAAGATCTCGGAGAGGTTCTTGGGAGCCGTGTCGGCATCGCGGTGGCGGAACTTCTTCAAGAGCACGTAGAGCGTGTTGGGGTTGGACTCGTGCGCGGCCATTCCCGAGATGGGAAGCTGGAGGTCGAAGGAGGAGAGCAGAATGCCATCGAGGAAGTCCCAGACCTTGACGCATCCGTCGAGCGATGCGGTGAGCAGCTGCAGAGGATTTGCCGGGTTGATCATGATGGCGGTGATGGCGGCAAAGTGCGATCCTGGGCCGCTGGAGAGCGTCGAGACGACCTGTCCGGTGGTGCGCGAGTAGATGCGCACCGATGTTTTGGAGACGGCGAAGAAGTAGTCGGCATCGCGGGTGAAGACGACGGGCAGGCGCGATACACGGCCCTCGCTGATGGTTTGGAAGGGCGAGAAAGCGGCAGAGCGATCCTTGGAGCGGAAGATGCTCTTCTTGCTCTTGCGGCTACGGTTCTTGCCCGAGGTGGCCGCCTGGCTCGTCGAAGCGTCTTGGTTCGAGGGCTCCGCGTCGACGTCCATGGCTGCAGAGGGCAGCGCGCTCGGCTTTTCTGCAGCAAGAGAGGCAGGCTGCGCCGCCTTCTTTGTCGGCGACGATGGTGCGGAGCGCGGCATGTCTTCGGCTCCTGACCTTGAGGTCTGTCTACCGGACTGTTGGATTCAAGCCAATAAGCACTGTATGAGGGCGCCCGATCGGCTAGCCGCTTCTTGTGTGGCAAGCGTACACCGTTTGGAGACGGCAGCGGATGCTATTGAAGTGGGGCGAGGTGAGCAGGGACGAGGAAAGTGACAGTCGTGAGAACAAGTGAGGTTGCAGGTGCGGAAGCTGGGAAGCTGCGGAAGCTGCGAGGCAGAGCAGAACAGAGATTGCACTTTCGCGCTGAATTCCACCCAAAAATTTCGTCGAGCCGCAAAAAAGGGCCGTCGCCAAATCTCGGATTTCGGAGCCCTTTCGACTCGCTCGCTTCAACACACGCTGCTTTAAGCTTGTTGCTTTTGCCGAGCTGATCTCTCGGGCCTGGATTTTCATTTTGCCCGATCGCATCCGTCAAATCGGCCGTCCGGTGCTCAAAAATCCCCCCCTCCATCGCGCAGGCCTTTATTTTCCGCAATTTCAGCGAACTTTTTTCTTGATTTTGTCTTTGGGTGTATCTGAGAACCGTTGTTCCCCGCGCGGTCGTTCAGAATCACTGCAGCAATCGAGTGGCATCGGGGAGCATGGCACGAATTCGACGTCGACGACATGCCTTGCCCCGGTTGAGTGGAATTGCATCGGCCGAAAACATAACTTTGCGACCGCCGCTACCGAGCCCACGATGTGTCGGAGGCTTTCATTCATGCGCATGACAGTCGCCGTCTTTTCCACACAAGAATGTCGCGTTTGACCTGGCTGTGACTGTCAGGGTTTGTGCGGCGATGAGAATTTCGAAATATTCAAGGAAGTCGGAGCAGAGACGTTCGCAATTATTCTGCCGAAGCTTGCTCCCGCTGGCCGCCATCGTCACGCAGACGGAGAGCTCAGAGACTGTGATCTTCAATTGAACGGGAACAGAGTGAAGGCTACCTCAGGGGGCTATTCCCACTCGATGGTCGTTGTGAGCTGCTTGAGGTGCGTGGATGCGGACTTTTCTTGACTTTTTTTTTGGTTTTTGGTTTTTGTTTTGGTTTTTGTTTTTTTTTGTTTTTGTTTTTGGTTTTGGTTTTTGGTTTTTGAGGGTCGTTGGGTTGTGAGAGGCTTGAGGTGCGCAGATTCGGGGATTTTTTTCTTCTTATTTTAGCATGTATATCGGAACGGAGCCGGTATGCTTGCTCGGAGCTGCTGAGCCACGAGGCTAGTCCGAGTCTTGCTTTCGTGCCTTCTTGCCGGGCATGCGAACAGAGTCGCTCGACTCGCCAGAGGAAGGAGTCGGAGGAGGCTTCTTACCCAGAGCGACGTTCTCAGCTGAGGGGAACGGCTCCATGTTTTCCTCTTCTTCGGATGAAAGCACAACGATGACGTCCGCAGCGCTGGCCTTGACGTTGAATGCGGTGGCCTGGACATTAGGAGCGCTGACCGGGACACTAGAAGCGCCGGAACGGACACTGGGGGCGCTGGCTTCGACTTTGGAACCGCCAGCCTGAACATCGGGAGCGCTCGCTTCGGCATGAGCAGCGCTCGCCTGGGCATCGGCAGCACTCGCTTCAGCATGGGCAGGAGCCGCAGACTTACCGCCTTTGCCCCACAAAGTTCGAATGTCGGGCTGCTTGAACTTCTTGAAACGGGAGTTGAACGACACGTTCGGAAAGGATTTTCGTGATGCAGTGCCTTCGCTCCTCGTGTCGATGCGGGAGGCAGAGGTGGAGGCTTGGGCTTGCTGCTGCGCGGCCTTGTCGTAGTCGTACTTGTTGAGCTTTCGGGCGCGAGAGGCCGTCGTCTTGGAAGGGCCAACGCCGGCCGGGTAACGAGCTGCCTGATCTTCCTCCTGGTCGTCGATGGCTTCGCTGCCTTCCTGGAGGTCCCTCGCGGTAGGTGCAGTAGGTTTCTGCGGCGCTTTGCCCTTCTTGGGGAACGGAAGGATGGCGGAGGCGCCGCCCTTCTGCTGGGCGAGGAGGTTGGCACGCTCTTCCGCCATCGCCTGAGTCGCCTGCGCTCTGGCCAGGCTGGCCGAGTCCTGAGCATGCTGTGCGATGAACGTCTTGATTTTGGCGTCGGCCTCAGCCAGAGCCGCCTTCAGGGCTTGCACCTCGTTGAGAGGTCCCGAAGTGGCCGAGCGCACAGTATCGCGCAAGGCATCCATCTCGGACCTGAATCGCATTTGGCCGTTCTGGAGATCCCGATTCTGTCGCTCCAGCCTTGCAAGTGTAGCAAGAATCCTCTCGTCGTTGGCCTGACGAGCATTGATGTCGGTCTGAAGAGCGTCGGTCTCTGCCCGGAGAGCGGTCTGGAGAGCGTCGATGCGCCTCATAAGAGCCTCGTGGTCAGAAGGTTCGCTCATCTGCAAGTCGATTGACCGTGATGATGAGGTCAAAGTGTTAGCGAAGCGTTCTATCTTGCCTGGTCTGCCGCTTGCAGTCGCAGGACTTACGGTGTCTGACAGGCTTCTACGCCAGATGGTGGAGTACAGAAAGAAGCGTCGACGGGGTGGAGGAAGGATGGCGAAAGGACGAAGCAGGGCGGGAACGTTAGTCCTTATGTAGTCTTGGACCTAAGATTATAGAATACTTCAAGTAACGCCGGACAGCCGCTTCAGTGGAGCGCTCGTGTGCTCGGAGAGCGCGCTCGCCGAGAATGATTTGATGAGCAGCGAGAAGTGAAGCTCGACACTGCCTGGCAGCACAGTAAGGCAAGCTCGAGGCGCAGCAAAACGACGAACTCGTAGCGGCTCAGGCAATCACACCAGGTTGGCCAATCAAGGGAAGCGGTCTGCGCATTCTCGCGCATTCGACGTGATCCTCACCGCGGCTCAAAGTCTTCTAAGCTCTTGCTGCGCCCTGCACTCAAGGGTGCTCGCGCGTTCGACCTGATTCTCAGCGCGGCTCAGAGCCTTGAGATCTTTTTGCTGTGGGGCTGGCTCGTGGGCGCTTGCGCATTCTTCGGCGTCCCTTTGAGCCCTCAGAGCTCCCATCGCGGCTCAGGGCGTTCGGAGCTCTTTGCGTTTTTGCGCATCCGATTCGACGTAATCCCCACCGTAGGACAAAGCCTTCAGAGCCCTGGCTGCACCCTGAACCCACGGGTGCGAATCTTATGATCAGTAGCTCGAGCTGCATGTTCGCGCGACAGCAGGTGAATGGCTCGCAAATGGCGCGGTCGAGGATCTTCATCAAGGAGCCTGAACCTTGCCCACTGTGATTGATGAGCATGGACGCGTGGGCCAGGCCACATTTTCTCCGAAGTCTTGCATTAACCAAGGCTTTAAGTCACCGGGATGCCCACAAGTCGCGATTCTTCGGAGCGTTCATTCATGCATGCGCGTTTTGCGCAACTGTGTTTCTGCGCATTGTTACTTTCCGGCAGTAAATGTAGGGCGTTGCGCTGCCTGACACTACACAGCCGTTGTGCCTAGTGACCTTTGTCGTCGTGCTCTTGCGCTCGTCGGCACTCGCGAAACTGCGCAGGAAGCTGCCATCTTCCTTGCCTTGCCGCTACCTGGCACGCCACCCACCGCAATCAAGGTTATGCCAAGCGAAAGTCCCTTTGAGTAAAAGCTCGAGTCCACCCGAAATGGCAGAACAAAGGGGTTAGAGCGACAAAGCAGAGGCGCTGAGCTTGGGACACGCGTGCGCGACAAAACCCAAAGAGCTCTTCTGCCGCCACGCAAAGCAGAAAGACGCAGAAGCTCAGTCGTCGGCCCCACAGAATCTTCTAAAAGCTCTACAGCGGCAAGTCCATGAATCGCCAATGACGGAAGCGGCGAGACGGCGCTTGCAAAGGTATATAGCATCCCACTTCTGGCTCACTCGAGACGCCTTTCTTGCTCAGGCCTCTGTTCATCGCTACCCAAGCCTCTGTTCGCCCTTCTCAACAGTCTTTCGAGGTAGGTGGCTCTTTTTCCTTCTTTTCATACTGCTATCGACAGTCACGCTGACTCCAACCAAAACTCTTCCTGCTCCGCGATCTCAGACACATCTGCCAAGTGCCTATATCCACTGCCTGCGCACCGCCATTCATCGACATCCGGGGCCCGTTCTCCGCCCACCCCCTCTGCTCCTCTCGTTTTTCTCACGACACGTCCAAATCTGTCACCATGGAAGTGTTTACGGACCTCCTGCACGTCAATCCCGACCACCACCGCGAGGAGCTTGCACTCCTCGGACGCGAGGGATCCGGCACAGCCTGGCGTCCAGCGATTCCCTGGCCTTTGCCGGTTTCTTCCAGTACGGAAGGCGACACTCTCTTTTTTCCAGACTTTCGCGATCAAGACTGCCCGGAGGATCGGCTAGACGAACAAGGATATCGCGACCTTGCGCTCTCGTACAGCTTCATCAACTACCGAGGTCGCCACGTCCTCAAAGTCGAGCCAGACACGCAGAAGGAGCTGTTCCGGACCTCCTTCGTCTGGAACCTACCCTTCAACGAGGAGATACGCCAACGCATCCTCAGGGGTCCTCCCGACGTTTCGAGCAAGATGGCTTGGACCATCCCAACTCTGAGGGCCAACGCCAGCAAGGACCTGGCAAAGCGCGTCTTTCCTGACCCTGCCGGACCACAAGCGCAGGAAGCTGCTCAAGACGACTCGGTCTCCACTTCTTCTTCGTCTCTGACGCCCGTCAGTGCATCGCCGCGTCCAAGCAGTCCTCGTCGTCAAGTGACTGGACTCAATGAGGGCCGCCTCATCAAGAACGAGCGCGAGAGAGTCAGAGTTGGCTGGAAGGACGACACAGGTGCCCACTTCTGGGCCACCCTCCCTCTCACGCTTGGCTCTCTCCATCTTGCCATCTTTCGCAGCATCGGCGCAAGCACGTCGTTCAGGGTCGACTTCCAAGATAGGCGCTTCAACAAGTCGGTCGGACGCAGGGTTGGACCAATCCTAGAGGCAAGGATTCGCGCGTTCGTCGAAGCCTCTCCCGACTACGCCACCCTTGATGGAGATGCAGAGACCTTCGCAGACTTCTTCATCAGTCTTACTGGCGAGTATCGCGCCTCATTCGAGAGCCCGAGCGCCTACGAGGACCTGGTTTTCAAGCTTCGGGCTGTGCACAATCGACAGTCTCCAAAGCGAAAAGGCGACATCATCTTCGTCAACGATGTTAGGGGGCGTCTGTCGCATAAGAGCGTCTTCGTGGAGGACGGGCAGCGCAAAGGTTCGTTCATATCAGTGCGCATGGACGATCGATTCCGCGACATGTATCTGCCGCGCCTTGCCGATATCCTTTTTTCTCTCAACGTCACGCTCCACATCTCCGTGGAGGAGCAAGAGGGCCAGAGCATCGAGCAGCAGGAAGACCGAATGCTGCACGTTCTCGTCAGTCGCGCCCTTCGCTGCCTCTTGTACTATCCGGTCGCCCATCGCCTTACGACCACGACCTACGAAGAGGCCCTCCATATCGCAACAGAGTGGATGGACATCCTAAGCATGCGCTCGCCGCAACGTCCTCGGCTCCTGCAATACGTGGTGCGCGACACCCAGCCTCCGATCTATGCCGTTCAGCTCCCAGCTCCGCACGACGAGGCGAGAACCACTCTCAGCGTGCATCTGGTCACACGTCATCCGGACCAAGCATCTGCGGCAGCAACCTCCGATCGCATCGAGGACTACCTCCATGATCGCCGCCTCGGAGCTCTGGATCCTCACGACTGTTTCGGCTGCTGGTACCTGATCGACGGGCCTGGCGAGCTCGTGTCGACGTACTGGGGAGGCGGCACAATTCCTGGTGTGACGTTCAACGGCCTCCGGCTGCTCGACGTGGTCAATGCCAGAGGGCTCGACTTGTATCGTTGCGCGCTGCCTGGACTCGCGCAGGATCACAAGGGCTGTGACTCTGGCGGTATGCATCTGTGCATCCGAGCTGGAAGCGGAGCCCAGTCCCGATCAAGACCTTTCGAGTCAGATCTCCGAGATCTCGTGCCACACGAGGGCAGAGGACCCTTGAAGTGCCATGTGCTGTACACCTTCAGCCTCTGCTGGTATCACCAGGCGGTTCGCTCTTCCCTTTACGCCGTTGCCACGGATCGCTTTTTCGAAGTTCGTTGGAGCAGTTGGTCGGACGTCCAGACGCCCGTTGATGGTGCTCAACCTCCACTCTCCCTGGACGTCCTCAAGAGCGTAGTCCTTCCCACCCACATCAAGACCGCGCCTGTCCTCACCTCGCACCAGGACCGGGCCTCGATCGTTCGATTTTGGCTACATGGAGGTGACGTGCTTGGCCAGCTTAAGCTCGAATCGCTTCTCTGCGAGTATCGAGGGGTTCCTGGCAGCGTCTTTGACTGTAGGCTGCTTCTCAACACCAACACTCGGTCGCTGAGGGACCGTCGTGATCTGTACCGAGCTGCGCTCCCTTCGGTCGATAAGGAGGTGCATTTCCTTCGCGACGGATCCCAACACGTCAAGGGTAATCTCAAGATCACCGACCTCCAGCACAATCTTGCCAAAGGACATGCGTTCCTGCCCTTCCATGCGGATCTGTTGGAACTGTCGCTCGTCTGCCATCAGCTCATCTCACCTCTCTTTCCTGCAAAAGCAGAGGCGATGAGACGATTTGTAGAAGCTACACTCAGCGACGACTGGCAGGTGAAGTGCTCGCAATTTTTTGTGTCGCATGCACAACGCCGCACTCACAGCAAAGGCCTACGCCAGCGAAGCGACGAAGCGTTCTTTCAGATGGCTGGCGCAAACTTGATCCGAGGGCCGCCAAGGCGCCTGGTCACTGCCGCCTTGCGCAGCGCAGACATCGAGGAAGCCGAACGAGAATTCGAAGAGCTGGACGACGAGATGGTGTCTGGGGAGTTCGAAGTGGTGGAGCCTTTGAACATTCTTGATCTGAAAGAGGAGCGCAAGGAGATGGAGGTAGACGACGCAGACGAGGGTCGTTGGACCACACGCGCTGTCAATCCTGCGTTCCTTCAACGAACAACTCAAGAGGCAGCGCTCAAGGTCATCAAGGAGATGGAGGCTCACTTCGGCGAAACGTCTGGCTGCAGAGACATGCAGGGCTTTGCCAGGAACCGGGCCGGTCTGCCTGTTCTGGTTGGAGACGAAAGCTGGAACTGGCAGAAGCTGATGCGTTTCTATGCGGACCGCCTGGAACGCTCCTTCGTCTGCGAGCAGGCCAGGCCAGTTGCGGCGGATCAAGGTGACAAAGGGCCCATCGACGACGTGACAGGAACCCATGCCCACCTGTCGGGCTACGAGCAAAGGTCGCCGGTCACGCTGCTCCTGACGCACTACCACCAGCAGCTCAAGTACGGCACTGGCCGTCGATGCCACCTCACCGGCCTTGCCCTGGTTGCCGAAGTCGGGCATCCCCTCAAGATCAGTCTTGGACACCGCGTGCACGGCTGGAAGATGTGGCACGGCTGGTCCGCGCAGGTACCTCAGTCCTTCTCCCAGTTCTGCGAAGAGGCGAACAACGTCGTCTTCGAGTCTTGGTGGGCAAACAGCTGGCGACGAGGTTGGCGTTGTCTGCGGGCAAGCCTACCCAGACGGCTTCTCTGGGCTCTGGACTGGCTCGAGGCGGCCAGCATGTGTGACGTCGTCAAACACTTCACTCACGACGAGCTGGAAACGATTCGGCTGCACTACGAGAATGGGGGCACGGAAGCTGCGCCTTCGTTCGAATGGACAGTGGGGACCGACCCCCTTGTCGATATCAACGTGCTCAGCCCTGCCGAGCAGAGCATCGTCTGGCAGAGGGTCTACGGCAGTCGCACCTGAAACTTTCAGCTGCATTTCAACCTTAGTGTGCCTCGATTCGCTCCCTTGACTCGTCCTGTATATAGACTTTTTCCACCCGTCCTGTGTATATAGACTTTTTCCACCCTTGTGGTGCGAGGCTGATGGCGAGATCGGCGACATGCACAGTGAATGGATCGACAAGGTTGATTGACAATGGTGAGGCAAAGAGACAGCCCAACGACGCCAGTTGCCACAGCTTGTGGATGCAGACGTGAGGAGCTCACCACAGCCCATGGACGTGGAACAGGAGAGCCCGATACCCTCGATACCTTTGATACCCTCGATGCCCTCAATGGCCTTGATACCCTCTCGATACCCTCGATACCCTCTCGATACACTCTCGATACTCTCTCGATGCCTTCGATACCTTCGATATCCTCGATGCACACGATGCACACGATGCACACGA
>AWNI01000005.1:5891-20154 GCA_000517465.1 Moesziomyces aphidis | reverse complement strand
CCAGTCCCAGTCCCAGTCCCAGTCCCAGTCACAGTCCCAATCACAGTCACAGTCACAGTCACAGTCACAGCCGGGCCAAGCGTCGGCATCGTCGGGAGGGGAAAACGGTGTTTCACAAGATTGAATACCTCCAATACTGCGAGGATTCGGCAGCCGCGGGAGCAGACTGCCGTTTTCGACCGTTGCAGAAAACCCGGCGAGGGCCTGTTCTTGCGGCCGTGCGGACCAAGCACATTTACTGTGAAGAAGGTATCGGAAAGGGTGGTAAATGGTCAGCATACTCGATCTTTCGATCTTCTGCATCCACGAGCACAAGCAGATTGCGAAACTTACGAGCTTGTCTGTTGACGCAAAACGAAAAGATGCAGAAAAGAGGAAAAAGAGACAAGATCGAGACGAATGTCAGTATGTTTGTTCGTGAGAACGATGAGGAAAAGCGTCGGGTACATTCCGTAGTAGGTATCAAGCGTCGGCAGCGACTCGCGCAGACCCTTGCGCTTGCGGATACCGAGCACGATATCCTGGGTCTTGCCGGCGTCGAGGGGCGTTCCGGGGAGGAGCTGCCAGTGGTCAAAGACGGACTGGGGGAAAGCCTGACCCGAGGTGGCCTGACGGAGATCGGCGTTGAAACCGAACGACTCGTTGACGGGGAGGTAGGCCTTGACGGTGACCATGGGGGTACCGACACGGGGCTCCTCGGAGAAGACGTGACCACGGCGCCTGTTGAGGCACGAGTAGATACCGCCGAGGCCGGAGTCGGGGCACTGGATCTCGACGAGGTAGACGGGCTCCTGGATACCGGGCTGGGCGAGGAGGGCGGCGGCGTAGCAGACGCGACGGCAGGTGGGGATGAGCTGTCCACCACCGCGGTGGATGGCGTCGGTGTGGAGGGTGACGTCGAGGATGTTGAAGCGGGTGCCGCGCATGGGCTCCTCGGCGGTGACGCCCTCCTTGGTGGCCCACTGGAAGGCGGCGACGCACGAGTCCTTGATCTCGTTGAGGTACTGGACACCCTTGGTGACGTCGACGAGGAGGTTGGGGCCGGTGGTCTCGGGGCCGAAGCACCAGATCTTACGGGCGTCGGTGACGTCCCAGCCGTAGTCGTCGGCGAGGACACGGGCACGGGCCTTGAAGTCGTCGCGGGGGGTCATCTTGCCGTCCTCGATGAGGCGCGAGAGCTCCTCGTCGATGGGCTGGGCCTTGACGTAGAGACGGTTGTGCTTGTTCTGCGACTTGGAGAGGGCGACCATGGAGGACTCGGCCTGGACGGTCTCACGGTAGCCGACGACGGGGTCCGAGATCTTGAGGGGGATCTGTGCGTGGTCCTCCTCGAGGTCCTTGAGGACGATCTCGAGGTGGAGCTCACCGGCACCGGCGACAATGTGCTCACCGGTCTCGGCGATCCAGGCCTGCACACAGGGGTCGGACTTGGAGAGACGCTTGAGACCCTCGACGAGCTTGGGAAGGTCGTTGGCGTTCTTGACCTCGACGGCAACCTGCACGACGGGCGAGACGGAGAACTTCATGACCTTGAGATTGTGGGCGGTCTCGGAGCTGGTGAGGGTACCGGACTTGAGCAGGAACTGGTCGACACCGACGAGGCCGAGGATGTTACCGGCGGGGCAGTCCTCGATGGGCTCGACGTAGCGGCCCATCATGAGGACGGTGCGCTGGATCGACTTGACAAAGAGGTCGTCCTTCTTGCCGGGGGTGTAGTTGGGGCCCTGGATGCGGATCTTGGGGCCGGACTTGACGGTACCGGAGAAGATACGGCCGAAGGCGTAGAAGCGACCCTTGTCCGAGGTGGGGACCATCTTGGAGACGTAGAGCATGAGGGGGCCCTTGGGGTCGCAGTCGCGGATGCCGATGGCGGACTCGTCGTCGAGGGGGCCCTCGTAGAGGGTCTCGACACGGTAGCGCTGGGCGGTGACGGGCGAGGGGAGGTGGATGACAATCATCTCGAGGAGGGCGTCACCGGCGGGGAGGAACTTGCGCATGGCGACCTTGAGGAGCTGCTTGCCCTCGAGGTCCTGCTCGTCCTGGGTGAGCTTGACGTCGAGCTTCTCGAGGATCTTGGGGATCTCGTCCTTCTTGAAGTTCATGATGGCGTCAAAGACGCGGAAGATGGGGTCGAGGACGAACATGTTGAAGGCACGCTCGAGGGGCTTGCCGTCGGCGTCGGTGTCCTTGGTGGTCCACTTCTTGGTCTTGGGGTTGAAGAAGTTGTCGCCCCAGAGCTTGACCATCATCTTGTCCTTGTCGACACCGAACTTCTTGGCGTAGCGGTTGGCGAACTGGCGGAGGGTGAAGGCCCAGCCGTGGAGACCCGAGGCGAAGGCGACGGTGCCCTTCTCGGGGTAGACCTGGCTCTCGCCGAGGACGGGGTCGTTGTAGGTGGCGATGACGACGTTGACGGACTCGATGGTGCGCATGAAGGACTGGTAGAGGTCCTCCTTGCCGACCTGGAGCTCGAGGAGCGCACGGTCGACCTTGTTGAGGCAGACGACGGGCTTGATGCGCTCGGTGAGGGCCTGGCGGAGCACGGTCTCGGTCTGGACGCAGACACCCTCGATGCAGTCGACGACGACGAGGGCACCGTCGGTGACACGGAGGGCGGCGGTGACCTCGGAGGAGAAGTCAACGTGACCGGGCGAGTCGATGAGGTTGATCAAGAACTCGTTGCCGTCCTTCTTCTGGGCGATGGCCTCGAGGGAGTCCTTGTCCATGGGGAAGTACATGGAGATGGCGGTCGACTTGATGGTGATACCACGCTCCTTCTCGTCATCACGGGTGTCCATGAAACGGGTGTCACCGGCCTTGGCACCGGCGATGATACCAGCCTTGGAGACGAGCGAGTCGGTGAGGGTCGACTTGCCGTGGTCGACGTGGGCAATGACCGACATGTTTCGGATGTTGGTGGGCCTGTCCATGAGGCCACGGATCTCGTCGACGGTGAAGCTGAGAAATGAGAATGCGAAGAATGGAGAGTCATGGTATCAGTACGAGTTGGTTGCCAAAGCATTCGAGCCAGGAGCACAGCGGCGCTGCTGAATGTATCGAGCCGCGATTCGCGGTGAAAGCCGTGGATGCGGCATGCGTTTTCTGCGGATACTCACTTAACCATCTTGACTGAACACTAGCGTCGGTGCGCTTGGGAACGAGGGAGATGGATAGGGGGGGAAAAAGATGGTGGTGGAAGAGGGTGTAGAGCGGCGGACGCTCGCCAGACAAAGACCACAGCGGGACGAGTGCACAAAGCAGGGGCGGGCCACTCTCTCTCTCTGCGCAGAGTGCGGCAGCGCAGCGGACCAGCGGCCCAAAGCTTCCTTCGCCCCCAAAAGGCTGCGCCGAAGAGAACTTTTTCCCTCTTTTTTTCGCTTTGGCTGGCTGGCACCTGAGCTCCAATCATCTAGTGCAGACGTTGGCCGCGCAGCCAGTGGGGGAAAATTTTTTCGAAAATGGGCTTGGGCTCTCGCTATCCAAATTCCAAGCTGCATCAGAGCAGTCTCGGAGCTGCATGCCTGCACGGCCACTGGCGCGCTCGACCCGTCGCTAGTCCGCCATTCCTAATGGGGAATACAAGATCTACAAACGGGAACTCGTTCTTCTCGACGTTGGCCTGAGCAGATCTCCCATTTCAATGTGGAATTTGTATTGCCCTGCTCTGCAGAAGCACTGGACCGCGCGCGCACACGCCAACCAAATTCCCTTTGCGGCTCGCCACTCGATTTTTTGCGGAGGTCGAGCCTCCGTCCGGCGAGCACTCGACTGCGCAGTTGGACTCAGCCGAGCTGAGGACGGGCACAATGATATGGTGGCTCAGTTGCGCAAACCTCGAGCCTGCTGTAGCTAACCCAGTGCGTGGAGGCGTCGCAAGCCTCGACTGCGCCTTTTGACGGACATCTTCCTCTTCGCGACCGCCCGATGCTTCGAAGCAATGCCGAAAGGAGATCGATGCGATACGGGGTTTATGGGTGTCGGTCAGAGCCGTGAGGGCGAGGATGTGGCCGAGAGAGTGTCCCACCAGCTGAGGCGGTTGCCGCAGCCAAAATGGCTCGGCCTGTCGCGCGAGACTCGTCGGATCTCAATCGATCTTCTAGCTCGCCCAAGCAACGCGGAAATCGGGAGATCCAATGTCATTTTTGCAGAGAGAGCGTGTGTGTGTGCGGGTGTGCAGCTCTCGTGATTGTGTTACTTTCGAATCTGGGCCAGCGTCTGCAAGGACAAACACACCTCGCAACCGAATGAACTCTTGCTCAACATCCTCCACCAGCACCTCCGCTTCCCTCGTCGTCACGCACACATCACCTCATCATGTCTGGCGACTCAAAAGTGTTCTCCCTCGTCGGCAAGGGCCTCAAGCTCGACACCAAGGCCGACATCCAGCCGCACCTCGACGCACTTCAGCAGATCGCAGATCTCCAAGAGGTCCACCTGGGCGGCAACACGCTTGGTGTCGAGGCTTGTCAGGCGCTCGCGGATGTTCTCAAGGACAAGAAGACGCTCAAGGTAAGTCCCTCTCATTCACTGTCTTGGCAAAGCAGTCTTGTGCGGAGCTTGGAAGGCCCGCCTGAATGCACCCTGGATTCGTCCCTGACCTCGCACCACCGCTTCGCTTCAACCCATCTTGCGTCCAGGTCGCCGACTTTGCCGATATCTTCACCGGTAGGCTCATCTCCGAGATTCCCGATGCGCTTCGTGCCCTTTGCGATGCTCTCACCGACCACACCAGCCTTGTAGAGCTCAACCTTTCGGACAATGCTTTCGGCGGTCGATCGGCCGAGCCCATGGTCAACTTCCTCAAGAACAACCACAGCTTCTCCGTCCTCAAGCTCAACAACAACGGTCTCGGCATCACCGGAGGCACCATCGTCGCTGAAGCCCTCTACGAAGCCGCGCAGAACCTCAAGGCCAAGGGCCTCGAATCCAAGCTGCGCACCGTCATCTGCGGCCGCAACCGTCTCGAAAACGGCTCAGCACCCGTGTGGGCCAAGGCGTACGCAGCGCACGGCGGCCTCGTCCAGGTTCGCATGTTCCAGAACGGCATCCGCATGGAGGGCATCGAGGTCATCAGCAAGGGTCTTGCTTCGTGTCCCAACCTCGAGGTGCTTGACCTCCAAGACAACACTGCCACGCTCCGTGGCTCGCGCGCCATCGCTGCATGCCTCCCCAAGTGGCCCAAGCTCAAGACGCTCAACCTGTCCGATTGTCTTCTCAAGCCCAAGGGAGGCGCGCTTGTCTTCGGTGCTTTGGCCAACGGCAGCAACCCCGCGCTCGAGACGATCCAGGTCCAGTACTGCGACCTCGACCGAAAGGTGCTCGACCAACTCGGCAGCGCCATCGACCTCCACCTCTCCAGCCTCACCAAGCTGGACATTAACGGCAACTGGGCGGACGAGGAGGACGAATGCATCGAGAAGATCAAGCGCGCCCTCGCCAAGCACGGTCACGAGGATGCATTGCTCGAGCTGGATGAAATGTAAGTCCGCAGCCATCGTGGCCGCAACTTGGCGGCCGCCACACCTAGCGCGTCGATAAGCTGACCTTTTCTCTCTTCTCTTGTTGATTTCGCTGCTACAGGGACCCCGAAGGCGAAGAGAGCGAGGGCGAGGATGAAGAGGATGGGGACGAAGACGAGGACGAGGCGGACGCAGAAACCTCCGCAAAGGCCTCGGCACAGGTCGACGACACCGACGAGCTCGCCTCTGCTCTGGCCAAGACCAGCCTCACAGACGCAAAATGAGACCAGATTGCTTGTAATTGGACGATAGATACCGCACTCTCGTTCTTATTACTGTCGCCTTGCGGAGCTGATGAGCCGTCGTCCTCCTGTCGCGCAATCGTGTTGCGAAGGACGAGATGCATTTGCCTGTGCTCAATGAAATCCGAGGGACAGCTCCGAGGGGGACAACACGGGAGAGGCGCGAATGGCATAATGTGTTAGATCTGAGACAGCGCGGTGCATCGATACGCGCTCGTCGTTTCGGCCTCGATTCCAATTCGCACCTCCGAGAGTTGGTCTCACCGAGCCTGGCCGAAGTATGCACTGATCCGGTCTCGACACCACCACCACCACCACCACCTATCTCCTCTATTCACCCGGCAAGGGCTTCCCTGTCCGACAATCAATCTCTGTGGAGACGCATAGGCTGCAGCACAATGGCGGTCTTTTCGCTGTCCACGCTGCTCCAGAATGTTCCGCCAGGATCGAGGGCCTTGACCGCGGCGCTCCTGGCATTCTCGGTGCTCCTCTTCTTCCTGCGTCTGCGCACCGGTCTGGGATTCGGCACGGCTAGTGCGGTCCAGTTTCCCTGGCTCGTCATCGTCCCTGGCGCGAGCTTCTGGTATCCCTGGACGTTGCTCACATCGAGCTTTTGCGAGTCGTCCATCCTCGAGTTTCTCGTCTCCGTCGTCTCCCTTCCGCTCGCAGCGCGGTACCTCGAGCGCCAGTGGGGCGCGATTGAGCTCTTCAAGTTTGCCGCCGTCGTCCTCGCTGGAAGCAACATCATTGCATGGGGCCTGCAGCTTCTCCTCTTCGGCGTCTTCCGCAAGGAGGTGCTCATCTGGGGGATCCAGTTCCACGGGCTCCAGGCACTTCAGACCGCCTTTCTCGTGGCCTTCACCCAGCTCATCCCAGAGCATCAGGTTCAGGTCCTGAGCGGGGCTGTCAAGATTCGAGTCAAGGATCTGCCCATGCTCTACGTGACCGTCAGTAACGTCATGTGCCTCCTCGGCTACACCTCGCCATGGATCCTCATCCAGTTCGGATGGCTCATCTCCTGGGCCTATCTGCGATTTTTCAAGGTGAACGAGTCCGGCCTCAAAGGTGATCGCAGCGAGGCCTTTGCCTTTGTCAACTGGTTCCCGCCCTTCGCTCACAAGCCGGTCCAGTTCATCTCGACAACGCTGTTCAACCTGTTCGTCAAGCTCCGCGTGGTCCAGCCATGGTCCGGCGGAGACTATGCCGACCTCGAGTCGGCTTCCGTCAACGGACAGGCTCCTCCACACAGCAGCGCCCGCGCCGAAGCCGAACGCAGACGTGCCATGGCGTTGAAGGCACTCGATCAGCGGCTCTCGGCGAACAAAGGCTCTGGCTCGCGTACGACCAACCTGCAGCGCTCTGATTCTACCAAGTCCTCAGGGTCAGCTGCAGCAGCCGCGGCGTCGCACGAAAGCACAGCTCCGCTTCTTTCCGATACGACCAGCGCCGGTGCGGGACCCACTCCCGCCTCCGCGTCCATCCCCACGGTCGTGTTCGAGGCTCCCTCCGAGGACCTGCCCTCGGAGAAAGATTCAAAGTAGGTGGTTACATGCCGCTTTTGTGACCTTCTTGGCGCTGTCTCACCTCACCTCGCCTGCATACGCATACTCCATGTAAACATCAGCGAAGACCCCTCTGCACACGGCGCGAGAAATCGACAACATGCACACGGCTTCTCGAGCGAACCTGCTCGTGCTTTTCTGGCATCGGAGCGAATCATGAGAGAGGATGGCAAATTTCAATGGGCCAAAACTGAGATGAAATGCTCTGTAGATTGCGATGTGATTATGCTGCGTGACAACAAGCGCCGGAGACCTGCAAAGACAGAAGGTAGGCGCTCCAATTGGAGCGAAACGGACAGGAGCGAAAGTGCGACTCGAGTGCTCGCGTGGAAGACTGATGACGATCAGTTGCGAGGTCCGTAGCCCTTCGCAACCCTTGGCTTGGAGTTGGACGACCCGAGCTTCTTGCCGTCGCGCTTTGCCTTCCTCTTGAACGCGCGAAGCTCCTTCTTCATGCGCGGATCCACCATCTTGTAGCGGCCCTTGGTGCCCTTGGGTCGTCCTTTGAGACCGCGGTTGACGCCCCTGGCGACGACGAGCTGCACCTCCTTCTTCTTCTGCCCGCCCTTGACCGACTTGGCCAGCAGCTTGTTGATGGTCGACGACTTTTCCTTTTCCGAGATGTCTTCGTTTTCGTTGATGGTCTCGGCCTTCTTCTGTGCCTTTTCGAGGCGTCGTAGCGTTCGCATCTTCTTGCGCGCCTTGGCCTCGGCGATCTTCTTGATCGGTCGAGCGTCCAGAGCTCGTTCGCGATCCCGCAGAGCCTGCATGGCCTCCTTGGTGATGGGAATGTTGGCTTTGTAGTGCTTCTGCTCGTCATCGAGGAACCAGGTTGGCAAGCCGTCCTTGTCGACAAAGTTGTGTTTGGAGAATCCCTGGTCGACGAGGTCCTCCTTGGTGATCTTGCGGTTGACGAGCGCTTGTGCGAGTGCAACAGCTTCGGCTGTGGCGAGACCGTGGTCCTTGATGCGCTTCTGCTTTCCGGCTTCCTCATCTTCGCCATCCAGGTCCCACTCCTCGTCGGGGATGGCGTGCTCCTCGTGATCTTGAGGCACGACTTCAAAGTCCTCCTCGTCCTCATCCTCGAGACCGCTGCCAGAGTCCGAGGCATCCTCGTCGTCGCTGAGCTCCTCGTCCTCCTCTTCCGCGTCCGTCTCCTCCCACGCGTCTTCGTCATCTTCGAGCGGCTCTTCATCTGCAGGCACTGCATCCAGGCCGAGATCCTTGAAGAGAGGGTTGTCGAACCAGATGGACGCCTCTCGGCTCTGTTGCGCTGTGACATCTGCGTCGCTGGTGAGGCTGTTGACGAGGGAGCGCTTGGACGGCTTCGCGGGAGCATCTGCTTGAGCGAGCGCTGCAGCGTCGGTGTCGCGCTTACGTTTTCTAGATTGTTCGACAGCTTGACGCTCGAGACGCTCGTCCTCCTCGTCCTCTTCGTCATCGGTGTCGAATGTCTCTTCCTGCTCCTTTCGCCGTTGGACAAGGTCGTAGCCGCCCTCGCTGTCTTCGGACAATTCGGCGTCGTCATCGTCTTCCTCCTCCTCGTCGTCCTTGATACCGTGCCACGAGTCGTTCTTTGCGTCTTTGAGACGAGCCTGCTTGGCGCGGAACTTGGCGTCGCGGTCGGACTGCTTCTGCTTGAACTCGTCGTAGAGGGCGTCCATCTCGGCGTCGAGACGTGCCGCACGCGCCTGTGGGTCGTCGTCGTCGGTATCATGCGAGCTGACGATCGTGTCGCTCTCGTCGTCGCTGAGATCGGCCTGTTGCATGAGAGCCTTCTTCGAGACCTTCTCGCCCGAGCCGATTTCAAAGATGTCGCCATTACCGGAGCCGAGCTGGTCGTCCATGACGTCCATGCCGATGTCCATGGGTGTGGTCATCTGGAGCTGCATCTTGAGAATCTTTTTCTGACGCAGCTCGTTCTTGCGACGCCTCTCCTTGCGAGCTTTGCGGGCGGCCTCCTCGTTGAGGCGGGCGAGCTCGTCGTCGATCTGGTCATCCTCGTCCATCTCCTCGACTTCGACGGTCTCGATCTGCTCGGCAAGGTCCTTCTGCTTGGACTTGGGCATGTCGAGGCCGAGGGCAAGGCGGACCTCCTTGCGCCAGTTCATGAGATTACGGAAATCCTTCTTGCCAAGCACCTTGAGATCCGAGCAGTTGTCGCGCATCTCTTGGGTGGTGTCGGGGAGGTCGAGGAGCGTCTTGCTCTCGTCGGACTTGAACGAGATCTCGTTGTAGGAGCCGAGCATGCCGATGACGTCCTGGCCTTTGATGAAATCCATGGCGTCGAGGGAGTGAAAAAGGGTATAGTCTCCGTCAGCGTAACCCTCACGGTTCTTGCGGATCTTCTTGGGTGCGAACACGTTGGCGTGCGCGTTACCGGCCGAAGTGCCCTTGAGGCTGAGGGGCACGCCGGCTTCCTGGTCCTCCTGTGCGAGGGTGGCGGGGTCGAGCTCCTTGAAGACGTGGCGTGGGTCGAGGAACTTGGGGTCGATGCGGGCGGGGTTCTTGTAGCCTTGGCAGACGACGAAGATCTCTGCCGAGACGTTACGTGAGGAGGAGGGCTTTGTGGCTTCGACCTTTTTGAAGAGCTGATTGAAGACCCAGAGCAGATTGTTGTAGTCTTTGGAGCGGAAAACCTTGGTGACGAAGGTTCCGCCTGCGTTGAGGAACTCGACGGCTAGACGCAGCGACTGCAGGGTGAGTTCGGACTGGGCGTAGGCATCCTGGACCCAAGCGGTACCGACGTTGGGGGCACCGTCGTGGATGACGATGTCGGCCTTCCAGTCCTTGAGGATCTGGCGGAGCTGGTCTCTGCACTTGTACGAGTTGATGTCCTCTGCAAAGGTGATGGTCCTCGGGATGGGCTTGATGGGCACGAGATCGACACCTACGATGAGCGAGTTGGCGGGCATGTATTTGGAAGCGACCTGGAGCCAACCTCCTGGGGCGGCACAGAGATCGATGCAGCATCGAGCCTTTTCGAGGAAGTTGTACTTTTTGTTGAGCTGGACGAGCTTGAAAGCCGCACGCGAGCGATAGCCCTGTTCCTTTGCGAGCCAGTAGAACTTGTCGAGACGGCCCTTGGCCGTCTTCTTCTGCTGCTTCTTACCCATTGCGAGGAAGCGGAGGCAGCAGCGACGTGCGGAGAGAGAGAGGCCGGGCTGGATGGTGGAGGAAGGATGACACGCTGAGCCGGTGGCACCGAGATTCACTCTCGCAAAGCGCGCAGCTGCCGTCAACCTCGAACCTCCTCCTCCTCCTCATGCAGCATCCGCTCCGCCACAAAATTCGCCCTCCTCTTCCTCCTTGGCTCACGGTGAAATTTCCAAAATTTTTGGAAGGAGCTGCAGCCTCGCGACCCTGGACCTGGCTCTCGAGCTTCAGACCCTGGCAGGCTTGGGATCTGTCGCACGAGTGGTGGTTCAACGCGTTGCCCTCGCTTTTTTCGAGTTTGGTGAAGAAATCTGAGATCAATCATTTGCACAGAGCACAGTCGCGTCTCTCCGCCCATGCCGAGCTGGAAGGATTGCACAGAAGGAGAAGAAAAAATCAGGTCGAGCTCAAAGGGCCAGCCGGAGCCAGGCAAAGCGCAGCGCGAGAGACTCGAAGCACTTGCCGCAGAGGCAGAAGAGGGCGGCCAGCACTGGTGTCGGTGTCGGTGCAGACACTGCGCCTGCAAGTCGTCATTCCAGCTCCTTCTCACCACCACGTCTTTCGCCTTCAGCTGTTGCTTCTCACAAAAAGGTCGTATAGACCATTTCTTCACCTGTCATCATCGGCTGGCCCGCACATTCCGCCAACGCCGACACGCTGCACTCCGGTCTACACAGCCACCTCTTGTCCGACTGCAAACGAGGGTGTCTCTGATAGAACCGCAGAATCACCCGCTGCAACGTCCGCCCTAGCCCCGTCTCTTTCTCCAACCCCAGCACACTTGCAGCATGCCTAGCGTCCAGGACATCACAAACGGCGTCGATGAGCTCGACATCATCGACGACGCCGACATCGACTTCTCCGACATTGAACAGAAATACTCGGTCAAGTTCGACGAGGGCCTCGACGATGTCATCGTCATCGAGGGCGTCCCCGTCATCACCGAGTCGCGCCAGCAGAAGCTCTTCGAGACCATCCAGAAGCGCTTCAAGACCCAGGCAGGCATCGACATCGCCGTCGACGGCATGCACATCCCCTACGCAGACAACGGCGAGTCCAAGGGCTACCTCTTTGTCGAGATGGCCTCCGCAGAGGACGCCGCACAGGCCATCCGCCAGATGGACGGCTACGCCTTCGACAAGAAGCACCGCTTCTCCGTCCACCGCTTCACCGACGTCGAAAAGTTCGCCAGCCTCTCCGAGACCTACGTAGAGCCCGCCGAAGAGGAGTTCAAGCCCCGTGAGCACCTCCGCTCCTGGCTCGCCGACCCGGCCGGCCGCGACCAGCTCGTCATCTGCCGCGGCGACGACGTCGAGATCGCCTGGCACAACCGCTCCTCCGACCCCCAGGTCGAGCACAGCCGCCCGCGCTGGACAGAGAGCTACGTCCAGTGGTCGCCGCTCGGCACCTTCCTCACCACCTTCCACCGCCAGGGCATCCAGATCTGGGGCGGCCCCTCGTGCGAGCGCTTCATGCGCTTCCCGCACCCGGGCGCACGCCTCGTCGACTTTTCCCCGAGCGAAAAGTTCATGGTCACCTGGTCCCATGAGCCCATCCAGGTCCCCGACAACGCTCCCATCGGCCCCCAGTTCTTCGGTTCCGAGGACGAGGGCAACCGCATCGCCGTCTGGGAGGTCCGCACCGGCCACCTCCTGCGCACCTTCCCCGTGCCCCAGGACGAGAACGGCCAGCCCGGCCAGCTCAAGGGCTTCTCCTGGCCCTTCCTCAAGTGGAGCCCAGACGACAAGTACTGCGCGCGTCTCAACCCCGGCCAGGCCATCAGCGTATACGAGACACCGTCCATGGGCCTGCTCGACAAGAAGTCGATCAAGGTCGAGGGCGTCGTCGACTTTGAATGGTGCCCCATGGGCGACAGGGACCGCGAGGCCGCCGAGGCGGGCAAGCCCAACAAGAAGGCCCGCGACAACATGATCGTCTTCTGGCAGCCCGAGGTGGCCAACCAGCCGGCGCGTGTCACCGTCATGGCCGTGCCCTCGAGAACGATCCTGCGATCCAAGAACCTCTTCAACGTCTCGGACTGCAAGCTGCACTGGCACCCGCAGGGCGACTACCTCTGCGTCAAGGTCGACCGCCACACCAAGACCAAGAAGTCGATGTTCTGCAACCTCGAGATCTTCCGCGTGCGCGAGAAGGAGTTCCCCGTCGAGGTCGTCGAGCTCAAGGATCCCGTCACCGCCTTCGCCTGGGAGCCTTTCGGAACCCACTTTGCGCTCATCTCGAGCAACGATCCGCAGCTCGGCACGCCGGCGCCCGGTATCACCATCAAGACCCAGCTCAACTTCTACCACCTTCACCCCAAGGGCGACTTCCGCCCGCTCAAGGTGCTCGACAACAAGACGCTCAACACGCTCTTCTGGTCGCCGCGCGGTCGCCACATTGTCGCCGCCACGCTCGGCAGCTCGCAAAAGTTCGACCTCGAGTGGTACGACGTCGACTTCATGCACGAGGTGCGACAGGGCAACCCTTCGGCCGACCCTGCGGATGACGTCAAGCTGATCGGCACCGGTGAGCACTACGGCATCACCGACCTCGAGTGGGATCCCTCAGGACGCTACGTCGCCACCTCGGCCTCCGTGTGGCGCCACTCGCTCGAGAACGGCTTCGCCATCTGGGACTTCAAGGGCCAGGAGCTGCAGAAGCACATCCAAGACCGATTCAAGCAGATCCTCTGGCGTCCGCGCCCGCGCACCTTGCTGTCCAAGGAGGACCAGAAGAAGGTGCGCAAGAACCTGCGCGAGTACTCGAAGCAGTTCGACGAGGAGGACGCGGCCGAGGAGTCGAACCTCGCTTCGGCGGAGCGCGAGCTGTACCAGCGCATCCTCGAGGAGTGGAAGGCGTGGCGTGCGCGCTCGCGTCGCGATCTCGAGCAGCTGCGCGAGGATCTCGGACGCGAGGCGGTCGGGCAGAGTGTCGACCACGCCAAGAAGCTGGCCGAAGAGGCGACCGAGGAGGTGCAAGAGTGGATGGAGGAGATCATCGAGGAGACCGAGGAGGTGCTCGCCTGATGGCGGTCTTCTCGCTTCTCCTCCAGGCGCGTCGATTCTGTGATTGTACCTTGTTCTCACGCATTCTGTCTATAGATGGCAACGCACTCTGCTATGGAATGCGGCTGTCATCCAAAACACATGACTTGACTGCCAGCTTGATTGTGACTGCATTGAATTTCGTGCGAGACGGCGATCCAGGTTCATGTGGATCCGGGTATTGTGGCGGCAGGAGAAGGGTTGGAATCGGCTGAAGCGGAGGCGGCGTCGCGGAAGCTGCGCCTCCAATGAGCGAGACCGAGCTGGTGCATGTCTTGCTCGATGTCCTTGGGAAGGTTGATGTGTTTGACCGACTTGGGCTCAAAGGTGGTTTCTAACAACCTCGCCGTCTTGCGCTGCATGTATTCGATCTGTGCAAAGTCTCTCCTGCGAAGGCCGCCTCCCCACGAGGGATGTTTGAAGAAGTAGCGCAAGTAGATGGTGAAGTCTCTGCGATGCTCCTGTGATGTAAGGATGTGCGCGCGAATGCAACGATAATCGTCAGTTGACATGCCGGGTCGAGTCCGAAAGCTGGCCGAGCTACCTACCTGCTCTTTAGTCTTGATCATGCGGAGGCCTCTCCGATAGAGCGCCAGGATCTCCTTTTGAGCCTGTGTGAGCTTCTTTGCGGGTGGCATTCTGGCGACCGCGTGGAGACGGAGCTAGAGTTCGAGACGGAGCTAGAGTTCGAGACGGAGCTAGAGTTCGAGAGTGTGTCGCGAAGTGATCACGGAAGATGG
>AWNI01000004.1:910593-931009 GCA_000517465.1 Moesziomyces aphidis | reverse complement strand
CCGTAGCCCCTCGTCTACGGTCGAAGCCGCTTCGCGGTCCTTAGACCCTTCGGCCTTAAAAACAGTCGGAAGAACAGGCGGCGGGTTTCTCCGCGGCGTCGGCAGAGCCGAGTTCCGAGTGCCGCAGTCGCAGGAGTCCAGTCGCGTTGCCGGTGGTGCCGTGGCAGGGCCTAACAGCCGGTTCCCGATAGGACGAGCAGAGGACGCTGCAGATCATCCAAAGCCATGTCTCAGCTTTTGCATGTTGTCTCAGTAAACCCAACTCTGCGTCGGATCGTCTGCTTCCCTACAGGGACTATCCGCTCTGCCTTGCTCCCAAGGTCGTTCTGCTCTCTTTACTTTCGGCTTTTCAGAGTTGGCGACCATGCACATACTCAGCGAAAGTCTCAGCGCTGATGACTGGCACTTCATCGACAAGGTTCTGATCGATCGTCATCAGGACCGCGCCATGTCTTACGAGGTTGTACCGGGCGGACTCTTGGTAAGGATGTGGACCATCGACAACGTGAACGACCCAACATACGGCCCGTTTGCCATCAAACCTGAATATCGGATCAAAGTCGAGCACTACATCGAAAAGTTAAACAACGAGCCGTGTCCTCTGGGTGACAGCTGCCCGAGCGAAGGCATCCCGGAAGAAAGCCTGGCTTCTGAGGACTGGAATGCCCTCAACAGGGCGGTGCACCAGAACTATGAAACGTCTTACGTCATCGTCAAAGACGGCATCGCAGTCCTGCAGCATGGCAGCGATGGCGCCGAGAAAGAGATCGCTTGCGGGCCGTTGCCCATCAAGACCGAGTACCAGCAAGTGGTGCGGGGCTTTGTGGATGCTCGCAACGCCAAGTAGTGAGTCCTCAACGGCTCTGCATCGTTTAACCAAGACACAAATGCAAGTCGCTGCAGCTTGTTCGACTGTGACATAGTCTGACGAGGACATTTCACGGCGCAGTGCCAAAGATCGTTGATGATGTGCGCACCGCCATGACCGCTTACAGCTTTGATGCACGGCGAGTCAGCGGATTTCCGAAAGCTTGCCTAGTCCCTGCGATGGGCTCGAGCCAGGCAACGCGATCTTGGCAAAAGATCTCGACGGTGGGCTTGAGCCGCGTCTCGTGTATTGCAAAGTCGTCGACGGTGCCGACCCTCATGTAGACGAGATGGGGAAATCCGCTGGAGGCTCTGTACATGAGTGTTCCGCAATTGGAGCAGAAGGAGTTGGTCATTGTGTTTCCAGTGGCAATGGTGGTAGATTGGGCGTACTGCTTGAGGCATGACTTGCCACGGACGAATTCCATGTGAGAGAGAGCGACGGTGAAGTTGGTTGCGAACATGGAGGCAGTCACGGTGCGGCAATCGGTGCAATGGCACACGAAGGTGCCGTGGAAGCCAGGCCCGACAGTGGGCTGCCAAAGGGATCAAAGGCGGTTGCAGAACAAATGTTCAGACCGTCAGGTTGGCGTCCAAGGACAGGCGACGAGCCGTGGTACCTACAAATGAAAGCTGGATGTTGCCACAGAAACAGGTTGCCGAAGCTCGTTTTTCCTCTCCCACTTCGGAGAAGCCATCGTTGGCGATCATGAGGGGGAAGATGGGTTTGTGCTTGTCTGCCGAAGCGATTGCAGGTACGTTCTCGGAATGGATGTGTCCTTTGGCCGAGACCATGGCTGACGCGTGAGATTGCGGAGAGCGGACACTGTAGCAATGTGATCTCGATGAAGCGGAAGAGCTAGTGTTGCGGCGGGTCCTGAAGGATGTCGGATAGCCGCTTTCTCTCGAATACAAGCTGTTCTTCTGTCCTGGCAATATCGTGGTTCCGCTCGACTTCTTGACTTTGCCAACCTCTCTAAAGGCGGTTTGCGGATCAGGCGACGCGGGAGTATTGCGTGAAGAATCGTCAGGTCACTCTTATCTTGACTTGCCTTGCGAGCACGACTTTGGAGGCGTTGGAGAATGTGGGGTTCCACGTGCCTCCACATTCGGCAGTGTATCGCGGACGTAAAAAAAAGATAGCCGAAGGTCTTTTCTCCGGTGTCCGACGCTCCCGGGTCAACGAAGCCTGCGTCTGCGGCAGCCCTGCCCTGCTACGTTGGATTGGATTGAGTATTGTATCGCCAGTAAGGCCGCAAAGGAAAGGACGTGGGAGCGAGAGATGTTCAGGGGCGAATTTGAAGATCTCTCGATTCATCCTCGACTTGCGCTGCGGGTCACCTGCAGGAAAGCGAGCTTGACTCCATCCCTTTGAGTCAAGCGCGGTGTTTAACATATTCGGGACGCCCGCACTAACTTCAAAGGCGGAAGGCAAGTGCTGTGGCAGGCAAGACGCAAACATCTCGAACCGACGAAATTGTACCGAGACGCAGCGAACCGATCTGAGGCAGCGTCTCTTGCCAACATCGGCCGATTTCGATGAGCTTCGAGGGCGCCGTGTGCGTGACGATGGCAGTGGAGTCGGTGAGTGTGGGAGAAGAGCACACAGGCGCCTGTTTGCGGCTAGGTACCGCAGGTCGAGGCAGGGCTTCAGGGCGTTTTTACGCGTGTGGGCTGCCGAGTCGATGCTTCTGCTAGACGATCCCGAAATCAGGCGCTGCTCGCCTGCCAACGGCGACATCGAGGGCGACCGATGCTGAACCGTTTCCGACAAGTCTAACAATGCCTTCCAGCGCCCATGGCCCCAGCCATGCCGACCGAATCGGTCTTGCGTTCATGACCCTATCTGTCAGACGAGCCTTGTGCTTTGCCGACGCCTAGCAATCGTCCCGCGAATGGCAGTCCGAGGCGGTTGTTGATGTGCTGCCGACGGGTAATCCCCCCGAACGACAGAGCGCAGGCAGCGCGAGGAGGCACAAAGTGGGGAAATGCCAGCGATTGGAAGACCGCGTGACCCACGGTGACCGCCGACTGCGCGGGGCCACACCTAGCAACTCGGTTATTTTGTTCGCGCACACCTCGGTGGCTGGGCTTCGAAACTCGCAAGTGACACACTGCTCAACATCTCGGCACTGACACTCGCCGCCTACATGACATGTAGCAGCTCGAGCCTTGCGCGCTTCCATGATCCAAGCAAAAACGCTCTCGCAGGATGAAGAGCATGCTCGGCCTATTTGGTCGGCGGATATGGGCACGGTCAACCTGGCTGAACGCATGCTGCTGCGATCTGATCTGTAAGGTCGATCCTGCGGCAGACAAGCGCGCCTCTTTTGGCGGTCGGTGAAATCCAGCGCCGAGTGAGAGGCAGGCGGAGAGACGGCAATTTGGCGAGCGTCGGACGGGCGCATGACCGTCAAATTCGGAAAAGCCGCTCGCCGGTCCAGGCTTCGGGCTGCGGTCCATCCACACATGGTCTGCACGGTCTGCGAGGCTCGACTCTTTTCACTTTGTGGCAGCACGACAACTTCCCCTCGCCACGCTCTGGAAGGCAGGGACGGGCTCTGGCTTCAACTGAGCAAGCTGCACTGAATTGGAGCGGAGCGGGGCGTCGGCGGCGGCTGGGCCTTCTGGATGGGCTCGGCTGACCTCCGATTTTAGCCTCGACCCTGGCACAAGAAGAGCTGCCAAGCGGCGACGCGGGGGAAAATGTGCCGAGAGAAAAAAAGCGCGCGGGGTCAGAGACGAGCAGCAGCTGTTGGCCCGTTCGCGCGGCGGCAGGCGGGCAGAGGGACGGCAATGGGGCCTCGGATGGTCGGTCAATCGACATGCGCGCGCCGACTGTCGACGCAGACTTGCGGCTCTTGACCGACAGCCACAGCAGTGGCCCTCCACCCCACCAGGACCAAAGCGAGCCGGAGCTGCAGCTCCCGCCACCCTTGCCACGGCTGCTCAACTGCTCAACCGCTGCCTCGCTTTGGGAGCTGCTCTGGCTGCGGCGCCGCCCTCCCACCTTGGCTTGGCCATCGGCACATCACCGCTAGCACATTGGCGATTGCCCCGCACTGCGAAGAGACACCCACAAGAAGAGCGCGCACATATATAGCGACGCCGGAGCCACCATCAACCGGACGATCCCCCCACGATTCGATCCGCTGGTTACCACTCGATCGACTCCCGCATCCCATTCTCGTTATCCTTCCATCCACTTGATATCGCCACCATGCCGACTCTCAACCTTGACCTGCCTAACGGCATCAAGTCCACCGTCAAGGCCGAGCTGTTCATTAACAACAAGTTCGTGCCCGCTCTCGACGGCAAGACCTTCGCCACTGTCAACCCTTCCAACGGCAAGGAGATCGGCCAGGTCGCCGAGGCCTCTGCCAAGGATGTCGACGTTGCCGTCAAGGCCGCCCGCGAGGCCTTCGAGACCGTCTGGGGCGAGAACACGCCCGGTGATGCGCGTGGCAAGCTCCTCATGAAGCTTGCCGACCTCGTCGAGGAGCACGTCGACGAGCTTGCCGCCATCGAGTCGCTCGACAACGGCAAGGCCTTCTCCATCGCCAAGGGCTTCGACGTCGCCGCCGTCGCCGCCAACCTGCGCTACTACGGTGGCTGGGCCGACAAGAACCACGGCAAGGTCATGGAGGTGGACAACAAGCGTCTCAACTACACCCGTCACGAGCCCATCGGCGTTTGCGGCCAGATCATCCCCTGGAACTTCCCGCTGCTCATGTTCGCATGGAAGCTCGGTCCCGCGCTTGCTACCGGTAACACCATCGTGCTGAAGACCGCCGAGCAGACGCCGCTCTCGGCGCTCAAGATGTGCGAGCTCATCGTCGAGGCAGGCTTCCCTCCCGGTGTCGTCAACGTCATCTCGGGCTTCGGTCCCGTCGCCGGCGCCGCCATCTCGCAGCACATGGACATCGACAAGATCGCCTTCACCGGCTCCACTCTGGTCGGCCGCAACATCATGAAGGCCGCGGCATCGACCAACCTCAAGAAGGTCACGCTCGAGCTCGGCGGCAAGTCGCCCAACATCGTCTTCAAGGACGCCGACCTGGACCAGGCCGTCCGCTGGTCCGCGTTCGGCATCATGTTCAACCACGGTCAGTGCTGCTGCGCCGGCTCGCGCGTCTACGTCGAGGAGTCCATCTACGACCAGTTCATGGAGAAGATGACCGCCTACTGCAAGGGTCTCCAGGTGGGCGACCCCTTCGCCGAGAACACCTTCCAGGGTCCCCAGGTCTCGCAGCTCCAGTACGACCGCATCATGGAGTACATCGAGTCGGGCAAGAAGGACGCCAACCTCCACCTCGGCGGTGTGCGCAAGGGCAACGAGGGCTACTTTATCGAGCCCACCATCTTCACCGACGTGCCCCACGACGCCAAGATCGCCAAGGAGGAAATCTTCGGCCCCGTCGTCGTCGTGTCCAAGTTCAAGGACGAGAAGGACCTCATCCGCATCGCCAACGACTCGATCTACGGCCTCGCCGCCGCCGTCTTCAGCCGCGACGTCAGCCGCGCGCTCGAGACCGCGCACAAGCTCAAGGCGGGCACCGTGTGGGTCAACTGCTACAACATGCTCGTGCCTCAGGTGCCCTTCGGTGGATACAAGGCTTCGGGTATTGGCCGAGAGCTTGGCGAGTACGCGCTTGCCAACTACACCAACATCAAGGCCGTGCACGTCAACCTCAGCATCCCCGCTCCCATCTAAGCGTGGTCGAAGCGCTTGCGCAGAGAAGAAACCAAAAAAAACGTCTCGGTCGTAGTCTTTGTGTATGTCTCGATGAATACAATGAATGCCCCCTTGTGTTGTGGTCGACCGCATGTGTCGTGTGTTGGAAGGCACTCCCTGAGCATGACAATATTTCTACAGGCGCAAGCGGCAAGCCGAAAAAAGTGAATCGTTCGAATCGGGGACGGATCGGGGACATTGGGTCGCCAGCTTCGATCGTTGCCCGATGCCTGCAGTGGCGCTGCCGTCATTTGCCCTCGGCAACTCGGAACGCGATGGACCCTGAGAACGTGCGCGGGCTCCGGTGGCAAAGGGCCGAATCCCCTGAGCAACAGCGCGTGCCAGGCTGGCGTGGGGGCAAAGGCGGCACGCACGTTCGCACGAAAAAAACCTTGAAAGTGACACTCCGAGTCGCCACAACGCTCTGTTCGTTTTTGGGGTTGGCTACGCAGGAGCGATGCCCGCGCAGCGAGATACACTGGCTGCCGCCGCCCTCCACACCCCGCACTCGGCGCACCACAAACGCGCCGCTCTGTGCCGCACACACTCCTACACTCACGACCACCATCCACCCTACACCCTTCGCCAGGCCGCACGACCACGCACCGTCTTTGCGTGTCACTGCAGCTACCTTGCACGCCGTGGATCTGGCCCGCTCTTGGCTGCTTGCATAGGCCGCTTGGAGCCGTCGTCCGCCTCCCGACCACCATCGTCACCGCAACCATGTCGCAGTTTGTCTTTGCAGACCGCTTCGTGCTGCCCGAGGGATCGGCTCTTGCTTCCACCAGACTGCACACCATCTTCTACGCCTCGCTCGTAGTGCAGCATGTCGTATTCCATGCCCTCTCCCAGTCCTGGCTCAAGGGCGATAGCAAGGACATGCTCAAGAAGCGATGCTGGATCCTCACCACCTTGGCCAGCTTCGTCATGTGCATCGCCAGTCTGCCCTATCTCTACGATCTCATCATCGGCGGATTCGACCTGCAATCCCTTCGACCCAGGACCAAAACCGTCGCGGAGCCGCTCGCCGCCTTCTTCGTGGCTTACCTCCTCTCCGACCTCACACTCGGCTCCATCTACTACCGCAAGCTGATCAACCTCTCGTCCGGCTGGATCCACCACATCGCCTACACCTTCCTCTTCTCCCTCTGGGTCCACAAGGGCTGGGGCCACATCGCAGCAGCCGCGGCCATCTTTGAGCTGCCCACGCTCATCATGGGTATCGCCTCCATCCACCCTCCGCTCCGCTCCAACACTGCCTTCACCGTCACGTTCTTCGCGACGCGCGTTTTCTACCATTTCGCGCTCCTGCTCTGCTCCGTCACCCCGCACGGCCGCAGCGCCCCGGGCATCAACGGTAGTTGGGGTCCCGCCATCAGCCTCGTTGCAACCTATCCCATGCACCTCTGGTGGGGTTACAAGTGCATCTGCAGCATCCGACGCAGGATGCACAAGAGAAAGCTCGAGGCCGCACAAGTGGCCAAAGAGAAGGCTTCTCTCGCTTCGGCCGCCGGCCAGCTGTTCAACGGCCTGCCCGCCCCAGACACCAGCAGCGCTGTCAACACGCCCGCCGTCACTCCGGGCGCAGGCGCGACCCCAGCCACGGCCAACTTTGGCGCCACCGGTCCGGTTCACGCAGCCTTTGCGCGTGCGGCTGCTGTTACCCGTCCACCCGTCAACCTTTTCATGCCCAACCGCCGCAAGACGCAGCGCAAAGACATTCAGTTGGCCTCCGTGCCCCCACTGCTTTCCAAGACGATCAACCCCAACTACATCAACTCAAACTCCGTCTTCACAGCCCCCGTAGCTCCCGAGGGTGCCGGACCGAACGACACCGAGCCCTTCTTGGCCATCCGCTCCCCCGCCGAATCCAGCGACCGGGCGCGGCGCCTCGTGGCTGATGCCGTGCGAAAAGTCTGGATCAACGCTCCCACCAGTTGGCGCCGCCAGTTCGAGGAAGAGGCGGGCGTGCGACCCAGAGGCTTTGCTTCCAGTCGCGTCCCCTCCTACACCACGGACGAGTCCTCTGAAGAGTACGAAGAGGCGGATTCCGACTCCATCGCATCGACAACCTCGACCACCTTGGCATCCGAGTCCCGTGCGCGCCGCTACTTGCAAGCCCAGCGCTCCCGCATTCGTAGCGCGGTGCTGCGAGCGGTACGGACGGCTATCAACGGCCGCGATGCCGATGGCTTCAAGGCGGTCAGCTCGCACGATGGCAACGTGATCACCACGTTTGCTGACGGAGCGGTCGTGGCGGCGGGCGACGTTCGACCAACTGGTCTCGATCGCACGCTGCTCTCGCTCGATTTCAGCTCGCTCATCAAGTATCTCCCTCCGGACTTTTTCGGACAGGAGTACGAGATTCGTGAGTTCCCCGTCGAGCAGGTGGCACAGGGCGGACGCCGACGACGCATCGTCGGCCAGATCCGCCGTCGAATGGAGGTGGCCCGACAAGACTTTGTCGTCTTCGACTGACCGCCCAGCCGGCCACTTTGTGACCGGACTGAGCCGGTCTGCCTTGACGACAACTCGCTTGTCAGCTTCATACCACGTGTCCCCCACGTAGATCCGAGAATCGCGCTCGTTTCCCATATTCAAAGACCCATACAGTATACCCTGCAATTAACATTGTCACTCGGAGATCTCTTGCAGCTGTTGACCCTGTGACCGCTGCGATCCGAGTGAGTCAGGCCATTTCTGGTGCGGTTGATTGGCACGCTGCCATCGGCGGTCTGTGGCGACTTTGTTGCTGGACGGCTGACTACGACCCGAAGAGCGCTTGTTGAACCTTGCCCACCTTGATCGCCAGGCATTGAGCGAGCGAGCTTGGGCGAGGGGGGAGGGCGTGAGTGGGGATTGCGGGGGTATCATGGCATCAACTTCGGAGGCAGTTCCGCCGACCGAGCCGAATTCATGGAAAGACGACCTGCGTGGAAGCATTGAAGCCCACGGCTCGGACGGTCGGCTATCGACAATCTGCACCGATGCGCTTTTCGTCCCGCCTCGGCGCTGATTCACGGATACTCCCCCGGTTCTCGGCGGAACACTGACTCGACCATGCCTCGATCTACTCTTTATTTTCGTTTGCGGCCCGTCAGTCCTATCGACTTTGCTCGCAGTATTGTGCAGATGACTGGACGGCTGTTGTCTGCAAACGTCAGAGGGGTCTGCGCGGTTGCAACAGCAGCGCTTGAAACCGCCGCATGTCGGCGTGCAGGCGCGCCGATGCATTGCTGCGCCCCACCAACAAGAATGCCGAGTTGCGCGCACTAGTCCGCGTCGATAGCGATCAACGTCGACTATGCCGAGCCAGCCTGCAGGGACGCCCGTGGTAAGTCTTCAAAATAGCTGGACGGAGGGTAACGAGAACCACTGTGTTATTGTCTCGGCACGTCCACACAGGCTCCTGAAATGAGTTGCACCGCCTGCTCGCTTCAAGCAGCATGCTGCCGATGTGTTCGGCGATCTTCTCGAGTCGGCTGTCATGCTGCAAAAATCACGCGTGGGGAAAGGCAGGGCCCGAAAGAGTGGTGAGCACCTCGTCGCCCACCGGTTGCCGGTACGGTCTGCGCACCAGCGTTGCCAGCTTCGCTGCAAAGCATCCCCAGGCTCGTGCGCCTTTGAGAACCACGCTTGGAGAGCTGGTAGCTTCCGGTACATCTTGTCTGTGCTGTTAGCGTACGAGCGATGCTATAATAAGAAAGCATCTGGGCGAGGATGATGATCTCAAGGCGCAAGGGATTTCCCCACCGCATCAAGCCCTCCTATCTTCGCACATCCCTGCCTTCAAGGCAAGCATGATGCGACTCGGTCTACTTACGTGCCTGTTCTTGGCGTGCTGGGCTTCGGGTGCTTCTGCGGCTCCAGCTGCCAGCTGCACGTTTACGGACGCTGCAAGCGCCAAGGCTGGCAGAGGGTCTTGCAGCATCATCACGCTGTCCAATATCAAGGTGCCCGCGGGCCAGACGCTGGATCTGACTGGACTCAAGGACGGAACCAAGGTCGTCTTCTCCGGAACCACGACGTTTGGATACACACCGTGGGAGGGTCCGCTGATCTCGATCTCTGGCAACAAGATCGACATCAGCGGCGCTTCTGGCTCGTTGATCGACGGCGGTGGAGGCCAGTGGTGGGACGGGAAGGGCAGCAATGGCGGAAAGACCAAGCCCAAATTCTTCTTCGCACATGGGCTTAGCAACAGCAACATCCGGTCGCTGAATGTCAAGAATACACCAGTGCAGGCGTTCAGCATCAACGGATGCACGAATCTCAACGTGGACCACGTGACGATCGACAACTCTGCGGGCGATGTTGGCGAACAGGGTCACAACACGGATGCTTTTGACGTAGGAAGCTCGAACGGCGTCTTCATCACCAACGCCAATGTGCGCAACCAGGACGACTGCCTGGCGATCAACTCGGGCACGAACATCCTCTTCTCCGGCGGCTACTGCTCGGGCGGCCATGGACTGTCGATCGGCAGCGTCGGTGGACGCAGCGACAATACGGTGGACGGCGTGCGGATCGAGAATTCGCAGGTGGTGAACAGCGAGAACGCGGTGCGCATCAAGACGGTCTCGGGAGCGACTGGGCTTGTGAACAATGTGACGTACGCCGATATTCGAATGTCTGGCATCAGCAAGTATGGGATCGACATCCAGCAGGACTATCTCAACGGCGGCCCTACAGGCACGCCTACGAACGGCGTCAAGGTGACCAACGTCAATATCAATGGCATCACTGGGTCAGTGTCTTCGGGTGCCACGCGGGTCTACCTGCTGTGCGGCTCGGGGTCATGCTCCAAGTGGAAGTGGAGCGGTGTCTCCTTGACTGGCGGGCAGAAGAGCACCAAGTGCACCAACGTCCCTTCTCCCGCCACGTGCTGAAGAGCAAGACGGCGAGCCATGAGCACTCCAGATCAGTGTATATGCGGAAAGGGGCCGAAGTAAAAGAACCTGGAGGAATGGCAATTTATGGATCTGGTTAGCTTTAGATTGCAGTAGATCTCGCGTCGATCTCGTATCGCGCTCCTGGAAAGGCGACCTTTAATGAAAGCCAGCCAGGTGGCGAGGAGCTTGCTGGATTTGGCAGTTGTCGGCCACTAACGTTCTTCGCGAGGCCCCCGAGCGGTTCAGGAAGCGCCATGGCGTTGCAGGCACATGTCAAGGCCGGGTCTAAGAGTCGGGGAAGGGCCTAGCCTACAAAGGGCTTCCGCGCTGCCTCTTGTCAAGACCAGGCAGCGAACGCCTCCCTGAAAGCAGCCGAATGGTCGAGGCATGCCGTCGAGCCCAAAGTTGGATTGGGCACGACGGGCCTCTCGACAGGCGGGCGACGCTTGCTGCAGAAAGCGCCTGCCGATCTGCTTGAAGCGCCTCGACAGCTGCGCTGTGACAGTGGCACTTCTCGTGCCGTAAGTTAGGGTGGGCGACCGCACCCGCTCTGCCTGTAGGACGTGCCGAAAAAGAACACGGAGCGATTGGCGTGCGGCGCCTGCCTGTCTCAGACGCGCTGCAATGATCGACTATGCACGCTGCAGTCGTGCAGCGTCAAGGCCGCCTTTCTCGTGAGGTCCGGACAGTGCACAGAAAAAAATGCACCGAAATTCAATCTTGCGCGGCTGGGCTGCTGGATTGCATCGACCCTACGAGCGAGAGGCCGACCGTAACTTACGTCGACCACAGTTCGACGACGGTGGGCCCAGGCCGAGGAGCGAGCTGTCGAGGCGATGCAAAAAGTATTAGCCGAGCACAAGGCATCTCCGGATGGATGCCGGTCATGAAGGGGCTACAATGTGAAAGCAACGGCGAATGGCTACGACTCGAAGGGGGCCCAGACTGATGGCGTCGGGGCGGAGTGTCAGAGCTGCAATCCACAGGGCCCTCTGGGCATGCGTGCCTGCACATGCACACGCTAATTTGCATGCCTCGCTCGGGGCTCCTGGAAGCACCGTGCAGCGGCACTTGACTCGACCACAGCGAGCCGACGCGCAAAGCTCACGCGATTCGGCGCTCCCGGCTGTGGCACTTCGGCCTCTCGTGCCAACTTTGAAGCTCAGCAGTTATCGATAGATGCTGTGCACGCCCGCCGCCGATGCTCACAGCTGTCGACGCGCCAGTGTCACGTATCGAGCTGGCATTCGGTGGCTCCCGCAAACTGTTCAGCACGTCCTCGGGTGACCCGGTCGAGCGAGCTGTCTCGATCCTCCACGAGCACCTCGAGCCCGCCAAGCCCTGCGATGTGACATGCGGTGGTGGGCGGGTCACCAGCGCCAACCGGGCGAAGATGCGGTGTTGCGGTGTTGCCGTGCGAAGCGATGACGTGCGGCTCTGGCGGTAGGTCCCTCGGGCGCGTACATCGGCAAACCCAAGCACGCTTCTGGGCGAAAGAGCAGTGAGACATTCTCAGCACCCGTAGCGCGTCTGGGCACGAGGTCAAAGAAAAAATGAGAGAGGGAAAAAGAAAAGAACGAAAAAGTGACAACCTGCTGCCGAGCATGGACGCGATAAACAACAGCGCCTCTGCTCCTGTGCCGCTCGCCAAGTGAAGCCAGACTGGCGTGCGTAATGCGTGCATGCGTCAAGGATGCGTGAGCGTTTTTCAGCATGCGCGTGCCGCCGACATCATCACCGTTCGCAGCCCACCGACCGTTCCTCGCTTGCTTGCACCTGCCCGTCCTCCGAAGGCAATCCGTGTGACAAGCTTTGACCGTCCTTTGGCCCTGCATCAGATCCACTTTCTTTTTTTTTCCGCCTTTTGACGCCCGCCCTTCGGCGCTAGCGGAGTGTCTCTCCATCACGTCGGCCTTGCTCGCATCTCCTGCCTGTCGGTCACTTTGAGCTTCGGCTGGCTCTCGCTGCTATATAAGTTGGGCGTCATTTCGTTGGGGCCACTGGCTTCCCTGCTCACCTACCTTCCGCATCGATCCTCTCCATTTCTGGAATCGACCCTGTCCGCTTCTGCGCGCGTCGACCGTTTCCACGCCGACCTCGCCATCCGCCATGCCGTCGTTCAGCCTTGTCTCTGGCCCGGCGCAGCTCGTGGTGGCCGCCCTGCTTGTGGGGCGTGCCGCTGCTCAGCAGGCCACCAACTCGAACGCCTCCACCTCCACCGTCGTCTCGGCCATCGTGCTCAACGCCGTCATCTTTGCCATCCTCTTCTCCGTCTTCCTCATCGCGCGTCCCCGCTTCAAGCGCGTCTATGCGCCTCGCACCTACCTCGTCGTCCCCGAGGAGCAGATCGAGCCTCTGCCTCAGTCGCTCCTCGGATGGCTCCCCGTCTGGCTCAAGACTCCCACCACGACCATCCTCGAGAAGAACGGCCTCGACGCCTACATGTTTGTGGAGTACCTCGAGATGATGCTCTGGGTCTTCATTCCTACCTTTGTCCTCTCCTGGATCGTCCTCATGCCCACATACGGTGCAAACACCACCGGTGAGGACACCGGATTCAACCGCTTCATCCTCAGCCGCGTCGGTACCTCCAGCCAGCAGCAGAAGCGTCTCGTCGCCCCGCTCCTCGTCCAGTACATCTTCACCTTCTGGCTTCTCTGGAACATCCGCTCGCGCATGTCCAAATTTATCAAGCTGCGCCAGCAGTTCCTCGTCTCGCCCCAGCACGCCAACAGCGCCCAGGCCAGGACTGTGCTCATCACCGGCATCCCCAACGAGCTCCTCAGCGAGAAGAAGCTCCGCGCCATCTACTCGCAGCTCCCCGGCGGCGTCGCCAAGATCTGGCTCAACCGCAACCTCAAGGAGTTACCCGACCTCTTTGACGAGCGTGAGAAGTGGTGCAACAAGCTCGAGGGCGCAGAGACCAGCCTCATCAAGACCGCCTACAAGCTCGTCAAGAAGGGCAAGGCCCAGGATGCCAGCGGCTCGCTCCCCGAGACCGACGTCGAGATCAACGCCGAGGTGGCTGACCAGTACGTGCCCAAGAAGAAGCGCCCCACCCACCGCCTCGGCAAGCTGCCGTGCATGGGCGAGAAGGTCGACACCATCCACTGGTGCCGCGAGGAGATCGCCCGCCTCAACAAGGAGATCGAGAAGAAGCGCTCCGAGGTTGCGGTCGACTACAAGAACTACCCTGCTCAGAGCAGCGCCTTCATCCTTTTCAACACCCAGATCGCCGCCCACATGGCCGCCAAGTCGCAGGCGCACCACGAGCCTTACCGCATGACCAACCGCTACGTCGAGGCTCACCCCGATGACGTCGTCTGGGCCAACATGAACATGAACCCATACGAGCGCAAGATCCGCACCGCCATTGGCTGGGCCATCACCATCGGCCTCATCATCTTCTGGGCCGTCCCCGTGGCCTTTGTCGGTATCATCTCCAACATCAAGGGTCTCGCCAACGACGTGCCCTTCCTCGGCTGGCTCAACAGCATCCCCAACGTTGTCGTCGGCATCATCCAGGGTATCTTGCCCACCGTGCTGCTTGCCGTGCTCAACATGCTGCTTCCCATCTTCCTGCGTCTCCTCTCGCGCCTCAGCGGTGTCCCCACCCGCAGCGGCATCGAGCTCGACCTCCAGGGACGATTCGCCGCCTTCCAGATCGTTCAGAACTTCCTCTTCCTTACCCTCATCTCGAGTAACGCTGGTCAGATCGCCAAGTACGTCGCTCAGGTCGCTTCGCAGCCCACCACCTTCCCTGGCCTGCTTGCCAACGCCATTCCCAAGGGTTCGCTCTTCTTCCTCAGCTTCGTCGCCTTGCAGGGTCTTTCGGGTGGAGCTTCGCTTTTCGCCCAGCTGCCCGGCCTGGTGGTCTACTACGTCAAGAAGTTCCTGCTCGCCTCGACTCCTCGCAAGGTGTGGCACATTGACCACGACACTAGCGGTGTCGCCTGGGGCACGCTCTTCCCGTCCATGACACTCATCACGGTCATCGGCACCGGTTACGTGGTGATTGCGCCCATCATCAACGGCTTTGTCGCATTCACCTTCCTGCTGTTCTTCTTTGGTTACAAGTACCTCTTCCTCTACGTCTACGACACCAAGCCACCCAGCGAGACTTCGGGTCTCTTCTTTGGCAAGGCCATCCGCCACATCTTTGCCGGTCTGTACGTCGAGATGGTCATGCTCACCGCGATCTTTTTCCTCGCGCAGTCGGGACCTGAAGGCAACAAGACGCAGTCGGCGATCCCCGAAGGTGCCTTCATGGTGGTCCTGATCGTCATTGTCGTCGGATTCCACTACTTCCTCAACGACTCGTTCCGCGAGCTCGAGACCGCTCTGCCCCTCTCGCTGACCGTTGGCGAGTCGCAGGCGGCTGCCGGCAACAGCCGCACCTCGAACGAGACGGCGCTCAACGAGAAGAGGGCGCCCAACGGCCAGGGCAAGTTCAGCATGGAGGCGACGCCCGCTTCGCAGGGAACTGGCTACGACAACGGCGTGCCCAACGGCGAGAAGAAGCAGGAGGCTCTTTCGGACGAGCACGACTCGGCCTTCTACCACCCATCGCTCACGGGCGAGCAGAAGCCCATCTGGCTGCCGAACGACAAGTTTGGCATTGGTCGCGCTGGAGTCGCCTCGGCTCGCAAGGCCGGTCTCGACGCTACCTACGAGCACACCTCGGTCACCGAGAAGGGCCAGGTGGAGACCGACGCTTACGAGCCCCCTGGTGAGCCCCTCGTCTGAGGAGCCGCAAAGCCTCATGAACGTCTGTGCGCACCACGCGCCTCTCTCTGCTCTTGCCTTGCGACAACGAGCGGAGCAGAGCAGCGAGCCGGTGCAGCACACGTGTATAACCCCTACTGAGGCAGTTCCGAGTTTTGTGGAGAATACCCGTCCCAGTAATACGCCAACACTCTCTTGCCTCCGAGACAGCGAATGACGGCAGAGTCAGTGTGATTGATGAGTTACGAAGTTGTAATGGATGCTTGAACAAGAGCGAGAGCGATGGGGTCAGAGGTCTAGAGTCGGCGACCTCGGCCAGTTGGCCGGTGGCAGAAAAATAAGCATCGGCGAATTGGGCGGCTGCCCACGCCGATGCAAAACAGAAGTCTGTGGGGGAGCTCCGCAGGGCTTGCCAAATTCGCTTGCAGCTTCCGCCTCCACCCTGAGAAAGTGCAAGCCATGGTCGGGCCTGCCGTCGAGCTGAGCTGTGGCGAGTGAGCTTGGAGGCCCTCGCATCTGCGGTATCGGTGAGAAGCCGATGAACGACTCCGGTTGCCACCCAGCTTGGAAGGGCAAAGTTCGGCCACGTCCGAAGTACATCAACTCTCCTCACCACCACCAAAACCCCACCCTTGATTTCCTTCTGACTAGAGCGACAGCGCTGACCTGTTCGACCGGCAATGACTGCGACAGCCTCAACTAGCCAAAGCCATGCCTTCGGTGGGTCCAAGGCCGCCAACACGGTCCCGGACTTTGATGACATTCCTGCGGTAGCTGGCATGCCTCATGGATGCGCATGGAAAGTGTGGGGCGAAGATGACCAGCTTGGTACGCTCAATCTGCTCACACCCGAGGTCGTGGCGAGTGCGGCACAGGAAAATATCCGCACCGGTGATCGAGTCCAGATCGACTGGGGTCTTGATAGCGTCGATGTCCCCGCGAACAAACGCAAGCACTTTCACCACGAGCTCCTCGACCTCAAGAAGAAGCTCGGCGTCTATGCGACGGACGACGAGCTGCATCTCAACACCCAGACCTCGTCGCAATGGGATGGCTTCAATCACTTTGCCCACCAGGCCACGGGCACCTACTACAACGGCCTCAAGCACGACGATCTCCACTCTGGCACCATCGATAAGGGTGCCAAGAACAGCATGCACGCCTGGTGCTTGAGCGGCGGTATCGCCGGCCGAGGCGTTCTCGTGGATTGGGTGCACTGGTGGGAATCCACAAAGACCGAGCCCATCCCGGCCGGAAACTCATCCTATCCGATTCCCCTTTCGCAGATCAAGGAGGTGCTCGAATGGCAAAACACGGAACTGCGCGCGGGCGACATCCTCCTCCTCAGAACGGGCGTGGTGCGGTGGTTCGAGCAGGCTTCGGACGAGGACAAGGTCAAGGGCATGATTGAAAACGACAACTTTCCTGGCATCGAAGCGACCGAAGACGTCAAGCGATGGCTGTGGAACAGCCACTTTGCCGCAGTGGCAAGCGACAACCCTTCGTTCGAATTCGGCCCTCACGGTGACTTGTGGCTTCACGAATGGCTGCTGCCGATGTGGGGATGCCCCATCGGCGAGCTGTTCGACCTCGAACGCCTTTCGGCTGCGTGTCAGAAGCATCAGCGTTGGACCTTCTTCCTGACCTCGGCTCCGTACCGAGTCAAGGGCGGCATCGCATCGTCTCCAAACAGCATCTGCATCTTCTAGCTCCGAACTTCCGGCAAGCTTCCGCTGACGCCGTCACATCGCGCTGAAGCACCGCCTCCTTGTATTCTACGCCATCTGCTGTCTCCAACAATATCACACGCTCTCCTCAGCCATCTGCAACGAGGACCAGCTTACCACACTCGGTTCGATTGCCAACGTCTAGATTACATTTCACTACAGCTCTGCCAGGGAAGTGCGGCCGCCTAGCAGCTCGACGAGCGCCTTGAACTCGTGCCACCACGCGGTCTTGCCGCGTCGGTTCTTCATGTCCGCATTCCTGGCCATCTCGGTAGCCGAGGTGAAGCAGATGGTGGATCCCTGGATGGTGATCATCACGGCCGTCTGGTCCGAGTACGACTTTTCAGACGCGCCCGCGCCGATCTTGGACGATGTGGACGACGAGCTGCGCTGCTTGAGCGCCTCGGCCTCGAGGAACTCGCAGCACTTGAGCGCCAGACGCGTCGCACGCACACGGTCCAACGGCGAAGGCACGCCGCCCTGCAGCGTGTGACCGAGACTCGCGGATCGCGCGTCAAAGAGGCTGTTGCCCTCCTCCTTGAGAATCTTGGTGATGACCTCGGTGGTGAACACGTCGGACGACTTTTCGTTTCGGATGACCAGCCTGCCCTCGGACTTGCCCTTGACGTCGAGAAGGAAACGCTTCTTGAGGAAAGCCACATCCTTGCCGAGCTGGTGCAGACCGATGCCCACCTCGGGCGTGTAGACGAGCACAGCACCGGCGGCAAGGGCACCCATGACAGCAATGTAGCCGCACTTGCCACCCTGCGTCTCGACCACGAACACTCGGTTGCGCGAAGCCGAAGCCGACTGCTTGACGGCGTCGCATGCATCGACTAGGGCGTTGAGCGAGGTGTCGGAACCGAGCGAAAACTCGTTCATCGGCACATTGTTCGAGATGGTAGCGGGCAGGCCCACGATTGGGATGCGGAAGGCTGGGTAGCGATCGCGGTTGTCGTTGAGGATCTTGACCGAGCTGAAAGCCTCGAAGCCGCCGACGATGAGCAGGCCTTCGATCTTGTGCTCTTGCAGCTTGGCAGCCACTGCGCCGATGTCGATGTCTGGCAGGTGACGGTTGACGCCGAGCTCGGAGCCGCCTCTTGTGGCCCAGTTGTCGACACGCAGCCAGTTGAGCACCGAGACGTTGTCCTCGAGCAGGCCGGGGAAACCGTTGTAGATGACCACGGCATCGTGGCCCTTGGCTAGGCAGTAGCGCACTGCGGTGCGAGTCGCGGCGTTCATGCCGCCTGCAGGAGCGCCGACGTGGATGATGCCCATGCGGAGGCGCTTCTTTTCGGGCAGCATCTCGTCGTCGGTGATTTGGCTGATGTACTTGAACGCGCGCAGACCCTCTGCGAACTCGGGATCGCGCAGGTCGAGGGCGCCATCGAAGTCCTTGGACTCGATGAGCTTGGCCACCTTCTGAGTCTGCTCGACGGCGAACATGAGCGGGATGCGGGTGATCTTGTTCTCGCTGATGCCGATCACATACGAGGGGGTCTCGGGCGTAGCCTCCAGCACGGCGTCCACGGCCTCGATACCTTGGAGCGTTGCGAGGATGCGGTCGTTGGCGTCGGGCTTGCCACCGCGCTGGGTGTGTCCGAGCGTGGTGACGCGAGTGTCGAGGCCGAGGTCGTTGGAGAGGACGTCCTTGATCATGTCGGGGGTGATGTCGTTAAGTTCACGATCGATGGCACCTTCGGCGACGATGACGATCGACTTTCGCTTACCGAGGTCGCGGTGCTTCTGGAGAACCTCGCACATCTCGGAGTGCCACTCCTGGCCCTGGGGAGGTCGCTCTGGGATGAAGACGTAGTCTGCGCCGGTGGCGATACCGGCCATGAGAGCGAGCCAGCCGCAATGGCGGCCCATGACTTCGACGACAAAGGCTCGGGAATGCGAGGCGGCGGTGGAGGAGATGGAATCGACGGCCTCGCAGATGCGCTGCAGAGCTGTCGAGGCGCCGATGGTGATGTCGGTGGTGGCCATGTCGTTGTCGATGGAGCCGACGAGGCCGACGATGTTGAGATGAGCAAACTTGGAGGCTTGCTCCTCGGTGATCCTGCCCTTGGCCTTGAGCGAGGCGACGAGGTCGGGCCACTCTGCGCGCAGTTTGTCGGCACCCGTGAGACTTCCGTCGCCTCCACACACGGCGAGAGCGTCAATGCCGTTAATGATGAGATTGTACGCGGCCTGCTCTCGGCCTTCGGGTGTTCGGAAGGTCTTGGAACGGGCGGTGCCGATGAGCGTACCGCCCTGGTCCATCCAGCCTCGCACGTCGTCCCAGCCGACGCGGATGATGTAGCGCCCGCGGAGGCCGAGCTCCTGCGCCTCGCCGACGCCTTCCCTGAGCAGCTCGCCCTCTCCGTACGTGGGGACGAAGCCGGTCTGCTCGTCGTGCTCGGCCGGAGGAGTCGCCTTGCCCTTGGGGTCGGAAGTGTCGACGAAGGTGGTGGAGGATTTCCTGCTGATGGAGGGTGTGGCGGAAGGGGTGTGTTCGGGCGTGTGGTTGCCGCGCACGAGGCCCTCCCAGCCTTCTCTGATGACAAATGCCTCGCAGCCGCGGACGATGGCCATCTTGACGACGGAGCGGACGGCGGCGTTCATGCCCGCCGAGTCACCACCGGAGGTCATGACGGCGAGCCTTCGAGGTTGTCCTCCATTGTTGGCGGGAGTGAACTTGCCGAGCACAGGCTTGCCCGACTGTGCGGCGAAGGTGTTCTCGGCACGCACGGCCGGAGCGAAGGGAGGCATGGTGTTGGAGGTGGCTGGATGTCGAGCGAGAAGATGCTCGACTCTCGTGTGGCAATGAAGCGAGCCTGATGCGCACGTTGAACGAGCGCTGCTACTTTGTGCGCTGGATGCCCTTGCTGGATAGGTGGAGGGGATCGCCTTGAAGCTGAAAGATGCTGGGTTGGGCAGCGGTCGGCTCGCTGAGTGTAGTGTGCAGCAGCCTCGTCGCGTCGATATGTCTGGCTGTCGACAGCACGAAGAGAGTCTGGACACAGGGCTCGTGCGCGTGGGCAGGGGAGGATGGGTCTGAGGATGGCGGCGGGGTGGGAGGAGTGGGTCGAAGATGATGCTCGGCTACCGTTGGCTCTTTCTTTTTTTTTTTGGTGGTGAGCCTCTATCGATCTGGGTGATGCTGCAGCAGCTCTATCGAGGCCGCGCTCCGTGCGCAGGCAGCCAGGCCGATCTGATCTTTTCGGCCTCCAACACCCTTTGCAGGACCCCCGCCGAAATCGAGCCGAGTGGGAGGAAGAGTGGAAAACGAGAGCTGCGCGTTTTTTGTTTTTATTTTTTATTTTTTGGGTTCCACTCCATTTTTTCGCGGCAGCAGATAACGATGATTGCGACCAAGACGAGTTGCTGCTGCCTCGGTCGAATTTCGGATGATCCGCCTTCTGCCTTTCTCACGCTGCGAGACCGTCATCGTTATGCAAGACAGATTGCTGGTCTGCCCCCCCCCC
>AWNI01000004.1:869131-895280 GCA_000517465.1 Moesziomyces aphidis | reverse complement strand
CAGCGCTCCGAGCGCAAAAAGTGGATCCACTGCTTTGAAAACGTCACCGCCGTGCTGTTTTGCGTGGCGCTCTCGGGCTACGACAGCTGCCTGGTCGAGGACAAGGACTCGAACCAGATGCAGGAGGCGCTCATGCTCTTTGACTCGATCTGCAACTCCAAGTGGTTCGTGCGCACCTCGATGATCCTCTTCCTCAACAAGGTCGACGTCTTCCGCCAAAAGATCGCGTACTCGAGCATCAAGCATTACTTCCCCGACTACGACGGCGACGATCAGGACTTCAATGCGGCGCGCTCCTACTTCAAGAACCGCTTCTGCCGATTGAACCGTTCGCCCACCAAGGAGATTTACCCGTCCTTCACCAACGCTACCGACGTCTCGCTGCTCAAGATTGTCATGGCATCGGTCACCGACATCATCCTCACCAACAACCTGCGCGACATCGTCTTGTGAGCGATGCACACTCTCTCTTACTATTGGCTCCTGATCCGCAACTGCTCGCGCGTTCACCCGCGTCGACCCTCAAGACATACATACCCAGCGTTCCGCACGACATTGTCATACATTCCCCTCCTTCCTTTGCTCCTTCTTGGACCAACTCGAAATGCACGGCAGCACGTCAATAGCGCATCTCTTTTGTATTTTTAATCCCACGACAACTCATCACATCTGCACAGTCTTTACCGACAACAGTCTCAACGGACGATGAGCTGAGACTGTGATTGCATGCAGTTTTACAAGACAGCGCTCAGTGATCAGTTGGCGGGCGGGACGATGGCCTTGATCTGGCTCTTTGCCTCGGCGGCCGAGTAAGGGCGGCGCGACCAGCGCACGTGGGTGGCCTGTTCGTAGGCATGTGCGATTTGGAGCAGCAGCGGCTCGGTCCACTTGCGGCTGGTGAACGAGAGGCCGGTGGGGGCGTCCGGGTAGGGGTAGTAGGGGAAATCGGTGCCTGGTTCGGTGGTGTTGGAGTAGAAGCCCATGGGTACGCTGATCACGGGGTACTGCGCACGGTCGGCAATCGGGTACAATGGCCAGTCTCCGCCCGAGGGTGAGACGATGGCCTGCACGCCGTACTTGTTGAGTGCGCCGTCGATGCCCATCTCGCGCGAGAGGCGGAAACCGTACTCGCGGTAGGCGTCGACAGTGGCGTTGGGTCGCGTCATGAGCGCCTGGGTGAGGTAGCCCTGGTCGGTCTGGTTGCCGGGCAACTCGAGCTCTGGATTAGCGATGCCAAAGTACACGATTCCGCCCAGATCGTACACGGCCGAAGGCACCTCTTTGAGCCCGGCAATGTAGTGTTCGAGGCCGTAGCGCATTTCGGTCTGCCACAGGGCTGTCTGCGAGATGTCGGTGGCGTTGTAGCACGCCGTCTGGTTGGGGTCGGTCTGGTCGCCGATGCACTCGAGCGTCACCTCGACCATCTCGGCTCCCTGGTCGCGCAGCACCTGGATCGAGCGCGTGTAGGCCGCAGCCACCGAGTCGTCGTACGACTGGATCGACTGATTGGCAAAGAACTGCTCGCCCGAGTAGCCGAGGCGCATGCCCGCCAGTGGCTTCTGCTTCTTTGTGTGGAAGTGGGAGGCGGCAGCGTAGTCGATGCCCTTGGCCACCTCGGGTGGCTGCGTCCATGTGGCGTTGTCGCCCGGATCGCTGCCGCGGTACGCCATGGCGGTGAGGAGATGTGCGACATCCTTGACGGTCCTCGCAAACGGACCCGCCGAGTCCTGGGTGAACGAGATGGGGATGACGCCGTTTCGGCTGATGAGGCCGATGGTGGGCTTGATGCCTACAATGTTGTTATAGCTCGCTGGGCAAATGATGGAGCCCGAGGTCTGCGACCCGACGGAAGCGGTGGCTAGGCCCGCTGCTACTGCGACTGCAGAGCCCGACGAAGACGAGCACGGGTTGCCAGCGGGCCAGTACGCCGAGGTGCCGAAGCCGCCGCGCGGGCTGAATCCCTGCGTCTGGTTGACCAGGCCACGCGCCTGAGCCCACACTGACATGTTGGCCTTGCCGAGGATGATCGCACCTGCCTTTCGCAGCGTGTGGATCGACGGCGAGTCGCCCGGGACGATCGAGTTGAGCAGCGTATAGCTGCCTGCCGTCGTGTTCATCCCCAGCTCAGCATCGGTGGCCACGTTGTCCTTGACCAGGATGGGCACGCCATGCAGCGGGCCGCGCGACTTGCCCTGCGCCCTCTCCTCATCGAGCCTCTTGGCTTCACGCAGTGCGGCAGGGCTCGTCTCGAGCACGGCACGCAGACCGGGACCGTTGATGTTGACCTCGTCGATGCGGCCCAGGTAGGCCTCGACGAGCTCGACGCTCGTGAACTCGCCGCGCGAGAGGCCGCCCTGAAGATCATCGATGCCCGCATTGAGCAGGTCTGGGAAACCTGTGTTGCGGTTGACAACGCGCGAAGTGGCTGCAGAGTCTGCGTAGAATTCGTCGTTCTGGCTGCGGGTGAGGATGATCTCGTCGCTGTTGGATGTCCTCGCACCCTGCAGGTACGCCAGCAGCGTCGCGAGAAGCATCACCACGAAGCTTGAGGAAGTGAGCTTCGCCATGGTCGAATACCTGGCCGGTTGTTGGTTTGTTGGTTGCGGACGATCTCGAGCCGTTGGCATCTCCTTTGTTGCCTCTCTTAAGTATCAGCTGGACGGGAGCGCTCAGTGTGCGCGCCAAGACCCGTTGTAGGAAGGTGCGTGCTGATAAGGACTGGCATGGCCACCTCGCTACCGACATTACGCGAAACAAGTCCTGCGAAGCTGCACAGACTGCCTTGGTGCTGTGAGCGGCTATGCACTCGATCCTCCAGCCTGCGGCATTTCAGCTCGCATGGCTGGGCATGCGAAGCCTCGGGAGAAAGATGCCCTCGCTCCGAACCCTTTTGGCGTCCCAAGTGCTTCAGCTTATCACCTTACCGACTCTGTGATGGGGAATCCTCGCTATCGGAGCATGCTCGTCCGCACCCACTTTTGGCGAGGTGGCCACATGGATTGCCGTTCTTCTCGGCCACTTTTGTGCTGCGCTGCTCCGTCCAACTCGCCGAGGACTCGCAGGATTGCTCGGAGAAATTGCTGCCAAAAAATACGACGAAAAAACGCGACCACAAATTATCGTGATCCCGATCGAACACCATCGGGTGGTACTGTGTATCGAGATCACGGCATTCCTCACAGCCCCTTGCCGGGCGTGGCCCCAGTCATTCGGCGTCCACGGCACCGACAGGAGAGCACTGGCGAAACACCACACACACGAGGAGGCATATAGGTTGACGCGCCCGGGAAAGGTACGCTGCTTGTGCATTTTTGGGTTGGATGAAGTGTGCAGGTGTGATGGTGTGCATGTGCGTGTTGCACGAGGCACGCATATGCCGGGAAAAGGGGGAGAAACTTGTGTACAAGGCGGCTGCGCAGTGCGAGACCGCAAAGCAGAGGGTAAAGGATCAAGACCCTAGCCTCGCACACTCGGCGACGAGTGTATCAGAGGCGTAGGGCAGTGTGCATGACAAGGACCGAAACGAACGAAAGGCGAGATACGAAAACCGTTTAGGCCTCGGTGAGCTCACGGAGACGTCGGATGGTGCTGAGGGACGAAAGAAAATGCGGGTCAAATGCGGGTCAGTATGCCGTTTCCAATCGCAAAAACATAAGGTATCCGAGTGGCACCGAGCAATCCAAAGAGCGAACACTCCAACCTGGCTTCCTGAACCTCGAGCATCCATCGCTGAAAGCGAACTGCGGGGCAAAGCTGGTGCGAGCCGCCCGTCTCCAGAATGATCGGCATTCGAGTGCGTCCGACGCGCGTCGTCACTGAGATGTGCGACTGCTGATCCTCCGAGATGTATGCAACCCCTCCCTACTGGTGCCTTCGATGCCACTGTTGTCAATGCTGAAACTTACGATCGGACGGTGGCAGCAGCCGAGGTGCTGAGGGTCCAGGCGCCGCCGGCCATGACCTTCTTGCAGGCGCGGCACTCCCAGATGCCGACAGCCTTGCGCTTGACCGAGTCCTTGCCGCAGAAGGTGCAAGTGTACTTGGAGTGCTGCGAGATCTCGATCTTCTTGATCTGGCGACGGAGCGAGGCACCGTAACGGGTACCGTACTTGCCGGTGATTCCAACCTTGACAGTGCGCTTCGACTGTGGTGATGGTCAAGATGAGTCGAGGTGGTGTTGGTCATGGGTTAGCACGACGCGTTCTTTGCTAAAAGTGAAGGTGGAATCACTCGTTCCCAGCCTCGATGCAACAGTGATGGCGAGAATAAGAGTCTGGCGAAAAGTCCGGGACGGTGAAGGATGGCGGCGAATGGTGGGGCCGTCTCTTTCTGGCTCTTCCGACATGGTGGCGATGGATGCCAAGCGGAGGCTGGGACTGGCGAGTTTCGGAACAAGCGAGTTGGAGCATGTATAGACAGAGCAGCACGAGACGATTGAGGGATGCCATGCGAATTGATCGGCGGCGCAGACTGCTATCGCAGTCAAGGTGTCGAGTGTCTGCGTCGGTTGTGCTTCACATCTGTGACTCTGTCGATTGTCGGATGCAATAGCTGTGCAGGATTTCGCTGTGGTTGCACTTCATGCCGGCGAAGGGTCAACTATGTGTAGATCTGGTGGATGATTCTGCAAAGTCGTCTATGTGCAACTGCGGCATGCCGAGCCGAGGATGCATGCCCTGAGTATAGGAGATCGACATGGCAGCAACGTGTGCGGTTGCTTCTGCTGGATTGGCGTGGTGCGGACGTCGAAGTGCTATCACTGTTGCATGTTGGCGAGGGTGTCGGTGTCGAAAGCACTTACCATCTTGACTATGTGTATGTGTGCGGTTGGTGTTGAGGAAGGTGCGACGACGACGACGAGGCTCCAACACACCCTGGCGCTCGGCCGCTCTCACACAGTCCGCTCGCTGCCTGCCCTCAGCACATTCACTGGCCTGGCCGCGCTGAGCGACTGGCAGCCTAGTCTTCGCACTCGAGCCGCCACTCGCCGGGCCACTGGTCCACGAGCCCACCGGGGAGACCAGCCCGCTGCTCTGGGCCTGTGGCTCGCGGTGTCCGATTCCCCTCTGGCTGCTAGCCGCTCTTTCGAGCTTCGAGCGCCAGGTACTGACTCTGCTGCCAGGAATTTTCCAGCCAGCCTGGGATTCAGATTTGTATCGGTCGTTTGGCTGGCGATTCGCAAATTTCGAGATGCCTGCTGGCCGCTCTCTTGGAAATCATAGATGCCCGGATCGTGGGAATTTTTGGAATTGGGCGCGGGTCCGAACATGCACCTCTGGCTTTCGTTCAACTCCATCGGGATCGAGCTTTTTGCCCCCCGATGTCGGGTTTTTCGACAGTGGCGAGGCGCGTTTTGTATGGCTAGGCGATCTGACACTTTGAAATTCCGAGCTTGGAAATACGGGGATGCTGGAATGCGGATCACGGCGTGTTGTGTTGCCGGGTGCGGAGGTGTGTGTGGAGCGGTGCGGAGAGAAGCGTGTGTGAGAGACGCGTCTGTGGGCAGTCCGAACGGCCACCGCGGCCACTGCAGCGACGGCGGGATGGGTTGCCGAACTGAGCCGAACGCGGCTTTGGCACTGGGCGAGGCACAGCGGCAGCCGACGCTCGAGTTGCGCCCGAGCCAAGGATGCCAACGACCGCAACCAACACCTGCCATCCTCCTCTTCATCACCAACGCATCCTCTCGGCTTCCGTCCAGCCATCGCATCTGGAGCATCTGCAAACCATCACTGTGTCGGATGCATTGCAGCCATTCCACCTAGACGCGCCTCGGTCGCCATCCAACGTACGCATACGTGCGCAACATGTCGCAAGCCTTCAGCTCCTGGCAGGAGCGGCCCGAGCGACTCCTGCCATCCCAATCCAGCCGCAGAGATGGTCTCGCTTCCGAAGTACCAGCACCACCACCGACTGAACATCCTACGGCGCAGTGGATCAGGGACCAGAGCCGTCTCAACGGAAGCACGGCCCGCACCGACGAGCTCGACCAGTTTGGAATCCCGGTTCATCACGCTCACCCCACCTCGTCGCGTCCCGCCGCCCACACGCCATCCCGATCAGACGCAATGCCAACCTCTCCCTCTTTCCCCACTATCTCTCCACCGGGTATCACCTCGTCTTCCTCTTCACGCCGCTATCTAGCAAACGCGCCTGCCAAGCACGCCGCCTCTCCGTCTCCATCCTCCCAGCCTCTCGCAGCCGATCCTTCGTCTTTGGTCGCCCGAACCGCCCCGCGACTGGACGACGAAGACGAAGACGAGTCCGTAGGCCTGCTCCTCGGACAGTCCAAACGCAGACGGCCTCGCAAGGACTCCTACTCCTCCTTCGGCAGCAGTGTCCTTCCCGCTCCGCTCTTTGCCTCCAACGCTCGCTACGGAGACCACGACGCTTCCGCCTTTCCTCGCCAGCCTCTATCCTCCAAGCCTTCCCGCTCTCGATACCCGCCCAGCAACCACTCCGCTGCTGCGCCCGCTTCGCGCCACCTCGTACCGCCAGCCCAGTCGGATCACCAGCGCCAACGTCAGAACTCAAACGCTGTAGCTTCTCGGCCCTCCGGCTTCGATCTCGACGATTGGCTCCGCACCTCACAAGCCCCACCTCCTGTCCTCCGATCTTCGCCCAGCCTCGGGGCCCTGGCTTCTTTCGATCAACAAGACTACTCGGGTCGCACCGCTGCTGCAAGTGAAGCAGGCAACCGGCGTCGTCGTAACCACGCCGGCTCCACCTCCGGCTTGAGCGCCGGAGTCCTCAGCGCCGGACCCGAATCCCCCCGCAGTCGTCGCAAAGCCAGCGCCTCATCACGCCGCGAACAGAGCACCTTCTCCTCCCTTGCATCCGACCATCCCGCTTTCATGGCCTCTCAGGAGCTAACAAGGGAGGCAGGCAGCCGCACCATCGACACCATCGAGGAATGGCGTGCCAAATCCGCTCCCAAAACGCCCGAAACCTCCGTAGACGCAGCAACGCCTGCAGCGCAAGAATCCAGCGCCAATCCGGATCAACCTGATCAGCCAGTCCGGCGTAGGCGCAAGAGCTCGGTCAAGGGCGCCTCCCGGCCTGTCTCGATGGACGGTCCGCCGCCACCCTTGCCTTCCATCCCCGCAACCTTCGGCGCCGAGTCAGTCACGCCCAAGAGCGGCCGACGCCGACGCAAGGGCACCGAGACTTCGCTCGCCGGCCTGCTGTCACCCGACAGGGCATCGCACTCGCACCGCTCAGCAGCACCGCTCCCGACACCACCGCCCGCCTTGCGCGACCTCTACGCGCTCTCCGGCCTCGGCTCGCAGGCCGAGACGCCGATCCGTCGCCTCATTCGCTGGCTCGCAAAGGAGCAGCTCAAGAGCGTCATCCTGCCTCTGGCGCTGCTCGTCGCCTTCCTTGTACGCTGGATCGTGGCTCGGGGCGACTGGAGCGGCCGCGGTGTCGAGCCCATGCACGGCGACTTTGAGGCGCAACGCCACTGGATCGAACTCACGCTTCATCTGCCCACCTCACGCTGGTACTTTTACGACCTCCAGTATTGGGGCCTCGACTATCCGCCGCTTACTGCTTGGGTCAGTCTCGCCTGCGGATATGCCAGCCGCCTCTTCCCCGCGACCGCGGCCGGCTTTGCTTTCGAGACTTCGCGCGGCAACGAGGACGCAGCCACGGTCTCGTTCATGCGCGCCACGGTCATCGTTGGCGATCTGCTCTTCTATTTACCCGCGGTCGTGCTCTTTGTCTCGCGCAAGCTCGAAGGGCGTGGCAGACGCACACAGGCGATCGCGCTCTTTACCATCTTCTTGCAGCCGGCTCTCATCCTCATCGATCACGGCCACTTCCAGTACAACAGCATCATGCTCGGCTTGAGCGCCGCTTGCTTCGCCCTGCTCTACACCACCTTGCCCAATCCGGACGCATCGTCGACCTCGCAAGGCGCGCACAATCGGAGCCAAGCCGTGGCGGATCTGTCGCGTCGACTCAGCTACGAATACGTGGCGGCAGCGGTCTTCTTCTGCCTCAGTCTTTCGTTCAAGCAGATGGCGCTGTACTATGCGCCTGCCGTGTTCGCCGCCATGCTGGGTCGGTGCATCGGTCTGGCGCGCGTGGATCCCGAGCGCGGCCTCACGCTGTTCATCGGCCTTGGCCTCGCAGTGGTGGTGACGTTCGGCATCGTGTTTGCGCCGTGGCTCGCGAGCCTCGAGCAGATGGCGCAGCTCGTGCACCGCATCTTTCCGCTCGCGCGCGGCCTGTTCGAGGACAAGGTGGCCAACGTGTGGTGCTTCCTCTCGGTGCTGCCGTTGCCAGCGCGCTTCAAGCTGAAAAACATGATGGCCGCATCCGCACTCGCGAGGCTCAGCCTGGCAGTGACGCTCGTCATGATCCTGCCCGGATGCTGCTTGCTCTTCTGGGCCGCGAGCCAGACGGCCAAGATGGAGATGATGGTGGCGAGTGACGTGCCGCAGGTGTCTAGCGAGCGCGCCTCGGCAAGAGGCGCAGGCAGCGCAGTGGACGCCGCGCTCAGCGCTGCAGGAAGCGTCAAGGCGCCTACGGCAGTGTCGCGCAAGTCGGCCGACGTCAGCAAACGCCGCTCTCCCTCGGTCGTCGGCTCAGCGGTGGGCGGGCCGGCGCGCTCCGAGATTGAGTCGCTGCTGGCTGGCTCCGTGTCGAGGTCGATCAGTGGACGTGTGAGCCAGGCGGGCACACGAACCGACGTGCTGGATCGCCTTTCTGCCCGGGCGGATGCCGATCGCGCAGAGCTCGGCATGTCGGAACGGCCGGTGGCATCGACGCTGCCGTCGCCTGCTGCGCAGATGCTGCCGTACGGCCTGGTGAGCGTGTCGTGCGCGTTCTTCCTGTTCGGCTTCCAGACGCACGAGAAATCGATCCTTCTGCCGCTGCTGCCCATGACGCTCATGCTGGGTGCCAAGGGCGACACGTGGGGCGGCCACATCACCAGCGCGCGCGACTGGGAATGGGCAGTGTGGTTCAACAACATCGCCACGTTTTCGCTCTTTCCGCTCCTGCTTAAGGACGGCCAGGCGCTGCAGTATGTTGTGCTCACCATCGGCTGGAACTGGCTGGTGGGCAATCTGCAAGTGCCGTGGCAGCCGCTCAGCGCAGTGTGGGCGGTGGTCGGATCGCGCACGAGCTTCTTCCGCAGACTCAGCACGCTCACGTACATGGCTGCGGTGGCGCTGCACGGCGCCGAGTTTGTCTTGCCTAGGCTTGTACCCGGCTTGCATGCCAAAGTGCTGGCGAGGTATCCGGACATCTATCCCGTGCTCAACGTGCTGCTCACCACCCCTTGCTTCGCCATCGTCTTTGTCTGGGCCCTTATTCGGCAGGTGCAGGTGGCCTTTGCCAACGGACTTGACCTCTCATTCGGCAAGCCCGCCGCGAAAAAGAAGAGCGCCTAATCACTAGCTGCGCCAATCCCTGTATTCTATCACTCGTCACAACATACTCTGCACATCGGCTGAGCCGACCATCATTTCTGCTTGCGCTGCACTGCAGGCAGCTATGCCCGGAGCGAGGTCTCGAGCGGCTTTTGAGGAGCGGCCTTGGTGTGGGCTTGGCCGGCAAAGAAACCGCTGTAGTCGAGACGCAGCAGAAGCTGTTCGAGATGCTTCTTGGCCGATGACGACGATGACGAGGTCCAGTCGAGTTTGTCGCGCGGCATGGCGAGTTGGGCCACCGAGATCGAGAGCGATCCAATCCCGGTCTCGTCGAGCGTGCCTGCGAGCGTCGACACATTGGCCCCGCCCGCTTGGTAGCCTCCACTGGATGAAGACGAGAGCAGGCGGAAGAATCGTTCGAGTTCCGCTGCCAATTCGGCGCCTGCAGCGTCGACGACCTTCTGTCGCTCGCGCACTATCGCTGTCGGATCTGCGCTTTGGGCCGAAGCAGCGGCGGTGCTTTCGCCCAGGAGAGGAGGCAGCACATCGCCACCCCAGCGCTCGATGGCGCCCACGAAGCGGTTGCAGATCTCGAGCACGGAGCGCACCAGACTCGATGCCACGGGCGACGAGAGCAGCAGGCCGTCCTGCACATACGCGAGAAAGGCAGTGTGCGAAGCGCGAAGCAGGCCAAAGTCCAGCACGCCCGCGTCGTCTTCGATCGCGCCATCCATGTCCGCATGCACCGTCTCGGCGCCGTCGGCTACAGACTCGGGCCGTGTGGACGAGGATACGAAGCGTCGTCCTGCACGGCCCGTCGCCGGTGTAGGGTATGCGGACGATGCAGGGCCCGAGACCGGGAACGCCAATCGCCGATGCCTAGCTGCACCACCACTGACCGACCCAGCCACGACTGTAGGCGGGCGTGACAGTCCCATCGCCGACCCACTGCCGACGCGGGGCCTCCCGCCCTCGCCATGGGCCTCGCTCGGCGCGGCCGAAGCGACGGGCGAGGACGCGACGAGCTGCTCGGAATCCTTCCTGACGCGAGTGGCTGAGCGTGACGCTGCCATGGGCACACCCGCCTCTGCCGCCGCTGCGGGTCCTAGACTGGCGCTGAGCTGCTCGATCATGCTCGCATACTGCGTGTCGATAATGTCCGTCTGAAAGTGGCCGAGGAGCGTGTCGAGGAACCACTTCATGCTGCGAACCACGCCGCACGTGCAGCGCAACAGATGCGCGCGCTGCCTCTCCTCGCGCGCATCCACACCGCCCTCGCCCGTACCTGTAAACTTGCGCCGGCCACGCTGGTTCTTGCTGAGCGCCACCCAGCACTCGAGTACGCGCGCGTGGATCTTTTTGATGGCGATCAGGTACGAGAACACGCGCGAATACGCCGCCAGGTCCGCGGGCGACAGGAAAAGATCGAGCGGGAATACGGCCGTGTAGTGCAGTTGCGCCGGCACGCCGATCAGGTAATCGTCGAACCTAGCCGCCCCCGACGCGGCTCCGGTCGGGTTGTCGCTCGAGGTGGTCGAGCTTGCGGTGCCACGCAGCTTGGCCGTGCGCGCGCCCGCCAGGCTCGGTCGATACCCGCCCCTGGGCAGCACGAATCGCAGCCGCTCGAGCGCCGGATCGTCCTCGGCCCACGTGCCCACGGTCGCCCTGCGCAGCGCAAGCTCAAGGTCGCTGGAGCGGATCACGCTAGCTGCGGCAGACCGCGCGCGGTAGAGCTTGTTCTTGCGCATGGTCTCGACCTCCTCGAGCAGCGAGAGGATGTAGGGCCCATTGCGGTGCAGGAAGTAGTCGCCCAGGCAGCGCAGCGACGAGAGTACGAGCGAGGTGGTGAGGATGTTGCGGAAGATCCACTCGGACACGTCGTTTCGCAGCGACTGGACGGCGCGGTCCAGATCCGAAGGCCGACTGGGCCGCACGTTGACGCGGGCCAAGTTGGCTTCGTGAAGCTCGATGACTGCGTCTGGTGGGCCCGAGGGACGACCTGGACCGGAGCGTGCGCCGCCGGAATGCGTGGACAAGGTGCTCGCGGAGCGGATCGTGTAGAGAGCCCGGCCAACGTACAGAATCGAGTCGGCGGTAGAGTCCGAGATGGCGGAGGGGAGGGCATCTTGGCGAAAAGCCCAGGTGTTTGCGGCGGTTGCGGCCCAGTCGGCGAGGCCATCGCCAGGCGCGAGCGCGGCATGGTCGGTGTGGGCATCGGCCTCGGTGGCGTGGATCCAGTGGACGAGCTGATCTCTCGAGATCAAGGTGCGCTTGGAAGCGTTTGGATCTGCGATTCCTCCTGGCCGGTGGATCTCTCCGCGGCATACCCAGGCGACGAGATGCTGCATCCAGCTATCCTCTACCGCGCTGCGCAGCCTCGCCATGTGCGCTGCGACACGTTCGACCCCCGTGGAAGCCTTGAGACTGAGCAGGTCGATGAGCAGACCGCCAGTCCACGCGGCCGGAAAGGCGGAAGCTCCGTCCGACTCGTTCGGCTGTGGCTTCACCTGCTCGGTAGCCTCGAGAGCGAATGCGGCGTCGCGACCCTTGGATGGACCTCTCAAGAGGAGGGTGACGAGTTCGTCGAGGGCAGTAAGGGGTGCATCCCACGGCTCGAAACGGGCTCGTAGGTTGGCTAGACTGACAAAGCCGTTGCGAGCGACAAGATCGAGGTGGTTGTCGAGCACGAGACGCTCTGTCTCGAGAACGAGCGCGTGGTAGTCGGAGAGTATAGAGAGCAGCGTCGAGCACAGCGGAACGAGATGGAGCGTTGGCTGTTGCTCGAGCTCGGACAGCGCATCTTTCCCACTGGTGGTGGAGCTGCGACTGGACAGGGTGTTGGCGCGCAAGGCGGCGCGGACGGCACGTTGTCGGGCCGCTTCGATCTGTGCATCGGCAAATGACTTGATGCGCACGTATCGTGTGGAGTATGTGGCGAGATGATTGAGGATGTCGATCTCGGAGGGATGGAGAAAGTCGAGATCGTCCCTGATCTTGAGCGGACCCGCTGGTGCGCCGTGCGCCGTGGCGGAGGGTGCGGTAGACGAAGATGCAAACAGGCTCGACGGATGGCCGGCCAGCATGGCCAAGAGCTCGGCGATCATTCTGCAATGTCGGGAAAGGATGGCAGCCGCATCTAAGCGTGGGATTCTCTGGATGGCCGTCGAGATGGTGGGTCGGATCCAAGCGCGCCAGGCCGGATGAGCACAGGAGAGTGTTGGTCTCTCTGCTGCTGCTCTTTACCGCGACGCGTTCCAGGCGAAGTGGGATTCTTCGAATTTGTTACGTCTGCGGTGTTCGAACATGCTACGAATTTTCGCAGGTGGAGGCTGAACCGCGCAAACGGCGGATGCAGATCATGCAGACGTGCATGAGGAGGAGCGGCAAAGCAGAGCGAGAGAGGGTCCCAGATGACGTTGAGTGGACAAAGCGAACGAAGTTCAGCGCGGCTTGCAAGGCGGAGTCAGCAAAGCACAAGGCCGTCTTCCTCTCGCACAACCACCATCATGACCTCCCTATACAACAAGATCCGTTCCGTCTCGTTCGACGTGCTGTGGCGCACGGCGCTCGTGCGTCTGCCGCGCGCCGTGCCGCTCTCGGCCCTCAAGTGGACCTCGCCCGAGGGCCCGCATCCATTCATCTTCCAGATGCCGTCCAGATCCGCCGACTACACAATACCGCTCTACATCTTCATTCCCACCCGCTTCTACAACGACTGGCCATCCACTGGCGCACCCGTGCTCGTCGACTTTCACGGCGGCGGCTTCTACCTCGGCTCGTGCCTCGAACAGGCGCCCTTCTGCTCGAGCATGGCGAGGCAGCTTGACTCGATCGTCATCAGCGTCGACTACCGCATGGGCCCTTTCCATCGCTTCCCGGCTGCCATCGAGGATGGCGAAGACGTGCTCAGCGCCATTCTTGACCGTGACTTTGCCGGCTACGAGCCGCTACGCAACGCAATCGCCGCGAGAGTACACTCCGAGAAGGCCAAGCTCGCAAAGAGCGGCGCAGAGGCACTTGCCGAACAGCACAAAGCGGAGCTGCAGCAGGGCAAGATCGAGCAAGTCTCTGCACCTCCGACCTCGAACCCTTCTTCAGCTGGTGCTGCTTCCTCCTCTTCGTTCGACTTCGACGCAAGCAAGGTCTCGGTCTCGGGATTCAGCTCGGGAGGCAACCTCGCCCTCAACTTGGCGCTCCACATTAAGCCGCCTGAACTCGACATGGAGTGGCCCAGCAAGTTTGCGCAAGATCATCCCGCACCCATCCCACTGCTGCTTTTCTATCCGTCGTTCGACCTTCGCCAGCTACCCTCTCAGCGATCTAGACCACAACACATGGCACTCCCTTCACCCTTTTGGACCAAAGTGGCCGACGCTCTCGCACCCACCTACGCCGAGCAGGAGCAGACGCACCATCCGCGTGTCTCGCCGGGCCTGGCGTCGCTCGAGTCGCTCCATCCCGCAGCTCGCGTGTTCCTGGTGCTGTGCGAGCTCGACACGCTGGCCGAACAGTCGAAAGAGTGGGTTGCCAAGATGCAGAATCACGAGCGTACCGAGCACCTCGTCGTCGAAGACGTCGCCAACATGAAGCACGGCTGGACCCAGATGCCCGACGGCTGGCTCTCACCCGAAGAGAAGCAAGCGAAAGAGGCTGTATTCGCCAAGGCGATCGCGTTCGTTCAGTGGGCCTGGAATGGATCTGATGGCGACACAAAGCCCCGATCGGAAGTAATCGTGCCTCAGAAAGACACGGAGCAAGTATCAAAGACCACAGTGTCGACAGCATCGATGGCGGAACAAGACTAGAATTCAAACAGCGACGACGACGGACCAACTATAGCAGGCGGCTGTCTTGCATTGCGCGGATCCACTCCTCGGGCGTGCACGCCGGTCGGGGGCCGTGCTTGGTGTCGTTGATGTCGATGCCGACCTTGGCCCACGCGCGTGCAAGCTCGGCTTCGCGGTAGCTCGGCAACTCTTGTTGCACAGCGGTCTTCTTGGGGCTGCGGTGCAAGAGACGACGGAAGAAGCCGACCTTGCCTCGAGGCTTTTCCGAAGCACTCTCGTCGTACGGAGGTGGAAGCGTAGAGGACTCGATAGAGGACTGTAATGTGCCAAACATCGTGTTAGCAGCACGTTCGCGTTCAAAGGAATCAGCGAGTGGAGAAGATCGACATACTGTGCGGACAGAGGTACCGGCTGCGCTGTGCGCGGGCTCGATGCGCTCCTCTTGGACATAGGACTGGATCTGGTACTCGACGCACTCCCGCATGCCGACGTCAGCAGAGGCGTGCACGTCGTTGAGCTCGTCGGTGAAGCACATTGTGGACAGGTAGAGGGGATGGAGTGTGGCAGGAGCAAGGCGAGTCGAGTGCAGGAAAGGCGGGGGAGTGGAGAGAGGATGCGTTGGTCTATGAGGATGAGGGTGTCTGAGCTGGAGCTGCGGAGGGAAAGGACATTTATAGACGAGATGTTGAGGCAAGCTTTGCTACGCTCGCTCGGGGAGAGTGCGCTGTGGCACCGCACTTTGCATTCGGGACCAGCATCGACGCTCGGATCGCTGCTGAGCATGGATGAGCCGGCTGACAGGTGTCAAGACCCCAATCGTGCGCTGCTGTGATGAGGATGAGGCATCTGGCACACGCTCGGTGGGGCCCGAAAAATCGCAAATTGCAGCGCCACAACGCGTCAAAACCCTCGTCCACCGAAACCTCCGCCAAAGGTCCCACCGCCAGACTAAGCCCTGTCCCCGTCCTGCTGAGTTGACTCCTGCTGGGACTGGTCGGATCGCGTGAAGAGCTGCGACATCATGTCTGCCATCATAGCGTCGATGTCCGAGTCCACCGGCGAGGGAGGGTCGCCCAAATCGGGCAGCTCGGTGATCGTCGCTGTCGGCTCGCCTGCCGTCTTGACGTTCTCGGTAGCTTGCTCGATCAGCGCCTCCGCCACTTCGGGATTGGCTTCGACGAACTCTTCCACGACGCGGTCTATGCGGATAACAAGCGCGTCCACGTCGCCAATGTCCAGCACCAGTGCAAAGAAGCCTTCGCGGTCGAAAATGGCCAGCTCGGCCAGCGCTCGCGACACCAAAATTGCAGGGTACTGCGAAGCGGCCGGCATGATTGGACAGCTAGCAACGTCAGAGCGATGAGAATGCAATGCAATGGTAGAGGAGACAAAAGTCGATACGATATCAAAAATGGATGAGGAAGTCGGGAGTCTGAGATGGATGAGAGGGGCTGATAGGGTAGAGGGACAGAAATAGCGACCACCAGTAGCCTTTTTGTACTCGATGCCGGACTGGAGTATGCGCACAGAGGTGTAGATCTCGACTTGATGGCAAGGCTCAGTCGCTCGCTGGGCGCACAAATGCGGAAGCCCCAGCAGCGGCCTGCTCAGCCTCGAGTAGAGTTTGCGGCCGATGATGCGGGCTAGGCTGCGCAGACTGAGAGCTCCGTCTCGGCACGGAGGTATCGCTGCACACACGCAAAGCTTGTGTCGCCTTGAAAGCTTTGTGTCGCCGCCGTACCGCCGCTTTTGGAACGAAGAGCTTTGAGCTCAACGGATGGGATGGACAGCGGGTGAGGCGTAGGAGACGCGATCAGAGGGGTCTATGGATGCCAAACTTGCCCTCGTAGGAAGCCGAAGGACATAGATTGCCCTGATCTGCTGAGCCTCTCCAATCTCCTTTACGCAACAAAGATAACTTTTCAAGAGCCGCCGCTCTGTCTTAGGGTCCGCACTCACTGCAGTGTTATCACCAGCTCACTCAAGAAATGAAACGACTTCAAACAAAGTAAATTGGTCGCAATGCGAGCAAGGATGGTCTGTATTAGGGAGTGAGGGGGCAAGCCGAGTCTGACAAAGAGCGAAGAGGAGGAGTGGACGGCCGATGGAGTCAGTCGTCACGAATCGCCAATTAGACCTAGTGGCGCTCGCCATTGTGGTGGTGACCCTTGCCAGGGTGATGACCCTTACCAGAAGTCTGCTTCTGAACCACGTTCTGGTGGCTGCTGGACTGGTGGCTGCTCGAGCCGTGGCTGGTTGAGCGGCTGATCGAGTTGCTGTGAGCGCCGACGTAGTTTCGTCGAGCCACGGGACGGCCCGAGTGACCGATACCGCAAACAGCAGCGTTGGGGATGTAGCGGTCGGGAGCCGCGTTGGCGTCTCCACCGTGTCGAATGCTGGCGAAAGCCTGCTCGAAAGACGGCACGTTCTTCTCGTCGGTCCTCTGGCAACCGGTGCGGTCGATGTGGGCCTGAGAGCACTTGACCCTGCGGGGCTGACCGGCCATGTTGACCGAGTCACCCCACTCGTTCATGCGCCACAGGCAGCCGTGCTGCAGGTCGGCTGGCAGCTTGTGGCATCCAGCAGCGTCATGGTCAAGCCCGCCGTACTGCTTGCCCCAGACAGAAATGTCGGTCTTGAACTGCGCAGGGCAGCCCTGGGTCATGAGACCAATGCCCATGCCGGGTACGAGGATGTCGAGTCCTCCACCACCCACGTCGGCACCAGTGTTGATCACCTGGTAGAAGAGCGTCTTGACCTTGCCCGGCTTGGCACCGGCGAAATCGAGCACATAGCAGGCGCAAGCATTCTCGGATTCGGTCTGGGTGGTCATGGCAGCAAAAGCATAGCCCAGCTCCGGATTGGCGTGATCAGTCCAGGGCTGCTGGCACGAGCACTGGAACTGGTTTCCTCCGCCACAGCCCGACGACTTAGCATCGTTGAGCTGAGGACCGGTCACAACCGTCTTGCCATCGGCGAAACAAACGGCAACCGGGTTATAAACCGGATTCGCTTTTCCAGGCCACGAAGCGGATGGCTTGCAGCAATCGTAGTACATCGTCGCAGCGTTGGCTGCGACGAGAGGGGTCCAGATGGCCGTGGTGGCGGCGACGACGAAGGCGACGAGCATGGTCGACTTTTGCATGGTGGACGCCATTTTTATTTTTATTTTTATTTATTCTTTTTTTTGGTGGTAAAAATGTGGACTGGGCACATAGAGGAGTGGAGAAAAATACGACTGTCGGGCGATTCCTGTCAAAGGAAAGCAAGGCAAGGAAGAAGAGCAAGGGATTTGAACTCGCACAGCAAGTCTGGGGGATTGGTGAGGGCGCAAGTAAGAAAGGAAAGGCGGATGGAGATGAGGAGCGCAAAGGAAAGGAGAACGGGGAATGAGCTGATATTTATATGCGAGCGAACGACGATGCCAGCCCCTCTTTCTGAGCCTTGACGGAGGGGACACACTGCCAGCTGCTCCCCATGCAAGCTGGTCCTCATGCAAGCATCGCGTTTGCTTTCCAGGGGAAGGGACTTGAAGTGCCGTCTGCCGTGGGTTGCTCCCTGCCGTGGGTTGGGAGCACCCCAGAAACGGCAAACGCACATCGGAATGGGGTGGCGATGCAAGTGCCCCTGCTCGCGCACTAGGTGTTTGCACACTTGAGACCTGGTCTCATGAGGCTGTTGGTGGGATCTTACGCCGACAAAAGCCACGTTGAGCAAAAAATCGCGCAATTCATATGATGGCAGCTGTTAACTTCGGTCAAAGCTGGCTCCGACCACGAGATAACATAGCCTTACAAGTCTGAGGAGATGACAATGACATGTATCGATCGTCCACTTATCGTACCAGCCCAATTTCGGCAATCATACTCAATACAGTATTGACATGCTCTTTTCGAGTGACGTGAGAGACTCGTTTTGAGTTTTGCAGCTCCTCACGCGGGTTGGCGCGACGGGCTAGGAGTTCATGTGGCTTGACAATGTACGAGGAGGTGGCTGCTGATCCACGCTGCACCAGGACATGCATCGGTGCGGCTTTGTGCCTGTCGACCAGCGATGCGCACGAAGCACAACGACGCCGCATCTCATATGAAAGAGGGAGGGGGACCGACCGAGCCTCGCTTCCTCCTGCTCATTGCCGCTTTCGCAACTTGACAGCTCGAAATTCGACGCTCCTTTTTTGATAAAATCCCACAAAAATCCAGGGACAAAGAAATTCCGTCAAAAATGGCAAGAAAACATGAATGTTTTTCGAATCGGGAATGGCAGGCAGTTGTGCATCGGCGTTGGTGGAAGCACCGATCGATCACCACAGTGCGGCAGCTGCAGGTGAGGGCGCGGGTGTTGTGCTCTGCTGCTGCTGCAACTTTTTCGCGACGCGGATTTCTCAGAGCGGAGGAGCGCTGGGATCGGCTCCAGAGACTCGTCCAACTCAACTCGACTCGATCTTCTCGCTCCTCCACCACCACTTCCTCTCCTGCACGCTTGGCGGTCGCTCTCCATCCTTTCGTCTTGCCGCAACATCGTTTCCGCACCCTGCACAAGTGACGGATCCAGCGACCAGGGAGAGAAGCGCATCACCACCACCGTCTCCCACCACACACTCAATCTCTTCGCGACAGCTCGGATGCACTTCTGAGCTCGCTGTCCGGCCCTCGTCTGCACTCGACGCTTTCGTCAGCATCTCTAGCGACCTGGTCACGTTCATCGACCGTCGCGTCTAGCTTTCGCGCAGCTCCCTCGGCGTTCCCACCTCCACAAGCGCCACCATGCCGGCCCTTCCCGCCGCCTCCACCTCGCCCGGCGCAGCTGGCATCGCCGTCTTCGAGCCAGCACGCTTCGAGCGCCTTCATCGCATCATCAACGAGGCCGCTTCCAACCCTGTCCGCCTTGCCCGCTCCAACGACTGGTTCGTCACCATCGACAGGAATCGCTCCGACCTCGCAGACCTCGGTAGAGTGCGCCCCTCCTCCGACCTCGAGCGCAAGGAGATCGAGTCTGGCAAGATCACCATCAATGGCAGCACTCAGAACTTAAACCCCGACTTTGCGCAGCAGTCGCTCTTGTTGGCGCGCGAACTCGGCGTCTCGGAACACTTTGCCGCCTCCTTGCTCCAGCAGGGCATCGCAGGTCGCGCAAAGTGGGGCCGCCCCGCAGTCGAAGTCGCCTGCATCCTCCACCACCGCGAGCGCCTCGCCCTCCTTGCCTGCCTCAAGGAGCTCCTCCGCAATGCGCTCACCATGCCGTTCGAGGACGACGTCGAGGCGCAGCGCATGGGCCTCAAGATGGAGCAGCTCGTCGAGTCGCTCGTCTCCATCGAGACCTCGGTCAGCTCCCCCGGCTCATCCACACGCAAAGTAACGCTCGCGGAGAGGATCCTCGTCGAAATCGACAACGTCAAGGCCTCAGCAGCCCGCGTCAAGGCGTCGCTCGAGTCGCCCCAGGCCAACCAGGCCATCCAGACGCAGACGTCCAACTTCCTCGGCCTCGGCACCGCACAGTCGGCTGCCAACAACAACAACAACACAGCATCCGCATCCACCTCCGCACAAGGCAGGCTCAGCGATGAGATCCAGCTCGACCGTCGCGCATGGCTGCGTGAGGAGCGACGCGAGCTCGGCCATCTCCTCTACCTCCTCTCCATCTCGTCTCTGCTCACCCCTTCCAACATCTCCGCAATCCTCCGCTGGCTCGCTGCCGTTTCTGCCGAGACGTACGACGAGATGACCATCTACGTCCTCACAGCCCTGCTCGGTGCGCTCGACGCCAATCCCGAAGCCCGCGCTGCCATGGCCGAGCGCGCAAGCCGGGGAACGCTCCGCAAGACCGTCGAGGACCTCCTCGACGATGAATCCTTCATCACCTCCACCCACGCCGAAGTCACACGCAAAAAGTGGGCGCTTGGCGAGCTCAACAGCGCTGTCGCCCTCCAGTGGTCCCTCTTCCTCGTCGAGGCCTTCTCTCGCAACCCGACCTACCGCAGCCAGCTCTCCATCTCCGACGAGCAGATCCAGGACATCGTGCTCCAGTCCATCACCGGCTCGTCACTCTCCAAGGATTCAAAGCAGGCGTCGGGCGCAAGCTCGGCCACCGAGGGTCCCTCGGGAGGCGCATTCATCTTCCTCGTCGTGCGCATCCTCGCTTTCCGTCAAAAGACCATCGACGCTCTCTTCGGCGAAGAGGAGGGGGCCATCGCTGCTGAAGCAGATGCCGCTGCCGCTGTCGCTGCAGCAGACCTGATGGAGAACAACGCTTGGGACGACGAGGTGGATGCCGAATTCCGCGAGTACGTCGTGCAGCAGATCCACAATCTGGCAGTCGGCACCACCTCGGTCATGCTGCCAATGCTTCGCCGCATTCAGCGTTCCGAGGAGGACGCTGCATTTGCTCTTTCCCGCGGGCTGGCTGCCCGCGCAGGCGGCTCGGCGCCACCAGAGCGCAGGTACGACATCGAGGCGCTCTTTGACCTCATCGCGCTTCTCTGCCGCGGACGATCCGAGGCTGGCTTGCCGTTCTGGGTGGGTCCCGACAATCGCACCACGCGCTTCCTTACCTGGGCCATCGACGTGCGCGAGCCAGGTCACCAGCGCGCGCTTCTCAACATGCTCTCCGCCATGTCTTCGGGTCCGCAGAGCGCCAGCCAGGCGTATGCCTTGCTGGACCAAGAGAGCGGATCCAACGGCGCTGCAGGCGAAGGTCGCCTCGTGTCGTGGAGCCGATTCTTTGAATGGATCACTTACTACATCGACACCTTCCACCAGGCCGTCTCGTCATCGTCGTTCCATTCGTCCAGCTATCAGACACTCGCCATGCCCAAGAACGAGGAGACGCTTCTGGTCGGCTTCTTGCGCCTCTTCCGCAACGTCATCTTCTTCTCGCAGCCCGCTCGCGACGCGCTCCTGCAAAACTCGACCTACAACGCTCTCGACAAGCTCTTTTCGCTCCTCACATGCCCCGTCCCCGTCGAGCTCAAGGCGAGCATCCTCGATGCGCTCTCGGCCTTCCTCCACCACGGCTCGAGTGGTCCCACCGCACGTGCTCGATTTTCAGCCATCGCGACCCAGCTCTGGGACCGCTTCGACGAGTGCGGTCTGTTGCCCACGGATGGCGCTGCTAACAAGTCGCGTCTGGGTGCTGAGCAAACGCCGTCGACCGCCTTTGGGCCTTCCTTCAAGCCGCTCGCTTCCAAGGGCGTTCTGTACGAGCTCGAGAACTTTGAAGTGCCGCTGCGCACCTTCCCTGGTTCCACAAGCTTTGTCAACTTCCTCAAAGCGCTCGTCCAGCTGCCTTCGTCCGCACTGGCCGCCGGCTCCTCGGCGCTCGCGGACAACTCATCTGTTCCTACAACCGGCGCCAATCCCTTCAACACCATCGTCGAGTACGGCCAGTCCGGCCAGCAGACCTCCCACTCGCAAGGCCCTTCTTCATATCAGCAGCAGCCACAGCAGTCGCAACAGCAGCACAATCAACGCCGCCACCTTCGCTCGGTCGAACGATACGTCGACTTTGTCATCGACCACGTCTTCCTTAAGGCACGCACGCGCGATTACGTCGAGCCGGCGGAGCAGTGGCGTGTCGTCGCAGCGTGCCTCGACTTTGTCGATCGCTCGCTGCGATCGTACGATCTCGCCGCGCTCCTTCGCACCAGCGAGGGCGCCGAAGCCGTGGCCGATCCGTCTCTGCTTACCACGCTCGCCTCGCATCCCGGTTTCTTCTTGATGCGCCGCATCCTCACCGGCTCCAAGATGGTCGGCGAGATGCTCGGCATCCTGGTTCCTGGCTCCGGTCTTGCCGCCTTCGAGGCGATCAACCAGAACCGCGCCAGCACCTTCTTCTACGGCAGCTCGGTGCGACACGTGCTCAGCATCCTTGATCGCGTTCTGCGATACCAAGACCTCTTTGTCCAGGTTCTGCTTCCCACGCTGGTCGACTCGAGCCTCAACGGAGTGCAGTTGCCGTTTGACGTCTCGGCTCGTGTCGGCAACTCGGGCTCATACAGCAGCTTCGACATCCAGCTGCTGCACGCGCACGAGTCGGTCGTGCAGATTGCGCTGCTCATCAACTGCGTGCGTGACGACGTTGCGCTGCTCTCGGTGCGTTTGCTCGGCCTCATCGCACGCACCGCCGCCTTTAGCGCCGTCGATCGCTTCGGCGAAATGGGTTACCGCCGCAAGATGAACCGTCTCGTCGGACTCCTCGAGATGAGCGACGAGGCAGGACGTGTCAAGGCCGGCTACGTCGGCCGACTCGAGGCTGAGCCGTCGGGCGATGCGGCAGGAGCCAAGCTCCTCGAAGCGCTTACCGCGCTCGCCGGAAACGCAGACTATGACCAGGATGATGATGCCGATCTCGTCTCCTCTGATGTCAGTGCCAGCGCGGCACTGGGCTCGGGCGATGCCGTCGAGGCCATCCAGATCGCCATCGTCAACCTCCTGCTCGCAGGCACCGAGGCTAGTCAGCCCGCACCGAACGTCGCCCACTTGCTTCTCGGCTACGACCTGCGAGCGGTGCGTCCCGAGGAGCAGGTAATTGTCGATCCGGACGCAAACACGGCTGCGCCCAGTGCCATCCACGCCATCCTCGCCTTGCTGCGCCCTGAAGTCGACGGCGAAGGCTCCACTTTCCTCAGCCTGGCCGAGCGATCGCCGGGCTTCGCTGAGAAGTGCTGTGCGCTCCTGTTGCGACTCTGCACGCACCCATTCACCAGCGCAGCAACGCTCCGCTACCTGCGAACCAAGGAAGACTTTGTTGTCCAGCAGCTGCGCAGCCTTCCACTCGTGCCGGCCGAGCGTCCCACACTGACGGACGACAGCACGGCTGCGCTGGGTCTGGTGCAGTTTGCCGACGGTCAGAACATCGAGACGACCGTGGATCGAGTCACGGCCTCGCTGCGCATGCGTGCATCGCTGCTCGAGCTCACTGCGCTCGAATTGCACTCGCTGCTCAACGCCAACATGCAGTCCCGCGCCGCTCGCGTTGTGGCGGCGCTCTTCGGATCCAATGCGACCGTCGGCGGCGTCGATGCGGACGACAGCGTCGACGAGGACGATGCACTGCTCGGCACCGAGCGGGATTTCCGTCTCGGCGCAGGTGGCGCCGAGGTGCGCACCTTTGGCGGCGTCCGCTTCCTCGAGATCCTGCAGAGTCTCGACTTTGAGTGGTACGATGACCGCGAAGCGCTGGGCCAGGGCATCACCGTCATCAACCCGGAACAGCTCGAGCTCGCCAAGCGACCCGACGCGGCGCTGGGACCCCGACTGTACGATTTAGGTGCGGTGCTCGCCGTACTGGTGCGTGAGAAGACGCTGCTTCAGCAGAAGGGAAGCTTGCGCGATGCAGGCCAGGCGAACCCATTCCTGGAGCAGGCTGCCTTCGTCCTGCAGTGGGCGGCTGCGCAGAACGCCAAGAAGGCCGTCGCCTTCTCCCGCCGACGGGTGCTGCAGGCGTGGCGACAGACGCTCGACATGGTGCTGGCTCGCGCTGCTGGCCTGCTCCGCACCGAGGCGCGATCGGGCCTCATGTTCGACTGCCTCTCCGAGCTGCTGCCGCGCATTTCGGCGCCTTCGAACGACGCGGCGGGGCTCGATGTGCCCTCGGCGGACCTCGTGGCGGGCGCCGTGCTGTCGCTGCTGACCTCGCTTCGCCAGCACCGCGTGGAGTTGACGACGGGCGCGCTCGACCTGGAGACCGTGGATGCGCTTCCCGTCGACCGCCTGCTGACCACGCTGCGCGCGCTCGTGGACTCGGTGCTGCGAATCGAAACGACGACGCTAGCGCGAGGCAACCTTTACTCGGCGCTCATCAACTTCCTCCAGCTGGTCAAGTCGGGCAACGGCAACGAAGCCGGCGTCGACGCGGGCGCCAACGATGGAGCCTCGATCATCGCCACCGACGTCGACGAAAGCATGTCCGTCGGCGGCGTATCGACCACGACGACCAACATCTTTGGTGGACGTGCGCAGACGAGCACGCTCGAGGCACGCACGCGCACGCTGCTGCTCTCGCACGCCGAGCGCCTTATGGATGTGCTCGCGCGCGACGCGCTCGATGCCAGCGATCTGTCCAAGACGATCGCATTCACGCTGCTCGACAAGCTGTGTGCGCTGGATGCGCCGGCGTCGGCGAGTGGCTCGTCGCGCCGCGGCGGCTCGCGATGCCTCGACCTGCTGGATCGCAAGGGCTACATTAAGAGCTTTGTCACGGCGCTGCGCGACTCGGACCTGGCGCTGCAGGAGACGCTGCGCCCCGACCCGGCGAGCCTCAATGCGATCTATGTGTACGAGGCGCGTCTGGCGTTCTTGAACCGCATGGCGCAGACACGCGACGGCGCAGAAAGGCTGCTGAGCGCCAAGATCTTTGATGTGCTGGCGCAGTCCGACTATCTCGCGGCGCGGCCGGACCAGGATCAGGAGTTCGTCGACCTCGACAGCTTCCTGCCTGCGGCGACGGAACGCTACAATGCGCTGCTGACGCCCGTGCTACAGCTGACCACCAGCATCCTCGCCAGCGCCTCGGCCACGGGGGCCGTGTCGAGCCACGGTGCGTTTGGCGGGCCTAAGGGACTCGCGGCTACCTCGGCGTCGGCGGCGCCCAGGCATGCATTGGCTCTGCTCACGGCGCACCGCGATGCGCTGCTGACGGTGCTGCGTGCGCCGCTGCAGGAGTTCTGCTCGTACGCGCAGCTCGGACAAGCCCACCTGGTGGTGGCGATCTTTGTGCTGATGATGCCGGCGCTCGACGATGATGCGCAGCAGGCGCCGAGCCCGCTGGCGCCTTTCCACACGGCGATCGTGGCGCTAGCGGCGACGTATCTACCGACATCGGCGTGGCGCTCTCGCATCGTTCCTTACAACGAGGCGGAGCGCGAAGAGGCGCGTGTGCGCACGGCGTCGCTCCGCGCGCTACCTGGCGTTGGCGAGGCGAATGGCGGAGTGGGTGTTGAGGAGGAGAGCGCATTCGAGGCCAAGGTGGGTGCGATGGTGGTGCGGATGCAGATGGCGCTGCTGTCGTATCTGGAGGGTGCGAGCGATGCGCGTGGCAATGCAGCGGCACGGGTGCGTGCAGTGCTGATCCCGTCCATGGCAGCGTACCGCGAGCGATCGCGCACTCCGTACGGCGTGGATGATGGAGCGGATGGCGATTCGTCCCGCGCGGGATTATTGCGTTCGCAGCGCGCGTCGGCTGCCGCATCGACGGTACCAAGTCTGGGCAGCCTGGTGGCTGCGCTGGACGAGTATGCGGACTCGATCGCCAAGGAGCTGCAGGCGCTCGAGAACATCGAGACGCTGCTGGAGAACATGGATGCGGTGCGACAGGATGAGCTGGACGAGATTGCACGCGACGCACTCGGCGATGCGGGGGTGGGCGAGCTGTCGCCCGCACAGCGTCGATCGGTAGCCCTGCGCCACCTGCGCACGCGCAAGGCCTCGCTCCGCGCCGCGTCTACCTCGAAACTCGACGCGGTCGAGCTCATCCTCGTGCTGCTCATCCGCCACATTGACTTTTTCCGCACGCTCACCACTGACCGCTCCACCGCCGCCGGTCTTGCGCGCAGCTCGCCGGTGCCTTCGCTGCTCGGTGCAGCAGCCAACAACCTGGACCGCTCCAACCTCATGCAGGCGCTCGCCGAGAGCTTGCTGCCCATCGTCGAGGACAAGATCGGGTACCTCTCGCTCCCGCCCGCGCTCGTCGCCAATGCAAGGGAGCGCCAGAGTTTCCTCCAGATGGCCGGACGCCGTCTTGCCAACTTCTTCACCGATGCTGAGTAGAGACACGTCACTCTTTTCACATTCAGAATCAATACTGTTTTCCCGATCCAGTCCGAGATGTGTCATGAGGCGTGTGCAGCTTAGCTTGCCCACTGACGTTGGGTTGTAGGTATGATGCTGCGGTTTGCGATACTTGTAACCTTCGTTGGACTAATAGGATAGATACGCAATATCACGTCAGCTCGCCATGAAAGCGTCCGAATTAGTTTAGTGGCTA